>JAXQQM020066226.1:0-66757 GCA_034641835.2 Pinus albicaulis
ACTTGTTGTTGCTCCTAGAGACAGCCTTGAGTTGCCAAAGACCAGTGCCTAGGACATCTTAAACGGTAGGGAGTATAAAGTATATTTCAGGCTCATTATCAGCTTAGGATTCTACCTTTTCAACTTGTGCAAAGCATCATCATATGGATGGGACCAAACTACCTTCAGATTTAGCAAGCTATAAAGACACTACAGAGACAAGAAGGGAATCTTCAATACATATATAATTCAGATAACTTAGAGACAGCTTTCATCAGAGAGGGCCAGTTTCTCAAAGACATATAGGTATTTTAAACAGAAAAATATTTGATGCGCAGAAAGTGAAAGGGGAGTACTAACTACCAATGAAATGGTGCTCGGAAAACATATTTCAACATAATATGGGCTTAGGAACTAAGAATCCATACATATCAATCAGTTCAGTGAGAGTATCATTCCACGATGTTTAATATAGAGGAAATATGAATGATGTGTTAAGTGGAACGACATATCTTGTATGAGCCATATTTAAAGCAACATATATTAGTAAAGCATGAGTATCAGACAACGATAAATTCATACTCGAGCTGGCAAGTTACTCGCATTCCAAGACACGATAAAAATAAATTGAAAACAGTGGAGAGAACAATGATAAAATATCGCAAAGAAAGAGTCATGAACAATATAGCATTAAGACTGGAATCCTCATACATAACTAGAAATTCTCTTCGCTAAAACCCCACGGGCTTTGTGTATTTGCATTGATAATTCCACGACAAGCATACAAAAACTTTTACACTGCCATTTTCTTCCGGAAATCTAGAACCCTGTGTTCTCTTCTGTTCTTGCTTATATAGGAACTTCCTTACATGGGCGAGAAGAATTTTGGGAAAATATCTTCCTCGCATGCTATCAATTTGTTAGAAGTCCTTTTCAAAATAACAAAAATCATGATGAGGAATAAAAAACCTCTCATCATTTGCTGTTAGGCGCTCGGCCATTTAAAACAAAAATTGTATAACAATCTGGGTAAAAGTAAATTGCTGGGGCGAAATATAAATTCCACCTGAAACTTGAGAATGACTAACTGGGGTAAAAAGCAAAACGGCTGCGAGGGCCAAATCATGAAATAACAATGTATCATTTGCGAGAAGGGGTCGAGGCTGTTGTTGATACTGGAGGCGGCATGTTTGCGGATGAACTGGCAATTTGGCTGACAAACTGGGTGCACCTTTGCTGACTACCCACTGATGGTTCCCTTCTTCCTGGAGGCATGCTTCATATTCTGTTAATGGTCGGAGCATGGAAGGAGTGGTGGAATCTTAGCACGATGGAGGTCTTACTGATGCGATTCCGGCCCACGCTGTATCGAAACGGTCCACGCTGGCTGCAAGCTGTTGTAGGGCCCTCGAAGCTATAACACGGGATGACTCCTTATCAATGATCTTCTGATGCTCAACTGTTTCCTTGAATCGACTCGCTATGCCATGATGTTCTGCCTCACTAGTTTTCAAACCCTTCAAGAAAGAAACATATCTCTTGGCGTGTTGGGATTTTCTACCTACTTCTTCTATACCTCTGTCTGTGGAGACCTGCCACTTCACATAAGGACTGTGTAATCCTGGCGGCCTCTCCCGCTTGATAACCCTGCAAAACACGAGACTTGATTATAAAATTCGTGCATATGGGAGTGATTATGAAGGACTGGAGAACAATGGCGCGGTGGTGGTCGAACAATGTTTTCTCCGTAAAAATGGTGAAAAAGGCAATGGTACGGTGTATGATAGGGTTTGGTGGGGAAATGCATCGTGGGCCGTTCGATCGTGGTCTAGTGGTGGGGATCGACGGTGGAGAATGGTCTGTGGAATAACTTATGCACATGACGGAATACATATGAAACATTGAAATTTTAACGTAAAATGTGAAACCTTCAGACCTTGGTGGAAATGCAAAGGAAACACATGAAATGCAATGGAAATGCGCATGAGGAGTACGGGAATGAACGTACGAGGTGGGACCCAATACGGAAAGCGCGGATCGGAAAGGCGGAAAGTGCGATGGTGGAAAGTCACACCAATCAGAAAACTGCGCTTTGCGCTTTTGCGATGGGGCGGATCTACGATGGGTGCGGTTTGCGATGGGTACGATTTGCGATGGGTGCGATTTGCGATGATCGAAAATCGCAAAGGCGGAAAGTGCGATGACAGAAAGTGGCACCAACAGAAAACTGCGCTTTGCACTTTTGCGATGGGGCGGATTTGCGATGCGTGGATTGCACCGCAAATATTTGCGATAGATTGATCGGGCACGAACATGTGAAATTGCGATATGCGCTTTGCGATTTTCCCCCCAAGGCTTTAAGTGCTTGGTCATGGGCAAGGGTTATGGGGAAGTGGTTAAGGTTTAGCAGAAAAAGGGGCTAGGCCCTATTAGAAAGTCTAAAGTGGGTTTTTAGCTCGTTTAAATGCATTTCAAAGCCTTAGGAGGGTAACGGTAGAGGGAAAAAAGAGGTGAAGTAGATAGGGTAAGCGTCGTAAGGATGTTGACAATGGGGCACGTGGCTATAGGGATTGGGCGTGAGCTGGATACAGGTGGACGCCGTGTGCCAGGTATAATATTGGTATGGGCCTCGGTACCAGTTAACCTAAAGGACTTTACCTTACATTTTGCTATATGATGCACATGATTTTTGAACATATTTTCCATAAGACTGATTCGAAACATAGCATACCGATCCTTAAGGCCCGCACGTTAGTTCTGCCACGTTACCTCCTTTTCCTGCTTTACTGTTGCCACTTCACTCTGGCCAACTCTTCAAATATTTCACCATTTGATATGAAGTTCCATACATAACTTATCAACCTTTAATAACATCAGTGACTTATGTTAAATGTTGATGAACATTGGCTCCATCTGCGGACGGCACGTTCATCCTTGAATGTGTCGAGAACTACACAGACCACCTGTTAGTCTTCTGTGAACGCCACTTCTCATTCCTTTTGAATTTTTACCTCTTCTCCTCATGATTCTTCAACCAACACACATTATTAAAACAACGCGTAAAACAGGAAATAATATACAATATGATACATCAGGCCCTCTCAGCCCAGATCAATACTGAAAATAAGGCTTGAGGAATTGACCATTGACATGGGCGTCCAACAAATCCCCCTGCAAATTCTCCAGCCTAAAAGTATTGTTGCCACCTTGTTCTGCAATTTGGAAAGGGCCGAACCAAAGGGGGTTGAATTTACCGAGCTTTCGTTTATCAGCCCTTCGCACATCCCACCTGAGTACTAGGTCCCCTACCTGCAACTTTCTGTCTTTAGCATGTTGATCAAACAACTCTTTCATTTTCTCCTGGTATTCTATTAGCCTCTGATTCACCTGATTACGCATTTCTTCAAGCTCCACCAGCTGGTTAATTCTCCTGGTAATGTCATCGGGTTCATCCTGACTCTCTTGCATGAATCGAGCCACAGGCAAGGCTAGTTGTATAAGGAACACAACTGCTCATCCATATACCAATTCATATGGAGATTTCCCAGTTGCTCTTTTACTGGTAATTCTATCTGCCCACAGAGCGAACTTCAGTTGGGAATCCTAATTCCTCTGGTTTTCATTTATTTTCTTCTTTAGAGCTCTAACCAACATTTTATTTGATGATTCCGCCAAACCATTTCCCTGTGGGTAGTAAGTCGTAGAGTGACTCAGAGAGATATTATATTGCTGACAGAAATTCACAAATTTTGTATATTTGAAGGCTTGTGCATTGTTAGTGACTATTCTAGCAGGGCATCCAAACCTGGATATAATGTTCTCTTCCATGAATTTGATTATCACTGTGTTTGTAGCATTTCGCGCAGCTATGGCTTCCACCCATTTCGTGAAATAATCCATGACAGTCAGGATCCATTTGTGTTGTCCACTTGAGGGCGGGTGAATCTCGCCTATGAAGTCAATTCCCCATTGTTTGAAAGGTTCATCGACGTGTACAGGAATCAGGGGCAGAGTCGCTAACTTTTGTTTTTCAGCAAATTTCTGACATTTGTCACATGCTCTAACCCAAGCAAAGACGTCTCCAAACAATTTAGGCCAGTAGAAACCAACCTTCAGAATTTTATGAGCTGTGCTCCTCCAGCTATAATGTCCTCCACAGATTCCCTCATGAAATTCGGTCATTATGTTCTCCACTTCACCTTCTGTGAGGCATAATAACAGTATGCATGAAAGATCTTTCCAATATAGCTGACCATTGGCAACCGCATACTTTTGTGATTTCAGCCTCAATGCTCTGTATTTTTATTTATCACAGCTGGGTGGACAGCTGAGTGTTAGGAGATACTCAACTATTTATTTGTACCAAGGACTAGTAAGATACTTCATCAGTATTTTCTGAGTCGCCATTTCCACTTCTTACTGCCCTGTCTATTCCTCAGAATCTTCATTTGCAATCATAGATAAATTGATGCCCAAAGCTTGATGGTTTGACTCTGATAAAATTCTTGCTAGCCCCTGCCCTTTAATCAACTTAGTGGGTCTGATGTCCAGATCATATTCCTGTATCTTTGCAATCCACCTACCCCTTTTTCCTTCACTGTCACCCTGAACGAGGATATCTTTAACCGCTGCGGTGGGTACAAATGCAGTAATGTGAGACTGCAGAATATACATGTGAAATTCCTTGAGGGACTTTACAAGGGCACAGGCATGCTTCTCCAATATATTGTATTTCAATTCTGCGTCATGAAGCACCTGACTAAAGAAAGCAATGGGTTGTTCATACCCATCCTCATTTTTCTGTAGGAGAACTTCAACTACTGTATGAGGTGATACGAAAGAGAAAATCATAAACGGTTCAGTGAAATCTGGCCTTGCCAGCACAGGAGCCTCAGCAAATGCATTCTATATCCCGGAAAAGGCCTGCCTTGATTCTGGTGACCATTTCACCTCATTATTCTTTTTTAACATATCTTTTATATGCCTAACTATCTCAGCATAGTTAGGGATAAATCTTCTCAGAAAATTGATACGCCCTAAGAACACCTAGACTTGTTTCTTATTCCTGGGGAGGGAGATGCCATTTATAACCTCCACTCTTTTAGGATCAATCTTGACCCCATCCTTAGTTACAATGTGTCCTAGGAGCTTACCCTCTTCTAATGCAAGCAAAGATTTCTGGGGATTTAGGGAAAGACCATACCTTCTGCATTTCTCAAAATTTCTCTGTAAATGTTGAATGTGCTCAGCGTCATCTTTCAAAAATATTGTAATATCATCCAGATAGACCACTAGAAATTTGTCTTGTTCCCCAACAAAAGCTATGTCCATAGCCCTCTGAAATGTGGCTCCTGCATTAATTAGCCCAAAAGGCATCCTAGCATACATGAATGTACCCTAGGGCGTGGTGAAAGCAGTCTTCTTCTGGTCTTCTGGGAGTACAGCCACCTGGTTATAACCCGAAAAACCATCCATCATAGACATCCTAGAGGCCCCCACCACTTTCTGCAGAATGTGGTACATCTTTGGTAATGGGTAATTGTCTTTCAGGGAGGCTCTATTCAAATTTCTGAAATCCACGCACAACCTTATTTCTCCATTTTTCTTTCGGACAGGGACTAGATTTGCCACCCATTTAGAGTACTTCAATGGCACAATTATTTTAGCCTTTAACAGCTTCTTGATTTCTTTCTCAGTGGAGGGGAGTAGTAGAGGGTTTATTTGTCTGAGCTTCTACTTGTGAGGCCTTGCATCTGCCTTCAGGGGAATTTCATGCTGCAAAATGCTGATATAAAACGTCTTCAGGTCTTGATAGGACCATGCAAATACATCCCTATAAGACTGAAACAATTGTAGGTACTTCTCCTTATAGTCGTCTGGGACCTTTCTGGATAATTTCACAATTTTGGGTTCAGCCTCAGTACCCAGATTTAGGTCTTCTACCTGGTTTTCGTATGTCATTTTGCTGGGCTGCCTGGGGACATCATTTTTGTCAAACATCCTTTCTAGGGACACCAGGCCTCTAGGGATGACGTTTCCCTTCAGCTGTAACACTTTTCTCCTGGCCATTTTTTCTTCCCACTTGTTTTCTGATTGGTTCTCAACATCATCCCCCTCAAAACAGTCGATTTCCATATTAGAGAACTCCCCAACTGTCTCTAGAAACCTTTTCACTTGTTCATCGTCCTCAAACACTTGCCATTGTTTGACATTGTCTGGAATCGAAGGTCGGTACCTTACTTCTATCTCATACCTCAGGAGGGGATTTTGGGGTGGCCGGAAGGTGCTAGCAGCTACTGCAAGTGAATTTTCCATCTTGTTCTGCTCCCGAGGCATGAACTGATTATTAAAAGCTGAGAAAAAGTTCTCCACCATGTCCCATACTTCATTCCTATAAGCTCTTAAACGAGGATGTTTAGCTTGACATTGATTTCTGATCTGTCGGACCACTAATTCTGAATCACCCAAGACCTTCAGGGTTTGTATATTCATATTCCTAGCTGCCTGTAGCTCCAGCAAAAGTGCTTCATACTCAGCCACGTTATTGGTGGCTTCATACTCTAATTTGAAGGACAGTGGGACCCATTTTCCTGTAGGGGAAATCAATAAAACTCCAGCACCATTACCTTCTTTCAAATTTTCCCCATCGAAATGTAGAGTCCATACCCCTGTTTCAAGAACTTCTGGGGATTTTTGAGTCCCTATTTGACATAAGGAAGGTTCCTGGGCATAACTGTAATCTTCTTCTAACATCAAGCACGAAAAATCTCTATTCTTACTGTAGACCGGTGAATTTTCTGAACAGTCAGCTTTGGTAACCGTTTTTACAAATCTGGTCTCCCTGTATAATATCCTCTCCTGCCCGCCAAAAATTGGGATGGTGGCATATGTTAGATCTAGTTTAATTGATCCACCAATTTTTGTTCCCCAGGACCTTGATAGTAGCATACCAAAACGGGCTGGAATGTCAGCCACCATGATGTCCATTACTACACTTTTAGCTGGGATTTGGGCCAGGTTGACCACCAGGTCCTTAATCATGCCCAAGCACTTAACTCTTTTGGATTCAAATGAGTACAGGTCCTGATATGGATGAGTGATCTGGAGTCCTAATTGTTCCATGACAGACAGAGGCATTAGATTGTGGGAGGCTCCAGAGTCTAACATACAATTGTGGAGTAATAGGTCATGGATCACCAAAGACACGTAAAAGGGAGGTGTAGAGGGGTCTAATTCTTCGACATGTGGAACAAACACTACCATAGGTCTTTCTTCTTATAAGTTGAGACTGTCAGGGATGTGTATTACTTCTGGGGGAAGCATGAAGGATGTGACTTGGGACTGATATGCTAGCTGTTTTAACAACTCAGTCAAAGGAACTGGGATTTTCACTTTTTCAAGTTCTTTTTGTAAATTAAAGACATATGACGGCTTATCTATTGACACCTCTTTTTCTTTTGAATCTTTGCTCTAGAGGGGAGGCTTAACTTCTTTTACGATGGGCTCTACCTTAGGGGGTGCAGTTACTTGTGACGATGAAGGCATTAGAGCATCAGATTGTAGGGTTTGGTTGAGGGGCCTCTTACCTTTTTATAGGGTCTTTTGTGGTGTTGCCTCCTTTTGAGCAGGTGCTTCTTCTTGAGATGTGTCCTCCTGATCCTGAGTGCGATTTCTCTTCCTGGAAGATCTGAGGTCATATCTCCTATTGAATTGAGCTTGCATGAAGTCGACGAACTGTTTGCAATAATCCTCAACCTCAGGATCCTCAGTGTCTTCGTTAGCCTTTCCCTTTGTGTGTGCCTGCACCTCAACTTCGTTACTTTCATGTAAAGTACATTCAACTTCATCACTGTTTGAGAAAGCAATGTAAGGCTCTTCTTGCTCATAAGCCGTATCTTCGGTAGAGCCCTCTACTTGCCCTTCCAAATAGAGGGGGTGTGGAACTTGGTCTTGCTGCTCCTTTTGTCCCTTCTGTAGTATCTGCAACGGTGGCTTTCTGTATTGAGGGTTAAAACCTCTGTTAGGAGCATTTTGGAAATTCTTGGAGGATGAATTCTTTGCCTCCATTTCGAGCTTTACTAGCTTGCTTGAGAGAT
This sequence comes from Pinus albicaulis, assembly GCA_034641835.2. Lineage (NCBI taxonomy): Eukaryota > Viridiplantae > Streptophyta > Pinopsida > Pinales > Pinaceae > Pinus > Pinus albicaulis. The sequence continues at coordinate 8,076 of JAXQQM020066226.1, forward strand.
TCTTGATCATTTTGTTCATCTCCTCAATCCTATCGTTTGCTGAATCTCTATCTTTTCCTGAGGTGGATACCTCTTCCTTTCCCCTTCTTCTTGTATCTTGCTCAGATTTTCCCCTAGACTTACAAGTGGAGGCAAAGTTTGCCTCGAGCTCCAGTGCATCTGTCTGAGCATCATCCAGGGTGGTTGGCTTTCTTTCTCTCAGAGAGAAGCCAAACTCTGAGTCAAAAGCTGCCACGAACACAACCTTGGCAGCGGTCTGATGAGGCTTCATCTCTGCAGGGAGGCTAGGTTACAATTTGTTAAATCTCTTAATAAATTCAGCCACCCCTTCATCGTGTCTTTTCTTGAGTGTATTAAACTCAGTAAGACAATGTCCATGGTCCTTCTTCTCTCCCCATTTTGTGAGGAAAGTCTCTTCCATTCCGTCCCAGGTGGTGATAGAATGGTTTCCCAGTGTCTTGAACCATTTTCTAGCCTCACCATCTAAAGATTGCACGAACATCCTTAGGACCACATCCAGATATTCCACATTAAAATTTTCTGCGAAAGAACAAAAGACCTCCAAATGCTTCTGAGCTTCGATCTCATTTTCCCCATTGAAACGGGGCAAGATCTTTAAATAGTCCTGTGGCATGTCATTTAGCACATTAGGTAGAGCCAGATGGGAATATTTATTTAACAGGAAATCGGGGACGTTAACCATTAGAGGGGGTGGAGGTAGTGCAAGAATATGAGCTGTAAGAGGAGGAGAAGAAGGTGGAAGTGAAGTATGGATAATGATGGGGATGTAGTGAACAGCAACTTGAGGGGTTGACAAGAATGTCGGGCTGTGAACAACAGATACTTCAGTAACTTCCTTAATCTCCTTAACTTCAAGGGTGGAAAGAGTAATGCAAAGTATTGCTAGACTCGGCTTCGTCTTTGATATGGACACCTCCCCGAGGTGGGCTCTCTGAATAGTAACCCGTATCTCTTATGATGGAGTCAGGGCCTTGTATTTGGGCGATTTGAGAGGAAGAGGACGGAAGATATGGAAAGTTTTCTAGGGATAATTCAGGAATCTCGGTATGAACTGACTTCCTTTCCCTCCAGCCCCTTCTATGTAGGATCCTTTCCGGGTCAGACACAGAAGGTGTCTTTGGCTGAGATGTATCTGACCTCAGGTGCGGCTTACGAGGAGCTAGGACTGCAAACAAATTAACTTACAACACTAATGTGGAGTCGCCAAGGTGAGGAATGTACAACTCTCAACTCTTCATGCTCACCTAACTGAAGAGTGAATAGGTTTGTCAAGGCCCAGGGATTTTACTTTATTTCGACTTCGTCCCTGGCAACGGCGCCAGAAAGATGTTGTTGCTCCTAGAGAGAGCCTTGAGTTGCCAAAGACCAGTGCCTAGGACATCTTAAACGGTAGGGAACATAAAGTATATTTAAGGCTCATTATCAGCTTAGGACTCTAGCTTTTCAACTTTTGCAAACAATCATCATATGGATGGTACCAAACTACCTTCAGATTTAGCAAGCTATAAAGACACTACAGAGACTAGAAGGGAATCTTCAATACATATATACTTCAGATAACTTAGAGACAGCTTTCATCAGAGAGGGCCAGTTTCTCAAAGACATATAGGTATTTTAAACAGAAAAATATTTGATGTGCAGAAAGTGAAAGGGGAGTACTAACTACCAATGAAATGGTACTCGGAAAACATATTTCAACATAATATGGGCTTAGGAACTAAGAATCCATACATATCAATCAGTTCAGTGAGAGTAACATTCCACGATGTTTAATACAGAGGAAATATGAATGATGTGTTAAGCGAAATGGCATATCGTGTATGAGCCATATTTAAAGCAACATAGACCAGTAAAGCATGAGTATCAGACAACGATAAATTCATACCCGAGCTGGAAAGTTACTCGCATTCCAAGACACGATAAAAGGAAATTGAAAACAGTGGAGAGAACAATGATAGAATATCACAAAGAAAGAGTCACGAAGTATATAGCATTAAGACTAGAATCCTCAAACATAACTAGAACTTGTCTTCGCTAAAACCCCACGGGCTCTGTGTATTTGCATTGATAATTCCACGACAAGCATACAAAAACTTTTACACTGCCATTTTCTTCCGGAAATCTGGAACCCTGTGTTCTCTTCCGTTCTTGCTTATATAGGAACTTCCTTACATGGGCGAGAAGAATTTTGGGAAAATATCGTCCTCGCATGCTATCAATTTGTTAGAAGTCCTTTTCAAAATAACAAAAATCATGATGAGGAATAAAAAACCTCTCATGATTTGCTGTTAGGCGCTCGGCCATCTAAAACCAAAATTGTATAACAATCTAGGTAAAAGAAAATTGCTGGGGCGAAATATAAATTCCACCTGAAACTTGAAAATTACTAACTCGGGTAAAAAGTAAAACGGCCGCGAGGGCCAAATCATGAAATAACAATGTATCATTTGCGAGAAGGAGTCGAGGCTGTTGTTGATACTGGAGGCGGCATGTTTGTGGATGAACTGGCAATTTGGCTGACAAACTAGGTGCACCTTTGCTGACTTCCCACTGATGGTTCCCTTCTTCCTGGAGGCATGCTTCATATTTTGTTAATGGTCGGATCATGGAAGGAGTGGTGGAATCTTAGCACGATGGAGGTCTTACTGCTGCGATTCCCGCCCACGCTGTATCGAAACGGTCCACGCTGGCTGCAAGCTGTTGTAGGGCCCTCGAAGCTATAACACGGGCCGACTCCTTATCAATGATCTTCTGACGCTCAACTGTTTCTTTGAATTGACTCGGTATGCCATGATGTTCTGCCTCACTAGCTTCAAACCCTTCAAGAAAGAAACATATCTCTTGGCGTGTTGGGCTTTGCTACCTGCTTCTTCTATACCTTTGTCTGTCGAGACCTGCCACTGCACATAAGGACTATGTAATCCTGGCGGACTCTCCCGCTTGATAACCCTGCAATACACTGGACCGAATTATAAAATTCGTGCATATGGGAGTGATTATGAAGGACTGGAGAACAATGGCGCGGCGGTGGTCGAACAGTGTTTTCTGCGTAAAAACGGTGAAAAAGGCAATGGTACGGTGTATGATAGGGTTTGGTGGGGAAATTCATCGTGGGTTGTTCGATCGTGGTCTAGTGGTGGGGATCGACGGTGGAGAATGGTCCATGGAATAACTTATGCACATGACGGAAAACATATGAAACATTGAAATTTTAATGTAAAATGTGAAACCTTCAGACCTTGGTGTAAATGCAAAGGAAACACATGAAATGCAACGGAAATGTGCATGAGGGGTACGGGAATGAACGTACGAGGTGGGACCCAATACGGAAAGCGTGATTTGCAAAGGCGAAAAGTGCGATGGCAGAAAGTGGCACCAATCAGAAAACTGCGCTTTGCACTTTTGCGATAGGGTGGATCTGCGATGGGTGCGGTTTGCAATTAGTGCAATTTGCGATGGGTGCGATTTGCGATGATCGCAAATCACAAAGGCGGAAAGTGCGATGACGGAAAGTGGCACCAACAGAAAACTGCGCTTTGCGCTTTTGCGATGGGGCAGATCTGCGATGGGTGGATTGCATCACAAATGTTTGCGATAGATTGATCGGGCACGAACATGTGAAATTGCAATATGCGCTTTGCGATGGGTGCGATTTGCGATGATCACAAATCGCAAGGCGGAAAGTGCGATGGAGGAGAGTGGCATGAATGCGATTTTCGATGGAAAGTGGCACCAAAAAGAAACCTTGCGATTTTTAAAATTACTATTCCCCCTTTTGCTCTATACTTGACCTTTTCGTATTAACTCCGCCTTTGGCTTTTATGTATGTGACTTCCTTTACCTTGTTTAACGCCGACCATCTCTTCAAATATTTCACTCTTTGATATAATGTTCGACCCATAGCCTATCAACATTTAATAAATCAATGACTTATGAGTCAATATTGATCAACACCTCCTATAGTAGGGTTAACTCTATTTGGGTTTTTTTTGGTCAATTCCATTGTATTGTGTTAGGGCTGTAGGGTTCTCTCTAGATGTCAAGAATCAAGATTCAATACCCTTTATTATCTTCATCACCCAATACAAGATTTAAATTTTTCCCAAAGAAACGCTTATTAATTTGGCGACCATTATTTCTCCACTGCTTTAAAAACCCTAGATTTAAATGAAAACAAGCATTGCATTTCAACTACAAAAATATATTAGTGTTCAAATGTACATGTGTGCATCACTTGTGTAGGGTATTCCTTTTCCACTTTCACATTATCCAAGAATGTGTGCTGAGTATAGTTCATATTTTTTGTGATTTAGATTATCTTGAAAAAAGGAAAGGTAAATTATTTCCCATGGAAAAATAATGTTTTCCCTTTTTAATACTGGAAATGGTACAACAAAGTTCCATTTCTACAGAAACTCCTATGAAACGAGGAACCAAATAAAGGCCATGTCCTCAATGGACATCATTTGGCTTTAAAATGGCCATTACATAGTGTTGTTTCTTATATTACATCACGATAGTTTCTTAGGTCATTTATTGTTTCTTGAGATGAAAAACAACCAAAGAAATCGTGAAGATCCTTTCAAGAAATAAATGACCATTTCTCAATCATATCTCAACTATTTTTTTATTTTATTCGGTGGTTGCTTACTTTGAGAGAAATTTGACACTTTTATAAGGAATATAACATAAAAACACAAAATGGGAAGGAATTGATGAGGTAGATGTCCTTTAGTTGTTGTCGATTAAGAATTGATAATACATGATGCATGTTACGTACTACAAACTAGATTCCTTCACTGGAGTTAGGACACGAGTATTGAATCAAAGTTGTAGTTTCTAACTTCTTGTATTGGTTCATCAATCTTGAAATTAGGACATTGCATGTCTTCATTGCTTCATGTTTGAATAATTTGCATCATATCGTACAATAGGAAATTAGGAATTATGATTATTATTACTTTATGGATGCGGTTAAGTTACTTTTAAGTTTGCATGGTTTAGTGTGAAATTATTCTAGTGTGCCCCTAGGCCCAAGTGAAGGAATTCCAGGTGTATTGAGAACCCTAGTTTTTAAATGGTATTGTTTCTTATACCCAAAACCCCTCAACATCTAGCTTCTTAATAGTTCTTAACAATAGTTTTGTAAACAATTTGAGAATTGATATAGCAAAATCTTGCACTTCTCAAGATAAAGTCCTAAAGCTAAAGTGTGATACCATGTGTAATTCAATAGCCTCATTGTCACCTCACCAACCTCTTTTCACTCGCAGCTAGCTCTCCTCCAACTCAAGGGGTTCTCCCTAGTAGATGTTAGGGATCTAATGGCCCAACCAAACCAAGTCAAAGAGCCCCCCTAACTCTCTATGTTTACTACTATACAATCAAAATATTGAACAATAGGAGTCGGACATGCATCTGACCGAAGATAAAATTGCCGGGAGTATTTTTGGGTAATTTCAAAGGGAAAGTCCCCAAACACATATAATCAAGGAATTATAACGTGATTTCAAACATTAAATATCAACAAAATGCGTTAAAGGATATTGAAAGGAAAAAAGGTGATGGAATATAGAAAGTGCCTTACTTAAATGCTCTAAGGATTTTTCAATAGTTGCTCCAAAAGCTTCTAAGCTTCAAAGGCCCTTCAAGATCGTCTCCAACAATGCTATACCATGTCAGCTTCAACAATGTTGCTCCAAAAATGTCCTCAAGGTCTTCTACAACTAAGTTTACTAGAAGTTGCTCCAACAATATATTCAATAAGGTCTTCATTGTCAACTCGTCTCTTGTTTGGGTGCCTTAATGTGCAATGACATGGTTCCGGGACTGAATTCAATGCAAGGTATATTTGAAACTCTAACTGCGGCTCTTCCGGTGTCTTATTAGAAATTATTTCAGTTTTCATTTTGTGTTTTCAAGTTAGATATTGTTTTCAAGTTTTTACATTTTATAATTTATGTCTGCATGTGGCGGAGACTAATCGGGCGACTACGGGAGCAACCCGATACGGGATGATCGCGGAAAGAGGCCGTGCGAGAAGAACATGTAAAGTGCCGACGTGCTCTATCTTCGGGTATTTTGATGTTATTTACATAATTGAAATAATATTAATTTTTTTAAAATATGCGAGACACCTAGCCATGGTACGCTGATGATTCCCTCTTTGAGGAAGAGCTTTCTTCATCCCTATCTCCGAGTGTTCTTGTTGCGCATGAAAAAAAGGCACGAGATGCAAGGTTAGAATTTAATACTTTGATGAAGACGCGCCTCAAACGCACGAAACAAGAAGAGAGGATAAAAAAATTTATGAGCCGGTTAGAAACATATCGGGTAATAATAAAAAAGTCAAAAGGATATTTTTTTTGTTACGCATGAGATGGTGTGATAGTTTGATTTTTAATTTTTACATGACTAAACTAACAAAAATTTATTTTGTATGTAGCGTTTTTCACGGCACTTGCTAGAACCCGGTGTTGGTGGTAGTGGGACACAAGGGCAAGAGATGCTGCCCCGACGCAACCCTCTCGTACACCTTCTGCTCCTTTAGGGTGCCCGGCCAAAGAAACACACCTGGCCCAGCGAGACCTTGACCCGATCAGATTGAACGTGTTGGCAATGATGAAGCGATATGGCCAACTACATTATTGTGTTTCCTAGAGCTACACGTATCGGCTCCACGAGGACCATTAATGGCACATTGTTGGTGAACGATGAAGGTGTCCCTATAAAGCACGTACAACTCCCAGGTAAATTTTAATATTTTAACTATTTCATGTACTTTATCTAAAACATATTTATCATGATTTTTATTTTTAAATTAATGATAATAAATTTTTTTGTGTAGGAAACAATGAGTTCTACGGGTTTTGGAGAGCCATGCGTTGTTAATTTTGGCCAACCATATGCCTGGGTGGAATTCCCGGAAATTCAACTTTGAAAAAAGAACTTCTAGACTATCAAAGCCCCTTTTTGGGATCGGCACAATTGTGACGACGGTGGCTCGGGTAAATTTAGCAAATATTTGAATATACAAGGACACCTATAGGACGCAATTGCAATTTAACCCTAGATACGGCGTCCTCTCACGAGTTCTGAAGAGTGAGTGGAGAGCACTCATCCATGATGGAAAAAAGAAAGAGACAAGAAAGAAGGAAAAATGCCAAGTTGGACTCGCAAAGGTAAATTACAACTTTAATTCAATAGCTTTAATTTTCTCTATGTCTAAAATAAAAGTGTGCTCGTCATATCTAACTTTAATATTTTGATGCTAGGTTGCACGACACCTCAAAGGCAACCAAAGCTAGGGTAAAAAAAGGGCCATCACAAGCTGAGCGGCGACTGCGAAATTGTTTGCAGAATTGTAATTAAGTAGCTAAACATCTTATAATTAATTGTATAGCCTTCAACGTTTTTCTAATCCTATCAAATATGATTAAAAATACACAATCATATGTAATGTAGGGTGATGAATTCGGAACGAAACTAGGAGGAAGATAAAAATATCACTTTTCATTTCGGTATCAGCCCAGTAGTTGAGAACGTCATGACTTGGGGCGGAGTCCCAAGATCAATTCTGATAAGGTAAAACATTAACCTTTCAATATGTTTTGTTTCGTCCATAAATTTAATGTCTAACAACTTTGTTTAAATCGGGGGAGCGACATTCTGGAGTGGGGCAAATAACTTAATTTTAGAGCCATATGTGAGTGATCCTCACGTGCCTTTGATCATTGTAGTGGGGACATTTAGAGCAATTCTACTATCAATGAAGGCCGTGTATTAATTAATTTCCACTTATAATTTTTTCTAATTATACCTTGATGGTTGTCCTTATAACGTTTTTGTTTAAATGACAGGAGAATGTTTCCCTTGAGGATCTTACCATCGGAGAGGAGAACGGGGAAACGGTCCCAACGGCGGCTTATTTGGTGCACGGGTAAATAATCTCATTGCAATTTTTTTATTAATATTACCGAACTAGTTCAATGATATTTAAAAACTAACAATTAAAATTTAATATTATGTTGTTTTGTAGGTGATGCCCCATCTTGGATGAGACAGGACATCGTGACTACAACTAGGCCGGCGGTGACAAGCCTGGCAGTTGCACCAGGTAAATAATCTCATTGAAATTTTTTTTATTAATATTACCAAACTAGTTCAATGATATTTAAAACTGAAAATTAAAATTTAATATTATCTGTTTTTGTAGGCGATGCCAGTCAGCGGATGAGACGAACATCGTGACTACGCAACTAGATTGTAATGACAATGCGGTACACCAGGTAATAATCTCATTGCAATTTTTTATTAATATTCACAGAACTAGTTCAATGATATTTTAAAAACTGACAATTAAAATTTAATATTATCTATTTTTGTAGGTGATGCCCGAGTCCTTTGGATGAGACCAGGACATCGTTGACTACACGACTGGAGTCGTAGCGACAAGCGAATTGCTGAGTAAATAATCTCATTGCAATTTTTTATTAATATTACCGAACTAGTTCAATGATATTTAAGCGACAATTAAAATTTAATATTATATGTTTTTGTAGGCGATGCCCGTCCTTGGATGAGACCGAGACATCGTGACTACGCAACTAGGTCCGGCGGTGACAAGCGGGTGCACAATTAAATAATCTCATTGCAATTTTTTTATTAATATTAGGAACTAGTTCAATGATATTTAAGGCGACAATTAAAATTTAATATTATTTTTTTTTATGGCGATGCCGGAGTCACGGATGAGACCGGACATCGTGACTACGCAACTGGAGTCGGCGGTGCGGGTCGAAAGGCACGAAACAGAAGCGAAACACAATGATATTGATGATGTAATTAGGGAGCTTTAGAAATAGGAAGAAGAAAAATAAAATTTGATAATGTAAAATATTGTATTATTATAAGATAAACGTTACCATACTTGGAAGAGTTTTTTTGCGTTATATAAAAACTCATTTATCATACTATTTTATGTCAAGCATTAATTGCAATGTTTCCTTGTGTACTTTTGTTGAATTGTTTTTTTTATTAGTTATTGAATATTTGTTTTTATGCTCATGAAAGTAAAAAATGAAATATATTGGGTATTGGGGGAATTGAGAGTGATGTGAGGGTGGGAGGCCATAAGAGCTTCCACCTTCATGTGGTTGGCCACATTTAGTAGAGAATAATTTATTGGAGTGATTTAATCTTGGAGCAAACCTCCCTCGATCCGAGCGTAGCAACAAAAGTCAACGGTGACTTAGTTGCTACTCTTTCGAATCGTGGGAGAGCTTGTTCCAAGTTCATGACTCCCGATAAATTGTTCTTGAGAAATGAAAGAGGAGCTTATTGGGTATGTTTTGACATTTTCAACATATGTTCTAACATTATCATAAGAATGCATCTTAGAGTAAAAAATACTACATCGATTACTTGTATTTATTATATAGATAATGATGGATTTTGATTGACTTGGCCGGTGCGGTACAAATCCTCTTGCATCATAGAGAGAAATACAACTTGTCAACGAGGGTCATGTCCAAGGAATATTTTTTTTGCTTGTGCGCTTGACCAGGTTCGTAATGTCACATTTTCTAAGTTCCTTTGCGGTTCATAATTCAATATTAAGCTTGTTCATGATTATTATCTAGGTTTTTGTATGTGTTTTTTTCATCTATTTGATTGTAAGCAACTACTGCATGTTTCTGTTGTTCACTATGATTTCTCCCATTACCACTCCCAGGATGAATGAATTTATTGTTACATAGGTTACTTTATTATTTACTATGATTTCTCCATTTACGATTTCATAGGTTACATCATGTAAAGTTGTCGATCTCGAGTTGGTGATGAGCTTTAGTTCTCCATATTTGGGGCTTTGATATTTTCTCCCCTCTAGATCTCGTTGTTTGAGCATGCCAATTGTCTACCACTTGTACCAATTGGCACATGTGATCTCGATTGGTGCCACATTTCACCTATTTTCGGTGAGAGTTTAGGGTTTCTCTAACATAGCTTGAGAAATCGATTCGGTGCATGCTTGAATATCGTCACATAATACTCATGGTTTGGATTGATGAGCATGTTCGAATGGTTGGTTGGTTCATGGGCCCATATGATGTCTTGAGATATTTCGAAGTTTTCTCGGGTTTCCTTTCTCACCATTTCTAGTGGGTGGGATGGTGTGGGAGTGATCAAGTCAATCTTTTGGTGCTCTTGTAGTAGGGAATTTTTTTTTTTGGTGATATAAAGGAGAATTTGATGTAGATATCCCATTGGATGCATTCATAGATGGGCACGAGAGGTCAAGAATTTAAATTAAAAATATGCAACCTCTATCATGGCAACTTTGAAGGCGTGAGAGACCAGTTAAGATGGTTTGTCTTGGCCTTAATATAGTCGTGATTTCTTTCTATTATCTTAATGCAAATATATAGTCCGGTCTCATTAAAGTAGAGAGTTGTGGTTGTATTTATATTTGGTTGTTTTCTCTCTTAATGCTCTAGAAGTTGCCAAAGTTGCAATAGTTGTTTAGTTTTCCTGTTACAACTTAAAAGTGGTTTTAGCAATGGGAGTCATGTTTTTTAGGTTCATACTAATATGAAGATCTTGTAATTCTATATTCGGGATAAGAGAAGATGGCCTACGCTTTGAGGCGATGTGACAACAATTTCCACATCTACCTCATTGGGTAACAATGGAAAAGGGGAAGAAGTTGGGTGCAATGTTTGATCATTATGACGAACGGTGTCTTCTCTTTCGGTTTTTCACCCATTTCCTTTAATCGCTCAAGCGAGAAGGGGAATCTTAGATTGCGCGACGAGAGAAGGTAGTTAATACAGAGCTATGGAAAAGGAGTTGTACTTCAACAAGGATGGCTACGGTGACAAAAAAATTGCCGGGTCGAGAAAAAATTATGTTAAAGGAAGAGGTCACACGTGAAACTTCAACTGGTGGATCTCCTTGTCCACTTATATTCGATTTTAATGTGTTATTTTAATTTTTTGTAGGAGGTTGTTTTGGCATATGATGCAGCATTCAATTGCACACTTGCGAAATCATTGTCAATTTGTCTTGCGGGCGGTGTGAACAAACTTGCTAATCTTGTTGGAGTCACCCTTGGGGCGAGGGAAAAATGTTGTCTTGGAGAGCAAGCATGGTTCTGCGAAAATAGTTAATGATGGTGTGACGGTAGCTAAGGAGGTAATTTGTAGATGTGTGCTACGGTTTTCTTTTTAATGTTGTATTAGTTCCCCCTCTTAAATGTCTTAGATTTGGTAGGCATAATTTGAAAACTCAAAGGTGAAAGGAAACATATTTGTTACCCAGTGGTCTACTTGGCCTATGGACTAGCCACATTACAGTAATGCATATGTTGACATTTCCAATGAGATATTTAAGCAATGAAAGATGGATCCTTCTTCATTGTTGTATATGTAACAGTATTTTATTAATATAAATATTGATGGTTTTTTCTTTCTGAAAATGAAATGTAAAAATAATTTATTGTGGTCAATTGAAAAGTTTTTTCTTAAAGCTTTTCATTATGGAAGAACAACATAGATATATGCCCTTCTAATTGAAATTTGAACCTACCCTTCAAATTTGATCTTGTGTGGGACCTTAACAAACAATAAAACTATTTCGCCGCGCGTTATATAAAACATATAACAAAACCTTTGTCAATACTTCAAGCAGACCTTTGGCCAGTGGGTATTTCATCACGAATTGATCATTTTACCATATTTTTGCTACCAGAGGAATATTCTTCCCATGATTAGGTACTTCTATGTGGTTATATGTCAAAGGGAATCTGAGAATGTTTATCTATAACTTTTTGTGGTTCAAGAATCATTTCATTCTTCATCTAATTTTTGGAAGTTCTTACATTAATATTTTTTTCCCAAAACCTTTTTTATAGGCAAGATACATGAAAAACCTTATGAATGCAAGAAGAGAAGGAAAATATAACTTCTATACCACTTGTGCAATCCTATGAATAATTATTTAGGGTCATAACATTTTTGAGCTAATTCTTTATTCTTCTTTTTCTTGAATGAAGATTGCTTATAATGCTATAATCTAAAAATACCCAATTACCCTCCTCCAGGTGTCTTTCACTTCAATGTTGTTCCCTTGTTTTTTTATCATGTTTCATGTCATTTGAAGGTTTTCCATAATAATTTTAAAATTTGCTTTAGTATTTTCCATATGTGACCTACTGTTTCCTATACTTTGGACTTATCTTGCAAAAAGTATGAAATACTAGGAGTTGGATATCCATAAAGGGCCTTAAATGGGGGAAATTTTAGTAGATTATTGTGATAGGTAGTATCATATTACCATTATTCCTTGACTAACCCACTCCATCTATTAAGATTGCTTTTCTAAAGAGTAACATTGTAGATAACCTTAAAAACATTTGTTAACTATTTTGTTTGACCATTTGATTGTGTTTGATATGTAGAACTCATGGCGAAGCTAGTGTTTCTCCACTCATATTAAATAATTATTTCCAAAAGTTTCTTGTTACTATTACTTTAGGAAAACCATAGGGCTAACGAATTTCTTTCACGGACACTTCTACCACTTGGCTTGTTGTTTATGTACTTTGAGCTCTACGAAAAAAATCTACAAAATTTGTATATAAATGACCACAAAAAAATGTAATACTTACCTTTATATTTCGGTAACCACTGTAATAAAGATACTATTGATATATCTTCTAGTCTTTGAATATGTATGTGGAATGGTTGAAGTAACCCTAGAGATTTTACTATCTCTCTTTTATTTAACATGCAAACGACCTTCTCTTACAAAATTTTGAATATCTTTCTTCATTCCTTCCAAAAATATATTTTTTTATCCTTTGAGATGTTTAAGAACCACTGCGTCCTACCATCGGAAGACATGGGACTCCCTTAATATTTGTTTATTCAAATATGCTTGCGTGCATAAAAATATTCTACATTTGCACCAAAGTATATCTCTCTTTCACTCCCAATGCTCCATAGAGTTCATCCCATCCTTTATAAATTTTAGTTTTGTTTAGTACTATTGTCATTTTTCCATTATGGCAAGCTTCTTTAGCCACCTAGGAATAGAAAATGTAATTGGATATAAATTTGAGGCCTATTCTATTTTAGAAAGAGCATCATGTACTAAATTTTCCTTACCCTTTTGCATATTATCTCAAAATTAAAACTTTGCATTTTTTCTCCTCATTTTTGTTAATCTTCCAATGAAATCCATAGCTTCAAAAAATACTTTATGCTATCATGGTATATCTTGACTTTAAAGTACCTCAATGATATACTATCCCCATTTTTATTGCATCTAATATTGCTTCCATTTATTTTTCATACGTAGATTTCACCAAATATTTTTCTTTGAATTCCTTGCTTTTAAAAGCCAATGATATCCCTTATTGTGTTAATGTTACGACGTAAATTCCTTGTCTAGTACCTCACACTCTACTATGAATGTTTTACCAAAAGTAGGTGCAAGCCAGGTCTTGGTGTAGAAGACATGGCATCCATTAAAAGAGAATGCCAAAGTAGCCTCATCATTCCATATAAATGATATTTTCTTCAAGAGATATGTGAGTGGACTTGAAATGCATGCATAATTCTTAACAAATGATCAATAATATCATGTAAGTCTAAAAAATCTTCTAAGAACCTTTATTTTCTTAGGAATAGGTCATTTTGTAATAGCTTGCATCTTTTGAGGCTCGACTTCTCCTTCCCTTTAAAACAATATGAACCAAATACTGGAATTCTTATTTCCCAAAAGCACATTTGGATATTTTACTAAAAAATGATTGTTCTCAATAATTTATATAACTTTTCCACATGTTTAGTGTGAGTATTCCCATGATTTATTATAAATATGTGTATTATCAAAGAGAAAACCAACACAAATTTTATAAGATGGGATCAAACAAATTGTTCTTAAGTCGAGCCCATTAGACTTCAAGCGAAGATAAACCATAATTCAAACCAAATTCACGCGTTCCAAAATAGCACGCTGCGCGTCGGCCAATTTTTGTACTTGAAAACCAAATGAATTCTGCCCCTAATATTTTCGGGTCAAAAGTTGGGCTCGCGTGCGGAGGAGAGTTGTGACGCAAATTTCTTATCAAATTCGCCACTAATCTTTTGGGGTCAATGAAGGATTTCCCATGCTTGTGGCTGTCCCCAACCAAAGATCCACTCAATCAATTTATGCCACGTGTCCTCAATCAAAACTTGCCATTTGCTCTAGCATTTCGCGGGTGCATTCGGTGGCCGTTTAAGGCGATGGGACATGGATGTGGTGATTTCATATCAATCGCATTAAGTTTTAACGTTGTTCAATTAAGTTCCAAGGTTTTCACATCAAATCTGCATTAATTAAGTTTTAACACTGTTCAAGATCGGACCTCCACTCCTGTTAGCGATTCTGCATGCTCCAATATGATCCAGCCTTCGGCTCTCATTAATGATCAGAGATTAATTATGACAGGCGTCCTTCGATTGCATTGCAGTCGGGTCGATAAAATGGCGTTTCGCTATGGTTTTTCAGACGAGCCGGTTGCTGGGTTACACTGCCTGCTCACTGTGACGAGAAGGAGAAGTGGCCAGTTGAACTGCTGCTTAGACCTTGCTGCATATATGCATTTCTCTCGGTCTGGTCTGTGTCTGTCTTCCTCTGTTTCTTGGAATTCTGCTTCTCCGTCTCCTCTTGTGCCCACTGCTGATATGCCTCGCCTGCATCAAAGGATGCGTTGCCGCAGGGGGAGCACTAGAGGTCAACCCCTGCGCGCTCCCTCCAGCCCCTCAACCGAGTCGTCTTTCGGCCAGTCCAGTGATTATTACGCAGGTCGCTATCCAAATACTAGGAGTGGGCGGGGTTGGGTTGTAGGATCTGGCCACCGTATGGATTCCCCTGCTCCTCGTTTCCTCACCGCTAGTTCACCTTCTCCCACGACGCGCACTGTGCAATTTTCCTTTAATTGCTCTCTCAACCGCCCATGAATTACACCTTCAGTCACTGTGGTTTTCCGCGAGGAGGCCCAAACAGAGGAAGAATGCACCCGTACGGCGGGTCTGAGCTTGGAAAAAGTCGGCCAGCATTCGGGCCTTCAGGAGGGGAGCCGTGGCATGAATGTGGAGGTAGCACCTAGCGATCCTGGACCTTCCGAAGGATGGTGCCGAATCGTCGAGGAGCCGAAGGAGTAGTTTGGTTAATTTGTTTTTCTTGCTTCGCGGCCCACTTAATTGGGCTGCTTTTAGATTATTTTACTGTGCTGGACCTTTGTAATATTTTTGAATTCTGTAAATTAAACGTTCAAGACTGGTTTCCCCGTATGAGGGCAGTCTTCTTAATTTTTTGATTTTTTGATGAAAAATTTGCCATGAGTCTGGGCAATGTTTTTGTGTGAGGCGTATATCAACAGTGCATGTCTCTGCACATTTCCTGTATCCGCTTTATGATACTATTTTCATGGACGGTTTTACTTCATATAATATATTCAAAACAACGTTTTTTCTCTTGTGAAAAAAAAATGATTAATTTTTATCACTCTGCCTTCAAAACTAGCGATGCTGGTCTATGTTGCTGGTTTATTGATATGGTCTGATGGTCTTTTTATATTTTGGACATATCACACTCCTCACATAATTAGCGTTTTTCTCTGTTCAAGGATTTTGGGTACTTTAATTTGTATTTGGAACAATGGACGTCGGTACTCTATCTGTTGCTTTACTATTCTACATACTACTATTTCATTTTCTTATAGATGCCTCGGGCATATTTGGATGCTTTCTCAGATTGTCGATAATCTCCATGTGGACCGTTACTGGGTTTTATATCATGTCCCTGCATGTGACATGGGGTATTTTTCTATCATTGTCTAGGGTGGGACTTCCACTTTTCTGGATGGATATTTGGGTTCCAATCTTCAGATGTGAAAATGTAATGACTTCATGGACTGTTTTACTTCATATAATATATTCAAAACTGTGTTTTTCCTCTTTTAAAGTTTCATTTTTTTTTTAAATTGAACCCACCGTCGGTATACTGACACCTTGTAGGCATCGGAATTGCGACAACTCAGAAACGTCGGAAGAGCGCTTCTAATTCGGCTATAAGTAAATGCATAATTTAGGTCCATTGTTATGAAAATTCTTGGAAAAAACCAATGTAGAAGATGGCTTGCTATACCTATCAACAACAACAATAAAATGAGAGTAATACAGAGGTGAAAAATAATCCTTATATAAGGTACAAAATTTAGAAGTGGCTTTCATTTACGCTAAAAAAAAGGAAAGAAACCCCATACTTGAGCGGTGGCCATAGTTTCCCCACGTTTGGAACCGAACTGATCACACATAGGCAACATAGAGTGAATTAGGAAATGAGATTAAGGAAAGAAACAAACATTGAGCATGGAAACAAAAAAATACATGAATTCAAGGAAGTATATATTACCTGCCCTTCGACGAAGTGAGGGTGATTCTAGTGGTTAAACCTTGGTCCCTCAATATAAAGTGGAAAATCATAGTGATTAACCCCAGCACCCTTACTATTGGTCCTCATTTCCTAGACATAATAACACTGTGAGGGAAAAATATTTGATAGAATTGTGGAAAAAATAAAAGAAAAAATAAACTTGACACATAATTAACAAAATAAAAACCATCACCTACACAAAAAGGTCATTAATTCAGTCCAATACAGATGGCCACACTGATAGTAGTATCCATGGGCGTATAGGTCTGGTGAATTTAATATCTTCGAAGAGAGAAACATAGAAAAGACAAACCCTACCCTCTCTGAAATCTTCAGACACCAATGCTTATTCCTTTAGAAGCATCAGTGAAAATGGAAGCTCAGGGATGAGGTGGGGTTAGGTGGTTACCCTAACCAACCATGCATTCATACTCACTGTTTGTTTCCTTAGATGAATCCCCATCGTCAAATTGTTGCACTATGATCGATTAGGTGCCAATTGGTAGTGAAGCCACATAAAATGAGTATCGTAGGTCAAATGTTAAACACAACATTCATCACGAAGTGTGCTCCAATAAAATCACATAAAGTAACCATATTAACATTATAAGTTGTGTGCTAACGACCAAGTGATTTTGTATAGACTGAAAGATCTTCTCATTGTGTAAGGACCATAAACCATGTCTCAAGAGATATTAAATATATATATATATATATATATATATATATATATATAGATTATGAAGTCACCCATACTTTGGAATAGAAGGAAAAAATAAATGTTTGGATAACTAGACTAATCAATTTTCAAAAACTCAAAACCCTCATGTTATTCTTAGAATTGTGTAGTAAAAATAAAACTTTATTCAGGACTCATATTTTGGGTTCACTCATGCAAATACATGTGAGTAAATAAAAAAAAATCAAATTGCATTATGTTTCTAGCAAGATAATGATTAGTTTATCTGAGGTACCATTACAGAAATCCACGTCATACTTCCTTTAAACATTTCAGTGACATCAACATTCACATTCCACATTGTGAATTTGATCAAAATGGATAAACAATATCATATTAAATGAGTTCTAAAGCCCAGTCCACCTCACAGTGATTGTGGCCACAATCTTCCATAACATTGTAACTTGTTTGGTTGATTTTCCATATGACCATCCATGTCACCAACGTAAAATACAAAAATTGTGGATTAATTAGCCCCTTATATCCATTTACGAAATTTACCATAGTTATGACCAGTCACATGTATCTCTCTCACCTTGCTTAATCTTCAAATCCACAAAACACCAACCACGTAGAAGAAAACATACATTTGTAGAAAAATAGATAGGTATGCATTGTCAAAAAGTAATAAAGGTGAAATCAAATCTTAATGAAATATTGTATGATGATAAAGTTGAAGAGGTGAGATCACTTTCAGATGTGTTATACAGAATTTCACTTTTGCGAATAAAAACGAATTCACTAGATTTAGTGGTTTGATCTAGAACAACAGAGGAAAAAAAGAATCAATGCCTTCCTTAAAGAGATTGTAATATGGAAAAAGGACCTACCTAGGATTCGTAGCAAGTCCTTCACTCTTCTTCACTTGTAAGCTCCAATCCTAGCTCCATGCGCTATAAATGGAACATGTAACAATGACTAAAACAAGCAAAGAAACTACAACATCTACATAGCATCATCCAATATCTTCATTCAATGAGTCAACATGGCATTGAAATACAAGAGCATAAGCATAACACAAGTATAGTAAAATAATATGCTTTTTATGTTAATAAATAAAGGAGAGAGTTACAACCATAAATAGAAGTTGAATTTGTATATGTCTCCCCAAATGACTTGTCCTTCCTTGTCACAAATAAAACCTTCACACTCAACCCTAATGAAAATGGATGGTTTTTCCTTAAGATCATAGTATCAGCATGAGGGCATTAGCAATCTCCAAATTCCAACCTAGTTATCTCTCAAAGCCCAACCAAATTCCATGGGAGGCAGTAAAATTATAGGGTAAACATGGTAGTCTAGGATTTTCCAATCTAGGCTTGAGATCAACTTATGAGGGAGGATAGCTCAAGGGATAAGAGATAAGGTCTCCAATATAGGATCAGATAGAAATTTTAGATCTCTATCCATGGTAAATAGCTAAAACCACCTTAGAAGCTTCTGGAAGAAGAATATTTGAAATTATTTTTTAATTTTACTGAATTTATAGAATCAGCACACCTGCAGAAAGGAGAAACCTGCGCTGATCAACGTTAGTGCTCAAGTATTCATATTTCACCCAAATTTGATGGAAAATAATACAAGGTGTGTTGGCCCTAAAAATATGGTTTTTGAGTAGATAGTACCAGAAACTATGACTTTTTGGAGAATCTGTGCCTAGGATTTTCAAAGGGATTATTAAAAAGTATTCATGGATGTTGATTGATCTAGATTTTAGGCCTTTTGGAATCATGTGACAAAATGGACTATAATAGATTTCCCCCTAAAGTACAAAGTCATAAGCAATGGTTGAGGAATGAAGTGCTTTACCTTGTGACAATTCCATATCAAGAATAAATAGTTTGAGTTCAACATTTGTTACAATACATATTATCATCACGATATCATTATTGAGGGAGGCTTATCCATGCTCAGCATATATTTTTATGAAACAGGCTCACAAAATAGAAGAAAAGATAGATCAAAAAATTATAAATCGGCCTCTTTGAGGGGGAAACCTCCTTTACATTACATAAATGAACAATTCTTGGGTGATACAAATGAAAAAGCCCCCTTTCTATATATAGGAGTCCAAGGGGTCACAATATAATCCTAGCCAACATAAAAATAACAATGTAAGGGAACAAAAATAACAATAGTGGGCTTCTATGGGGCACAATAATAACAATATGGGGACTACATAGACACAAAAATAACAATAAGAGAGCTACACTAACAATAACAATAAGGGTATACACTAGTATTATAGGGACCTAGCATGCCCCTCTCCTTCAAAAAAGTGTTGTCCTCAATGCTTGAGTAAGTCTGGATGCTTTTGTATAAAATTACCATCCTCCCATATCGAATCTTTAGCGGGTAATTTTGTCCACTTGATGAGATACTCTGAAATTGATTGATTTCATAACTGCCAAGTTCTTGTTTCCATGACAGCTTCAGGTTCCAATATGATTTTTCCTTCTTCATCAAGTTCTAGAAATATTGTTTGAACTGGTAGCTTGTCACCTATAACCTTCTTTTAGAATGAAACATGGAAAATTGGGTGCACTCGAGAAGGTGCAGGAATCTTTGATTTGTATGCCATAGAACCAATCTTTTGCAACACTTTGTAAGGACCGTAATAATTTGGTGATAATTTACCATCCTTATTATCTTTCTTGAGGTGCATTTGTTTGTATGGTTATAGCCGTAAAAACACCCAATGGCCTACATCAAAAATTCTTTCGCTGCAATGTTGATATGCCTATTGTTTCATTCGATTATGCACCAAAGTGAGGTTATCCTTTAAGAGTTGGAGAACTTGTTGTTGATGCTCAATGTGATCTTCAACTTCTTGAACCTTAGAATTTTCTCTTAAAGATGATGTGATAGAGGGTGGATGATACCCATAAAGTGCCATAAATGGGGTCATTTTTGTTGCAGTATGGAAGGAAGTGTTATACCACCATTCATCCAGAGGTAACTGCTTGAACCATTGTGTCTGATTATTAGATAAAAAGCAACGAATACATCCTTCCAAACATTTGTTCACTATCTTAGTTTTCCCATCAGATTGAGGATGATATGATGTTGAGATTCAACAAGAAAAAATTTTGGCATCCATGATCCTAGTGAAAATTAGGCACCTACAATAAGGTGGGGCCCACTGGCTATTTTTAAGTGCATGTCTATTTTTATTATCCCTTAATTTAGATGGAAATTAAACTATAATATATCCTCAATGTGGACTTTAAAATAGTTAACTGAAGTGGAAAATAAGTTAGCTAAGTGAATTTCGAGTTAAGAGGTTGGTTGGTGGGACATACAAAGTAACTCCAGTTGTAACTGAGTGATTCTAGTTGTAGCAAAGTTGGAAGTGCAGTGGTGCATGAGTTGGTGAAAGTTGTAAATAGTTTAACTCAGTTAAGTGAGTTAACTCAGTTGTACTAGTTGTAACTGAAGATACACTAGTGAGAGATAAAGTGAATTAAATACTAATTAATTCACATGTAGTGATCTCACATGCAACTGAAGATTTACTATTATTAATTGCATGCATGTCAGATCTAGTGGAGACCCAGTTGAGTTCTAGGTGAAAGGGAAGACAAATATCAGTTGTGACATTATCCTCTTACGCACATTCAAGCACACACATATTGGATGATCCCATGATACTTGTGCAGTCAAGGCAAGTAATATTTCATCTTTTCCATGGATTGCTTTCAGCAGGGATTGCGCAGTGAAGGTAGGTTGTCTAGAGACAGTAAATTGGCTAAGGGATTTGCCAATTTTTGTATGACAGTGTGAGACAATTAGTTGATGTAATAATATTTCTTGTGAGAATATTTTTGTATGTAATTGTTTCATGATCCATGATATAATATACAATAGAAGATAGTGGGTTTTTTAGCTGTAAGCTTTCCCCGGGAAATTTTATGTGTTGTGTGTGATTGATCTTTCTTCATGCTTATGTAATTGGCGATTGTGTTTTTAATTCTGCAAATATTTATAGAAGAGATTCAGTATTTAAATTTATTACATTGTTAGATCAGATGAATCCAATACATATTCATTTTGTATAATTTCTACATGGTATCAAAGCATAGGAAATTGCAGAAGTGAAGTAGGATCTGATTTTGTGACTGGATAGAATTGAATTTGTAGAAAGACTTTCTTGGTGCTACAATTGATTCAAGATCGAAATGGCTTTCAATGGATTGATGTTAGAGTATGCACTTGAGGGCAGCTCGAACTACATTTCTTGGAAGGATAGGATGGAGGTGGTACTCGAAAACAATGGCTTGAAGGAATTCATTGAAAAAGATGTTCCTAAGCCAGATGCTACATATGTTGCCAATCTTGATTCATGGCAAAAGAAAGGCGAGGAGGATCCTATTGGAGGGAGTGCAAGACAACATTGTCTCAAGCCTCCATGGGAAAGCCACACCATATGCTATGTGGAAGGCTTTGATAGATATATACCAAAGAAGCAACGACCATAGTAAATTGGCGCTCAAAGATAAGCTCAGGAAGATCAAGATGGAAAAGGGTGACACCATTCCAAAGTATCTCACAAATTTTTTCCAATGTCAAGATGAACTGGGAAGTGTGGGACTAACAGTTGATGATGATGATTTGGTGATCTTGGCTCTCCTAGGACTTCCTAAGAGTTGGCATATTTATGAAGACTCTATCAACGGTCGGGAAAAATTTCTGGATTGGGAACGACTGTGGTCGGATCTGGGGCAGGAGGAGTTCAGGCGGAACACCAGAGATGACTCTTCATCAAAGCATGATGATGAAGATTATTTTGCTTTGGATGCCAAGGAAAATAAGGGGAATGGGAATAAATTCCATTCTAAATCCGATTCTAAAGGCAAGAAGTAGGACATGTCCAAGGTGAAGTGTTTTCACTATCACAAACATGGGCATTTTGCTACTAATTGTCCATAAAAGAAGAACAACAACAAGGTTGTTGGAGCTATAGCTAGTGAGGCCCTTGCCTCACAATTTGAGATTGACTTCTCCTTGATTTCATGCATGGTGTCAAGTGCATTGGGATCGGTGTGGTATTTGGATAGTGGCACTTCCTTTCACATGACAGGAGACAAGGAACTTTTCAGTGAATTGGAGGAGAAAGATCTCCAGATGCATATTGAGATGGGCGATGATGGATGGTATAGTCCTAATGGGATTGGTACCATTACCTTTCAGAGGGATTCAAGTAAACCATTTCAATTAAAATATGTGATGCATGTACCAGGTCTGAAGAAAAATTTGGTCTCAGTCACAATGTTGGAGGACAGAGGCTATGACGTTGTTTTTAGTGATGGGAAATCTTTCCTGCGACATAAAACAATGGGTCAGGCCAAGAGGATATGGATTTGAGCTAAGAATCTCTACAAGCTAGAGGTATATGGCCACGCTGCCATGGTGGGAAAGGTGGAGAAAGTGGTGAGCCGATATGAGGGCGAATTATGGCACAGGCGATTGGGCCATCTTCATCATGGAGCCTTGAAATTCATGCAGAAAATATCTATTAGACTTCCAATGGGAACACTTTCTTAGTTATATCAGTGCAAGGGCTGCATCATGGGGAAGTATGTAAATTCCACCATTCATGAGAAGGAGAATCGTGTTTCAGGGATCCTTGATAGAGTTCACACAGATGTGTGTGGACCATTCTTGGTTGCTTCAACAGCAAAACATAAGTACTATGTAATATTTGTTGATGAATTTTCTCGTAAATGTTGGATCTTCTTCATGCAGAAGAACTATCAAACATTCTCTAAGTTCTGTGAGTTTAAGGCATTGGTGGAGAAAGAGTCAAGGAAGCAAGTGAAGGCTCTTAGGAGTGATAATGGTGGATAATACATCTCCAACAAATTCAAGAACTTCTGCAGCAAAGAAGGAATTCAAAGATAACTCATAGCGCCTCATAACCCACAGCAAAATGGGGTCGCAGAGAGGAAGAACAGAATGATTGTGGGTGCAGAACGAGTGTTGTTGCATGATCAGGGCCTACCAATGCATTTGTGGACAGAAGCATCCAAAATTGTGGTTTATGTGCAAAAATCGTTGTCCTCATAGAGTACTTGGCATGAGTACACCTGAAGAAGCTTTGACTAGTAAGAAAATGGATGTTTCACACTTCAAGATTTTTCGCTCATCTATTTATGTGCATGTGACCAAGGACGCCAGGAAGAAGCTCGAGCCGACTGCTGAAGTTGGGATTTTTGTGGGGTACACAGAAACACCCCATAATAATCGTGTGTATTTTCTAAACAATAGAATGAATTTTGTGCCACGGGATATAAAATTTGATGAGGGGAAAGCCATACGATTGTCGCTTGAGAGGGAGTTGGACTTACATGCGAAGGAGGAACTGTTGGTTCCCAAAGATGAGTCTCAAGATGTGGATCAGCCACATGAGTAGGTTCATGTAGTGGAGGAAGCCACTCATGTAGAGCCATCCATAAGAAATGGTAGAAAGCGCACCATGGAAGCTGATAGGCTAAGACTTGATGTTGCAAAGAATGTAGGAGCCCCTACTTCATAGCGCACACAGAGACAGTCTCCTCACTGATTTAATGGATACATGGCTCTTATGAGAAAATGTATTGTGACTGAACCATCTTCCTTTCATGAAGTTGTGCATCATCCTAATTAGGTTGATGCAATGGTGGAGGAGTATGACTCCATTGCCAAAAATAGTGCATGGGAAATTGTCCCAAGACCGGTTGACAAATCAGTGGTAGGTATGATATGGATCTACAAGGTAAAGCAAGATGCAGATGGGAGTGTTGAGAAATACAAGGCTAGATTTTTGGCCTAGGGTTTCTCACATATCAAGGGGATATATTATGATGAGACTTTTGGGCCTCTCGTAAGGTACTCTTCCATAAGGACCATCCTTGCACTCTCAGCGCAGATGGGTTGGCACATTCATCAGATGGATGTGAAAACTATGTTTATCAATGGTATCACTGAGGAAGAGGTGTACATAGAGTAGCCTAAAGGTTTCGAGATCTTCAATAGAGATTCACATGTGTGCAGACTCAAAAGAGCGTTGTATGGGCTGAAGCAAGCACCCCGTGCTTGGTACACTCGGATAGACAACTATTTCACCAGACTGGGCTTCACCAAAAGTGAAGCAGATGCAAACCTATACCAGATTGTGTTTGAGGGTAAGTTATTAATCATTTTTATTTATTTTGATGATTTAATTTTGACTGGTGATGATTAGTTGATACACTCATGCAAGGAGGATCTTGCAAGGGAGTTCGAAATGAAGGATATGAGTCTCCTTCATTATTTCCTAGGATTGGAAATATGGCAGCGGGATGGTGAAATTTTTGTGTCTCAAGGAAAGTATGCAAAGGAAATACTGGGTAAGTTTAACATGGAGAGCTACAAACCCATGGATACGCCTCTTCCAGGAAACTGGAGGAAAGAGGATGCTACTTCTAGAGAGGTACTGGATGCTACTGTCTATCGACAGTTAGTGGGTTTGCTCATGTATCTAGTGAACACGAGATCGGACATTTGCTATGCGGTTAACCAGCTGAGTCAAGCTATGGTTAAGCCTTCCAAGCTCTTTTGGAAGGCGGGGAAGCATGTCCTAAGATACCTGAGGGGCACATTAGAGTATGGTCTATGGTACAGAAGAGCGGATGGAGTGAATTTGCATGGCTTCACGGATGCGGATTGGGTTGGAAGTCCATTGGACAGAAAGAGCACATCAGGGGGGATCTTTAGTATTGGTCTACAGTTGTTTCTTGGTATAGCAGGAAGCAGAGATCTATGGCACTCAGTTCAGCGGAAGCGGAATACATGGCAGCAGGTCAAGCTGCATGTGAGGCTATCTAGATGAGAAAGATCTTGATTGGTTTGTTTGGTTCTTAGATGGATCCGACAGTGATTCATTGTGATAATCATAGTTGCATTAAACTCTCGATTAATCATTTGTTTCATGATATTTCCAAGCATATAGATATCTTGTACCATCATCTCAGAGATTGTGTGCAGAGGAGAACTATATTACTTTAGTACACTCCCACGAAAAATCGAGATGCATATATTCTGACGATGTCGCTCACCAGGAGAAAATTCGAATACCATAGAGACAGGATCGGGGTGAAGGATAATCCCTTTCTTGTAGAGAGGGAGTGTTGAGATTCAACAAGAAAAAAAAATTTCACCCATGATCCTAGTGAAAATTAAGCACCTACACTAGGGTGGGGCCCACGGGCTATTTTTGGGTACATGTCTATTTTTATTATCCCTTAATTTCGATGGACATTAAACTATAATATATTCTTAATTTGAACTTGAAAATAGTTAACTGAAGTGGAAAATCGGTTATCTAAGTGAATTTTGAGTTAAGAGGTTGGTTGGTGGGACATGCAAATTAACTCCAGCTACTTTGGAAGTGTAGTGGTGCATGATTTGGTGCAAGTTGTAAATAGTTTAACTCAGTTAAGTGAGTTAAACTCAATTGTGCTAGTTGTAACTAAAGATACACTAGTGAGAGATCAATTGAATTAAATATTAATTAATTCACATGTAGTGATCTCACATGCAACTAAATATTTACTATTATTAACTGCATGCATGTTAGATCCAGTGGAGACCCAGTTGAGTTCTAGGTGAAAGGTAACATAACTATCACTTGTGAAATTATCCGCTTGCACACATGCAAGCATACACACATTGGATGAGCCCATGATACTTGCATAGTCAAGGCAGGAAGGATTGCATATTTTTTTAGGGATTGCACAGTGAAGGCAGGCTGTCTGGAGAAAATAAATTGGCTAAGGGATTTTCCAATTTTTGTATGACAGTGTGGACAATTAGCTGATGTACTAAGAGCTCTTGTGAGAAGAGTTTTGTATGTAATTGTTGCATGATCCATGATATAATATACAATAGAATATAGTGGGTTTTTTTAGCTGTAATATTTCCTTGGGAAATTATCTGTGTTGTGTGTGATTGATCTGTCTTCATGCTTATGTAATTAGAAATTGTGTTTTTAATTCCACAAAGATTTGTAGAAGCGATTCAGTATTTAACTTTAGTAAATTGTTAGATCGGTTGAATCCAATATATACATGCATTTTGTATAATTTCTACATATGATGAGCTATGAGTTAATTGAGTACCCAAACAAGAAAATAATTATGTCCAAAAAATTCCTGTAAAAATGGAATTTATGTCGCTTACAATAATATTTGGGTTTCCATGTAGCTTTTGAATTGTTTCCATAAATGCAGTGCCAAGTGTATTGGCTTTAAATGGATTATATAATTCACAAAAGTATGCATACTTGGTAAGTCTATCAACTACCACCATGATGACATTCTTTACTTTAGAGATGGGTAAACCTGTGAAAAAATCCATTGAAACCTCCTCCCAAATTTGACTTAGAATGGATAAAGGTTGTAACAGACTTGGGGTCTTAATTGTATCAAATTTATTTTGTTGGCAAACCAAACATTCTGCCACAAAATTTTGAATATCATATTTAACGCCATCCCAAAAAAAAATCTTCTTGACCCTTTGGTAAGTTTTTAAAAATCCTGAGTGCCCTACTAAGGGAGAGGTGTGAAATTCCAAAAGAATATTTTGTTTGATTTGGGAATTCTTACAAATATATAAGCGATCTTTGTACCATAATGAATCATTTTTCCAGCTAAATTTTTTAGATGTACTGTTGGGTGTGGAGCTTAATTATCTTTTTTATTTAGATGTATCGTTGCGTTGGACCCCTATTCTTAACGGGGTAGCAATGTCGCACGTCGTTTGATCACCATCAGGGGGGTCCATGGTGGGGCGGGGGCACCCTTTTGGAGTGTTTAGATTCAACAAGAAGATTCAGCACACACACCTAGTGCATTAAGAAACTGGTTTCATTTAGCACCCGGTTGCATCAAGCACCCAGACTAGGGTGGGGCCCATAGTGTTATTTTTGGGTGCATGTATATTTTTATTATCCCTTAATTTAGATGGAAATTTAACTGTAATTTATTCTCAATGTGGACTTGAATGATTTAACTGAAAGTGATAAATTCAGTAGCTAGTGGATTTCAAGTTAGAGGTTGGTTGGTGGGACATGCAGAGTAATTCTAGTTGTAATACAGTTTGAAGTAGCATGAGTTGGTGCAAGTTGTAAACAGTTTAACTTAGTTAAGTGAGTTAAACTCAGTTGTGCTAGTTGTAACTGAAGATACACTAGTGAGAGATATAGTGAATTAAATATTAATTAATTCACAATCAGTGATATCACATGCAACTCAGGATTTACTATTATTAGTTGCATGCATGTCATATCCAGTGGAGAACCAGTTGAGGTCTAGGTGAAAGGGAGGTTGACTATCAGTTTTGACTATTAGTTGATGTCTTTTCTCGTAAATGTTGGATCTTATTCATGCATAAGAAAGATCAAAAATTCTCCAAGTTCTATGAGTTTAATGCATTGGTGGAGAAGAGTTGGGGAAGCAAGTGAAAGCTCTTAGGAGCGATAATGGTGGAGCCTATACATCTCTAACAAATTCAAGAACTTCTGCAGTAAAGAAGCAATTTGAAGAGAACTCATAGCGCCTCATAACCCACAGAAAAATTGGGTCACGGAGAGGAAGAACAAAGCGATCATGGGTGCAGCATGAGCGATGTTGCATGATCAGGGCCTACCAATGCATTTGTGGGCGGAAGCATGCAACACTACGATTTATGTACAAAACTATTGTCCTCATAGAGTACTTGGAAAGAGTACACCTAAAGAGGCTTTCAGTGGTAAGAAACCTGATGCTTCACACACTGAGATTTTTGGCTCATCTGTTTATGTGCATGTGACCAAGGACACCAGGAAGAAGATGGAACCGACTGCTAAAGTTGTGATTTTGTGGGGTACACAAAAAAACCCCATAATTATCGTGTGTATTTTCCAAACAGCGGAATGAATGTTGTGCGGCAGAATATAAAATTTGATGAGGGAAAGTCCATGCGGTTGTCCCTTGAGAGGGAGCTGGACTTGCATGCAGAGGAGGAACTGTTGGTTCCGAAGGATGAGTCTCAAGATGTGGATTAGCCACATGAGGAGGTTCATGGAGTGGAGTAAATCACTCGTGCAGAGACATCCATCAAAAATGGTAGAATGTGCACCACAGAAGCTGATAGGCTAAGACTTGATGCTGAATAGAATGTAGGAGCCCCTACTTCACAGCACAGACAAAGATAATCTCCTGACTGATTTACTGAATACATGGCTCTGATGAGAAAATGTATTGTGACTGAACCATCTTTATTTCAGGAAGCAATACATCACCCTACTTGGGTTGATGTAATGGTGGAGGAGTATGACTCCATTGTCAAAAACAGTGCATGGGATATAGTCCCAAGACCATTTGACAAATCAATGGTAGGTTCGAGATGGATAAACAAGGTAAAGCAAGTTGTTGATGGAAGTGTGTAGAAATACAAGGCCAAATTTGTGGCCTAGGGATTCTCACAAATCGAGGGGATAGATTATGATGAGACTTTTGTGCCTGTCGCAAGGTACCCTTCCATTAGATCCATCCTTGCACTCTCAGTGCAGATGAGCTGGGGCATTCATCATATGGATGTGAAAAATGTGTTTCTCAATGGGATCATTGAGGAGGAGGTGTACATAGAGTAGCTTGAAGGTTTTGAAATCTTCAACAGTAAGTCGCATGGTGAAGGCTCAAAATGATCCGAATGGAAAATGACATCCACCCATGGTATTCATCTACCCATGTTATCCATCCACCCATGGAATTTACCCATGGTATTGTAAATGCCATCAACCCATGGTATTCATCCACCCATTGTATTTATTCACCCATGGTATTGTAAGCGACATCTATCCATGATATTCATCCACCCATGGTATGTATCCACCCATGGTATTCATCCACACATGGAATTTACCCATGGTATTGTAAGTGGTATCTACCCATGGTTTTGACCCATGGTATCCACCTATGGTATCTGCCCATGGTATTGTAACTCAAAAAAAGCTTTAAATAACAAGCCTCAGTTTGTAAAAGGGGAGATTGTCCACCATAATGTAGCTTCTACAGTTATTTTCTGTTTTAATAAAACAAGTTTCTTTGTGGTTTTATTTGCTTTGTGTTCTCTCTTTTTTTCTGGCATTCTAATTTTGCAGATCTTGTCAAATCCATTTCAATTTTTTAGATCTTGGGGGCCTACCCCCAAGATCCAGATAAGTGGTATCAGATTCAGGTTACGCCTCCATGGGAATGAGGGTTTGAAACATATTTCAGTTTCAATGTTTTGCAACAATCTTCAGCGTATTCCATGAATTTTTTTTTTGGCTGGCGAGTTTGCAGATCAGATCTGAAACTTTT
This sequence comes from Pinus albicaulis, assembly GCA_034641835.2. NCBI lineage: Eukaryota > Viridiplantae > Streptophyta > Pinopsida > Pinales > Pinaceae > Pinus > Pinus albicaulis. Next base: position 37,683 of record JAXQQM020066226.1, read on the forward strand.
GGTGAAAAAATTACAACAAAAAAGACCAAATCTGTATTCCTTGCGAGAAAATGCTCAAATTTAAAAAAAAAATCGGTAGAATTGGAGTTCGGATGAAGGAGATATTGCTGATTCAAAATCAGCAATGTTGCAGTAATTTTTCTGACGATAATTCATGGACGGCGGATCTCATATCATTTATTTTAGTCTTCAGTGGGAAATTTTAGATAAATGGTTACATATATATGCTCCCTTGAAAAATCACCCGATTTAAAAAAAAAAATCGATCGAATCAGAGTCCAGACGAGGGATTTATCGCTGATTTAATATCGAATATTTTTTCAAAAAATTTGTGACGGCAGGAAAATTCCAGCGTGAATCTAAGAGTCTAGGTTCTCCAGATATCGATTTCAAATACATGAAAAGATGCATAATGATCATTCTATTTCCAAAAACTGGTTACAATAAATATTCTGAGTTATATTGACCGAGTTATGCTCATTTTAAATTTGGAGCAGCATTCGGAGCGGGTTCCCTTTGGAGACGTTCCCTCCCACCCTGCTTTAGTAGGCACCTACTTCACATTCATTAGTTTCAGCATAGCAGCATTCGGCTTGGGTTATTTGGATACGCACCCTCCCACCCCAAGTTGTGTAGGCACCTGATACTTCATCAACAATCAGCATCACGGTTATGGGTCAACCGCACAAAATCCTTCTCATCGAAGTCCATTTGCTAGGCCCCACACTGTTAGTAACACAGTTGGTCACAAGAATTACAGGGTTTATCTATCCTCGGATCTTCGTTTGTCATGGTTTTGGTTCATCCACAAGCTCGCACTTCATTGAAGTCCAAGCCGCACACTGTCAATATCACAGTTGGTCACAAGCATTATAAGGTATCTCTATCCTTGGATCTTTGTTCATCACGGTTATGGGTTAACTACACAAAACCCTTCTCTTCAGTGGCTCTTCATATTCAACAAATGCTTCTCAGGAGGGAACTTCATGCAATTGGGACCATTGCTTCATAAGGAGGGAGGAATGATTCGAATGGAAAATGACATCCACCCATGGTATTGTAAATGCCATCGACCCATGGTATTCATCCACCCATTGTATTTATTCACCCATGGTATTGTAAGTGACATCTATCCATGATATTCATCCACCCATGGTATGTATCCACCCATGGTATTCATCCACACATGGAATTTACCCATGGTATTGTAAGTGATATCTATCCATGGTATTGACCCATGGTATCCACCTATGGTATCTATGCATGGTATTGTAACTCAAAAAAGGCTATAAATAACAAGCCTTAGTTTGTAAAAGGGGAGATTTTCAACCACAATGTAGCTTCTACAGTTATTCTCTGTTTTAATAAAACAAGTTTCTTTGTGGTTTTATTTGCTTTGTGTTCTCTCTTTTTTTCTGGCATTCTAATTTTTCAGATCTTGTCAGATCCATTTCAATTTTTTAGATCTCGGGGGCCTCCCCCCAAGATCCAGATCACAAAATATCGTTGTATGGGCTAAAGCAAGCACCCCGTACTTGGTACACTCAAATAGACATATATTTCACCGGACTGGGCTTCACCAAAAGTGAACCAGATGCAAACCTGTACCATATTGTGGTTGAGGGTAAGCTATTGATCATTGTTATTTATGTTGATGATATAGTTTTGAATGGTGATGAGCAGTTGATACACTCATGCAAGGAGGATATTGCAAGGGAGTTCGAAATGAAGGATATGGACCTCCTTCATTATTTCCTTGGATTGGAAATATGGCAGTGAGATGGTGAAATTTTTGTGTCTCGAGGTAAGTATGTAAAAGATATACTGGGTAAGTTTAACATGGAGAGTTGCAAACCCATGGATACTCCTCTTCCAGGAAACTAGAGGAAAGAGGATGCTACTTCTGGAGAGGTAGTGGATGCTATTGTCTATCAACAGTTAGTGGGTTAGCTAATGTATCTAGTGAACAGGAGACCAGACATTTGCTACACAATTAACCAGTTGATTCAAGCTATGGTTAAGCCTACCAAGCTCTTTTGGAAGGCGGGAAATCATGTCCTGAGATACCTAAGGGTCACATCAGAGTATGGTCTATAATACAGATGGACAGATTGAGCAAGTTGCATGGATTCACAAATGCAGATTGGGCTAGAAGTCCCTCGGACAAAAATACCACATCATGGGGGATCTTTAGCATTGGATCAATAGTAGTTTTTTGGTACATCAGGAAACAATGATCCATGGCACTCAGTTCAGAAGAAGTGGAATACATGGCAAAAAATCAAGCTGCATGTGAGGCTATATAATTTCTACATGGAGCCCCCCTCCCTGGCGGGGGGTTTCGGGGGCAGTGCCCCCAAAGCTAAAAACAAATATAAAATTTCCTCGTAAAATATTGTAATTTCGTAGTAAATATGGGTCATTCATTAGGCGAATGATCTGATGATAGAAGTTATGTTTAATTTAGGGCTTTTTTCCGTAGAAGGCAACCCCTCTGTTGTATCAAAGTATTGTATTGCTTCTGTGTATGGTGTGTATACTTTGAGTGAGAAATAGCAAGGGGGATTGTGTGACAAAGAAGAGGATATTACAGCGGATCTGTTGTAGGTTGTGTCTCTTCATTTTGTTGGATAATATAAAGGAAGGACTGGCTATTTTCGTGTTGGGTGAACCACATATATCTGTGTCTCTCTTGTTTACATGTTTTCTGTGTTTTTGTTTCTGTATATTTTATGTGTTCCATTTCTCTGTAATATATAATTTTCTAACATGTATTGGGATCTTCCTGCAACTTTTGAATGAGTGTCCACACCTCTTCATCATTCTTCCATTCATCTCTTGCTTCGGTTATCCACTCAGGTTGGATAATAAAAATCGCACATAGCAATGCTTCACATCCTCATCCTTTCTTGAGAGTGCATATGCAACATCATTGTGCTTCCCTTTTTTGTAGATGATTTCAAAGTCATAACCCAACATATTTGTGACCAATTTTTTATACTCTTATGAAGATACTATTTGTTCCAAAATGTATTTTAAGACTATCATGATTTATTTTTACCTTGAAGTGTCTTCCCATTAGGTAAGGTCGCCATTGCTTTAGTGCATGTAGTATTTCCAACATTTCATTCTCATAAATAGGTTTCACTAAATACTTTCCTTTTATTGGAAGACTTTCAAAAGCAATGGGTCTTCCTTATTGCATTAAAACCACACTAATTCCATTTCTTGAGGCATCACATTCCACAATAAAGGTTTTTGTGAAGTCTAGTGTAGCTAAGACCGGTGATTGGCACATTGCCTCTTTAAGATGTTCAAAGGCCTTAGTTGCTTCTGGAGTCAAAAAAAATGCATCTTTATTCAGTAATGATGTTAAAGGTGTTGATATTCTCCCATAATTATTAACAAACTTACGATAATACCCAGTTAACCCCATAAATCCTCGAAGATGCTTTATGGTTGTAGGGATTTTCCATTCCTTAATGGATTTAATTTTTTTAGGGTCTACCTTAACACCCTCATCAGATACAATATGACCCAAATGTTCCACCTCTTGTACTTCAAAGAAAAATTTGGAGGTTTTTTCATATAATTTTTTCTCCTCCAATAGTTTGAGCACCATGTCAACATGTTGAACATGATCCTTCCAATACTTGTTATAGATTAGTATATCATCGTAAAATACTAGAAAAAAATTTCTAAGGAAGGGTTTGAAAATTGAATTCATCAAACCTTGAAATATGGAAGGTGCATTAGTAAGGCCAAAAGGCATGACCAAAAATTCATAATGACCATCATGAGTTCTGAATGTTGTTTTCAGAATGTCTTTAGTCTTCATTCTAATTTGATGATATCCAGAATGAAGATCCATCTTGGTGAAGTAAATTGCTCCATGTAATTCATCCAATAATTCATCAATGACGAGGATGGGAAATTTATATTTAATAGTAAGCTTTTTGAGCTCCTTATAATCCATATATGTACGCCATGATCCATCCTTCTTGTGCACCAATACTGCTGGAGCAGAGAAATAACTTTGACTAGGTTGAATAATACCAACCTATAGCATTTCTGCAACCATACATTCAATCTCTTTTTTGAGCATAAGGATATATGTAAGGCTTGATGTTTGGAGGAACACTTCCTGGAATCAAATGAATAGCATGATCATGACCACAAATAGGTGGGAGTCCTTTGGGAGTCTAAAATACCTTAGATTTTCAATACTTTTTGGAGATCTAGAGAAATAGATGATTTTGATGTTTGAACATGTAGTGCGCATAATTGTTCAATAACGCCTCGTTGTTATTTCTTCAAAATATTTTTCATGACATTAGATTTGATTATCCTTCCTATCTTCCCTACGATACCCTGTAATTCAACTTCCTTTCCTTTTGAAAAAAAAATCAAGAAAAGTTCTTGAAAATAAAAAGCTACCATCCCCAAAGATTTTAACCATTGTACTCCTAATACAACATCAGCGCCACCCATTGGAATGGAAAGAATTGAAATATTCAATACAGATTCCCTCATTTTTATTTTGATATTATGGAACTTTCCAGAGAAATTTATAGTTCCTCCATTTTCATCCATCACTTGACACTCTGGTGCTGGGTATAGAAAGAAATTAAATTCCTTAGCTACCTTAAAATGAATAAAATTATGGGTAGTACATGAATCAATCAGCACCATTACATTTTTCTTCTTGATATGTTCTTCTATCTTGAGAGTTTAAGGAGTGGTAATTCCTACCAATGCATTACAGGATTTGGTCGGATTCATTTCTTCTTCCTCTAGGGCTGGTTCTTGGTGTATATCCTCTTATTTTGAAGTTTCTTGTTCCTTTTATTCCTCCTCTTCGTTGTAATATTCACAATTATCCATGAGCTAGTTGGAATATTAATTTTTGTTTTTGCTTCTCTGTTTGATGAATAAGAGGGTATGGAGACCCATAAATCTCCTTAGTAGGAATAAAATCACTCCTAGTGAAAGGAGGACATCTTAGCAACTTAATTAAGCACCCTTGTGTGTGAAAAGGGGCTGGAGCATGAAGACTGGGTCAACTTTGACCAAATCAACAGCGTTGTTATGGAGGAGTGGACATTTATTGAGGGACAATGCAGTTTTGGAGGGAGATCTCATGCATGGAGATAGTGGCTTTAATGAGAAGGGCCAAGGGTGAGGAATCTCACCAATTATATAAGGAAGAGGATGGCAGCCATAGAGGTTATGTTTATGTTATGATATTTTAGATTTATGGTATGTTTAGACTTGTTGTTATCTTCAGTTGTTTAGCTAAGATTACAGTGCTATTTAGCACAGGGTGTTCCCAAGCGGGAATACCACCTCTATCCTTTGGGAACTTCTAGTGTCCACTTAGGGAGAGTATCACACTATACTTCTACATTCAGGCATCAATCCAAGCTCTACCTTTTTTCTACAGTGCAGTTTCTATTGAGAGATGTGTTGAGTTGCAGGGTGCAACAGTGGAGAATACATTCGGGTGATTTTTGATCTGTTTTTCAGTGGAGGAAGGTTTCCTTCCTGTTAGCGCTCAAATCTACCTTAGGCTGAAATAAGGTAAAACTCAAGGCTACATCAAACCACGCTCAGCCTCGTAGCTAGCCTTACAAGGACAGGAGAGGGCTCTCTCCGGGTCTATCTCGGCAAAAGATCTTCAAAGGGGCTGAGATGACTTATAATGAACAATGAATACTGATTTTAGGCTAGTAAAGAGATAGGAAAGTTTGATTTTGATTTTTTGGGTTTTCGTTGGAGAAATGGGAAAAAACAATTTTGGGTCCGGGGATAAGGTCAGATCTTTGCAGATTTCGAGTTGGGGCGAGGTAGGCAATAGTCTTAATGCTTTTGATTGGATATATGGATGGATCATAACGAAAAGGAGTTGAAAAGGGCAAGGATGAACATGGATCCTTTTCAAACAGGCGAAAACATGAAAAACTAAATGAATTCAAAGGCAGAGCATTGTGAACAATGGATTCAACCTCATCTACTCATTCATTTAATTTAAGAAGCATAAGTGAGAAATGGCATACATTAAACATGAAGGAACTTACAATAAACTGAGGAAAACACCATTAAGAACTGAAAGCCACAAGAATCCCAACAGGTGCTGCAAAACCTCTGATCTTTCCTTAGCCAAAATATGAAGAATATGTACAATGTGTGCCACAAGTTTCCCAAGAGTCCAACCTCTCCAACTTCTGAAAAGTTTTGAGAAATTACATCATATAGAGCATCCTAACCCCTTCCCATGCCTCTAGGGGTCGAATTCCTCCTTCTAGGAGCAGTTCCAACTAATTCTAAACAAGGAGCTAGAATCTAGGCAGCTAAAAACTTGCCTCTAAAAGAGTGGAAACTGATTCATTTACATGATTTTCACTTTTTTGAGAGTGAATCTTCTAGAATAGGTAAAAATGAGCTAAAGTTACATGCCAACCATCAATTTACATCATGAAAACCCAAAAATTTCATCCACAAGCAAAACTGGTCCCAACTGGCCGAAATTCTGAGCTGGAAGTTGAAAATTCAGCCAAAAATCTATGTGGGTAGCGCGCCTGAGCTGAGTGGGTAGCGCGCCTTTCAGCCTGATTTTGAGGCACTTCCTGGCATCTAAATTGATCTCATGATAGCTCTTTGGAAAGCCCTAGATGTTGGCTATCCAACCCAAGTGGAATTTCCAAATTTGAAGCTCATTTGACCCTCCAAAACTTCATTCTCCCAGAAGTACTTCCTGCTGGTGCAAAAGGTACAAAGAAGGTGGCCATATATGAAGCTGACCACTCGCACCGACAGCCTGAAATGCTTGAGGATGGCACTTAATATGAAAAACTAAAAATGCAAATATTTCTTCAAAGTTATGTCCCAAAAAGTGACATGTGACTGCTTACCCGCATAGCCGAAAAACTGCCAGACCAAAATATTTCAAAATGACAAAAATTTCTCCGAATTTGCTCAAATTCGGAGCGAAGACCCTCTATCATGTATCATGCCCAGCCAACAAATCCTTGGCCAAAATCCAGAGTGGATCAGGCCTTTTCCGCCGTTTTAGTGCTTCGCTCAACCTCCTCTTCAGAATCTTCATTCTCGCTTTGCAGACATGCATGCGAGCCCAATAATGACCTTTCATGTGGCGAAGCATGTCTTTGTCTCTATTGGCCTTTGCCAACAACTTCTCCAGATGAATGTTAACATGTGAGGCAACAATTCCGATAAGTCTGGGCATACATCACCGTGTCTCTTCCGGCCAACTGTCACCCCACGATTCGACGCAAATTTCATAAAGTGTGTGTTCATCCTCTAGTTGTTTGCTGCTGCCTGTGTACCTTTAATCACCCACCGAGCCTTCGCACCTATTTTTCACAGTGTCATTCTCGCCCTTTGCTCCTCGCCTCGGATGATCTTCGCCTTCACCAGGAGAGCTCGCATCAACATCAATGATCGTGAAACTGCAAGTCCCGGGCTTCTCCCGATGGCCTCATCATGCATGGGCTTTCGCCCCTGCCCGGATCCGTACCGGCCGAAGAAGAAGGCGAGACCCCTTCCACCCTTGGTGGAGATAATACTCGCGCTACTGATGAAGTCAACGAGACCTCTTCCACCCTTGGTGGAGATAGTACTCGTCGTGTAGCTGCAAATAAGGCCATGTGGCCTCGCTAGTATGTCACATACAATGGAGCACTGATATGCTCGATCTCAGGGATGTCCGGCTGATGTGAAGGCTCTCCCTCATCATAAACTACCTCGGGAGGCGGTTGTGGCGCTGTGAAGAAGTCACGGGAGATGAAATCCTCCCAAGTAATGCCCGGCTGTGGAATCACTGTCAGACTCCTGCTCATAAACTGAATTTGTCTCTGACATGGTTTTGAACAAGATAATATGGATGTTGATATAGGTACAGTGAAAGCAAAGTTTTAATGTATGTTCAAAACCCAATAGATGTCACCCATGTACCCAAGTATCACAGGAAAACAAAATCATAATGAGGATGACTCTGTTTTAATGGCATAAAAACTATCACTGTTTTGCTCACAAGTAAGTTTGACAAATGAATACCTAATGCAGATGTATGGTATAATTTTATAATGATGGGCAAAATTTGTCAAAGGGGCAACAAGTATGAGACTGTGTTTTATGAACTAGAGAATAGGGACAACATGATAATAACCATAGTGATACAAATGGCCATGACAGTAGCAATATTATGGTGATGGCAGCAAAGATAAGATTATGGTGATGGAGGCTATAGACTAGTCAACATGAAATTGTGCAAAAACATGAAAGGGCATGACAGCAGTGATAAAATGATAACTGAGGGTGTGAGGATGATATACACAACATGCTAAGACATGGGCATATTTACCATTCAAGAATTTTCAAACTTTTCATAAAACTGCCCATATATATTCAAAACCCTTGAGGAATTAATTTGCATGTGAATGTAGGGTTTATACATTTCTCCTGCCTATTTCAACATCAATAACATCACTACCATATTAAAAATCTGCTCTATAAATGATAAAAAACCTGTTTGCAAGTTGCCGGAGTCGCTTTGAAACAAACCGCGCAAAACACAAATTCTCGGGGTTTCGTTGCTAGCGGGTAGCGCCCCCGCCTAATGGGTAGCGTGCACTAAGCAGCGCCCGTGTTATTTAACACTGTCGTGACAAGCAGGTATACAAGACTAGTGGGTAGCTGCTGCACCACGATGGGTAGCGCGTACTCCAAACTCGTCAACAACTATGAAATCACGGCCGCCTTCAAGAACTCCACTTCGACTTCTGCCTTGCAGATTTTTGCAAATGATTTTGTTTGCCATGTTTATATATGAAGAAAATATCTCACCAAATCGGATTTAATTTCAAATTTGCTTGATAACCCACTTTCATAATGTTTGTCATTTTGACATTTGGTCATTTAATACAATGTTTCTCTTTGGCTTGTCTGAGCTTTGGACTAAAAATACTTGTTTGTCTCTTGTAGGGATGTGGCACTTGGTTTTGGAAAAGATCAGAGGCTTGCACTGAAGCTTTCTGATAATGAAATAAATACAATTATTACAAAAATGAAATTAGACAATTTCTAGTTCCAAAACAGAGTTTTGGACTAGAAATGTCTTCAAATTCTTTTGATGATAAAAGTGTAAAATCAAAACTTGCGAAACCAACCTCATGGCCTGCGGGCTTTATGACATGTATGCACAGGACTCGAAAACCCTAGACTCTAGGACTAAAGACTCTTTTTAATGAAAACAATCATTAATGACTATGAATGAAATGACGATGACCTTCAGTGATTTTTGAGGAATTTTTAAATATCCCTGCAGGTACAAGCATGAGGAAACACATGACAACCAGACCCCCTCGTCAGTCAATGGCATGCTCCTAGCGAAATGCAATGAAGGGGAACAAGCGAGACACCTAAGAATGAATATGCAAAAAGCGAAATGATCTCTGACGGAGGGCTGTAAGGACCGACTCTAACATTGGCTCCAATGGGGATGGTGGCTCCATGGAGATGCCAAGAACGACAGATCTTTGGGAGAGCAGACAGTTCCTCCATCCATTGGGCGATGGAATCATTATTTTGAACGGATAACACAAAACCTTTGACACATTTATTAAATGAAAACTTGACTGAAAACTGACTGAAACTTGACTCAAACCGACTCGATGGCAAACTGAAATAACTTGAAAAAAAATGACTCAACAGACCAAACACAAATGACTCATGACTGACTTAAAACAAGAATTTACAAAGCTTTTGGAAAAAAGGCAGCAGTCCATCAAGATTTGGAATCATGATGACAACCACCCGCATACTAATGAAATATGTACAATCATGTATAATTGGCTTTCCAATGTAACCAGTCAAGCAGATGGCTTCTTGACTGATTCTTCTGATCAGATCTCCTGGTCAACAATAGATACTGGTAACTGGGCATCCAAAAACATAATTGACCATGATCTCCTTCATCATTGAACACTGCAATACTCACCTTTACTGCTGACTGTAACAATTTTTCCAATGGATCATGAAAAACATGAAGATTTACCTCCTGCTGAAAGAACAAGGTGTCTTTTTCTCCTGCTTCTAATTCTGATCTTCCTTCATCATGTACTTCAGTAACAATATGTTCCTGGGCTTCAAAAAACTCTGAACAGGTAGGTGAGCAAATCTCTTCTTGAGAAAACATTTCAACACATGAGACATATGAAGAAGAATCTGAATGGAAATCCTGAATGTTTTGATCTTCTATAGTATGAATGTACTGTAGGTCATCTTCATATGATATGACAGTCAGATTATCATGTTCCTCATTTCATTCATCAATCATGAGAAAAGAAACTTTAGATGATTCTTGAAACCCAAACATGACATTCCTATCATCTACCATAAATTCATCCAAAGGAACTGTTTCACTTACTTGAACACAGATTTCATCTCGTTGTTCATGAACCGACTGAATTACTTCTTTCTGAAGGATGTGTTCTAATGAACTAAAAACATTTGAATCCATACCTTTGTTTTCTTCTTTCCGGATGATCTCAACAGCAGAATTCTCCTTGATGGGTTTCAGCACAAGATATGCTTGGTCATCACAATCTGAATGTAGATCTGAAATAGCTGGCTGGTCATTATCAAAATCTGAAACTGAAACTTGAGTTCCCGGCATGCTGTCTTCTTCTGTGGGCAGATCTGAAATGACACTTTCTCTTTCATCACTTTCAGCCATATAGACATCTTCAACCTGCTGATCTATAAAGCTGCTTACAGGACTGTCATCCATTTCAGAAAAGGAAGAAGTTCCACCATCACCTTCTTGACCATGTGCACACTGCAGATCTACGTTAACTTGAGCTGGAACATGACCTTTCAATAGCTGATCTATCTCATCTTCAGATAGAGGAGATAATACCTTTTGTTTTCTTTTGCTCAAATAGTGATTGTCTTCATTGATTTCAAGTGAAGGAGTATACAAACTTTCCTCATACTGCTGATCCATTTCATATAATTCCTGTTCACTGTCAAGATGCAAAATTCCTTCATCTTCCACCACACTAAAATCTTGATCCTGCTGCAAATTTTCATGATCGTCTTTATGCTGCTGAAATGGATTTTCATATAAGGCTTCCATGATCTCATCATCCATGAAATTATCATCTTCATAATATTTCTCAAGGCTTTCAATAAAAATAGAAGCATGTTTGCAACAGTCATGAACTAAATTTAATGATGGATAAGATACTTGATATCTTTCAATGAACAGGGCATGAAAATCCTCTAAACAATAAATACAGGCCAGCGGCAAATTTTCATACCAAGATTGGGCTTCACCTTCCAGGGTGGCCAGGAATATCTTCATCAAGCAATCTTCAGGAAAATCCACTTTTAACTTGCGAATATGCATGTGAAATCTAACCAAATGTAAAGCAGCATCCTTCTTACCATCATTGTTAAACGTAGGCAGATTCCTTGACCAATCTACCTTGGGCATCTTATTCGGAAAACCTGGAATGTGATCTCGGCTCATGGGAGCATATCTTCTTGCAATCCGGTCCATCTTGACAATCTTGAAGCTACTGATCTCCCTGCAGTGAAGTCACCATGAAGCATCGATTTCTGGATTGTTCAGTGAATGAAATCGCCAGGTGAATGTTTTCAGCCTTCTGATGTGTCTGACTGCTGTCCACCATCAGCATCAGATCTGAACTTGATACACGTACTGGGGCAATTTATAAGTTAATTGTTACGATTACAAGCTAGACCAAAGATTGATTGAACCATCATTTATCTACTATGCACTCGCAGAGCAAGAGCAATTCGAAAGCTACCTGGCGTGACTTCAGGCTCCGTCTGTAGCTATAAATCAATCAACACTAACCAGCAAACCAATTTTGTCCCCAGTATGGTCGCCACTATGTTAGCGCTCAAATCTACCTTAGGCTGAAATAAGGTAAAACTCAAGGCTACATCAAACCACGCTCAGCCTCGTAGCTAGCCCTACGAGGACAGGAGAGGGCTCTCTCCGGGTCTATCTCGGAAAAAGATCTTCAAAGGGGTTGAGATGACTTATAATGAACAATGAATACTAATTTTAGGCTAGTAAAGAGATAGGAAAGTTTGATTTTGATTTTTGGGGTTTTCGTTGGAGAAATGGGAAAAAACAATTTTGGGTCTGGGGATAAGGTCAGATCTTTGCAGATTTCGAGTTGGGGCGAGGTAGGCAATAGTATTAATGCTTTTGATTGGATATATGGATGGATCAGAATTAAAAGGAGCTGAAAAGGGCAAGGATGAACATGGATCCTTTTCAAACAGGCGAAAAGACGAAAAACTAAATGAATTCAAAGGCAGAGCATTGTGAACAATGGATTCAACCTCATCTACTCATTCATTTAATTTAAGAAGCATAAGTGAGAAATGGCATACATTAAACATGAAGGAACTTACAATAAACTGAGAGAAAACACCATTAAGAACTGAAAGCCACAAGAATCCCAACAGGTGCTGCAAAACCTCTGATCTTTCCTTAGCCAAAATATGAAGAATATGTACAATGTGTGCCACAAGTTTCCCAAGAGTCCAACCTCTCCAACTTCTGAAAAGGATTGAGAAATTACATCATATAGAGCATCCTAACCCCTTCCCATGACTCTAGGGGTCGAATTCCTCCTTCTAGGAGCAGTTCCAACTAATTCTAAACAAGGAGCTAGAATCTAGGCAGCTAACAACTTGCCTCTAAAAGAGTGGAAACTGATTCATTTACATGATTTTCACTTTTTTGAGAGTGAATCTTCTAGAATAGGTAAAAATGAGCTAAATTTACATGCCAACCATCAATTTACATCATGAAAACCCAAAAATTTCATCCACAAGCAAAACTGGTCCCAACTGGCCGAAATTCTGAGCTGGAAGTTGAAAATTCAGCCAAAAATCTATGTGGGTAGCGCGCCTGAGCTGAGTGGGTAGCGCGCCTTTCAGCCTCATTTTGAGGCACTTCCCGGCATCCAAATTGAGCTCATGATAGCTCGTTGGAAATCCCTGGATGTTGGCTATCCAACCCAAGTAGAATTTCCCAATTTGGAGCTCATTCGCCCCTCCAAAACTTCATTCTCCCAGAAGTACTTCCTGCTGGTGCAAAAGGTGGCAGCAAGGTGGTTTTCATGGTGTTTTTTAGCTTTTTGACCATCCAGAATCTGATGAAATGCTTCGGCAATGCCTGAGGATGCATAACTTACCATGACAAATCCAAAAATGCAAATATTTCCTTCAGCAAGTGTCCCAAAAAAAAGTGAGCATATGGACGCGCTACCCGTATAGCTGAAAAACCTGTTTTTAGACCAAAATATTTCAAAATGACAAAAATTTCTCCGAATTTGCTCAAATTCGGAGCGAAGACCCTTCATCATGTATCATGCCCAGCCAACGAAGCCTCGGCCAAAATCCGGAGTGGATCAGGCCTTTTCCGCCGTTTTAGTGCTTCGCTCAACCTCCTCTTCGGAATCTTCATTCTCGCTTTGCAGACATGCATGCGAGCCCAATAATGACCTTTCATGTGGCGAAGCATGTCTTTCTCTCTATTGGCCTTTGCCAAAAACTTCTCCAGATGAATGTTAACATGCGTGAGGCAAGAATCTCGATAAGTCGGTGTCATATCACCAGGTCTCTTCCGGGCCAATTGTCGATCCTCACGGATTCGACGCAGCTCATAAAGTGTGTGCTCATCCTCTAGTTGTTTGTTACGCTGCTCCAGGTAATTAATCACCCACTGAGCCTTCTGCAATTTATCTTTCAGCGTGTCATTCTCGGCCCTTTTCTCCTGGATGATCTCCTTCAGTTTCGAGCTAGGAGAGCTCGCATCAACATCAATGATCGTGAAATCCGTGTCCCGGCCTCCTGATGGGCCCTCATCATGCATGGGCTTCTTGCCCCTGTCCTGGATCTGTACCCGTGCTGAAGAAGAAGGCGAGACCCCTTCCACATCATGTGGAGATAATACTCGCTCTGCTGATGAAGTCGGCAAGACCCCTTCCACCCCGGGTGGAGATAATACTCGCCGTGTAGCTGCAAATAAGGCCCTGTGGCCTCGCTGGTATGTCACAAACAATGGAGCACTGATATGCTCGACCTCAGGGATGTTCGGCTGATGTGAAGGCTCTCCCTCATCATAAACTACCTCAGGAGGCGGCTGTGGTGCTGTGAAGAAGTCACGGGAGATGAAATCCTCCCAAGTAATGCCCGGCTGTGGAATCACTGTCAGACTCCTGCTCATAAACTGAATCTGTCTCTGACATGGTTTTGAACAAGATAATATGGATGCTGATATAGGTACAGTGAAAGCAAAGTTTTAATGTATGTTCAAAACCCAATAGATGTCACCCATGTACCCAAGTATCACAGGAAAACAAAATCATAATGAGGATGACTCTATTTTAATGGCATAAAAACTATCACTGTTTTGCTCACAAGTAAGTTTGACAAATGAATACCTAATGCAGATGTATGGTATAATTTTATAATGATGGCCAAAATTTGTCAAAGGGGCAACAAGTATGGGACTGTGTTTTATGAACTGGAGAATAGGGACAACATGACAATAACCATAGTGATACAAATGGCCATGACAGTAGCAATATTATGGTGATGGCAGCAGAGATAAGATTATGGTGATGGAGGCTATAGACTAGTCAACATGAAATTGTGCAAAAACATGAAAGGGCATGACAGCAGTTATAAAATGATAACTGAGGGTGTGAGGATGATATACACAACGTGCTAAGACATGGGCATATTTACCATTCAAGAGTTTTCAAACTTTTCATAAAATTGCCCATATATATTCAAAACCCTTAAGGAATTAATTTGCATGTGAATGTAGGGTTTATACATTTCTCCCCAAGCATGGCCTATTTCCCAACATCAATAACATCACTACCATATTAAAAATCTGCTGAGCAATGATAAAAACCTGTTTGCAAGTTGCTGGAGTCGATTTGAAACAAAACTGGGCGCAAAACACAAATTTCTGGGCTCTGTTGCTATGTGGGTAGCGCCCCTGCCCAATGGGTAGCGCGCACCAAGTGGGTAGCGCCTGTGTTATTTAACACTGGCCGTGACAGTTAAGTGGGTAGCGCGCACCAAGTGGGTAGCGCGCACCACGTATGGGTAGCGCGCACTCCAAACTCTGTCAACAACTATGAAATCACGGCTTCGGCCTTCAAGAACTCCACTTCGACTTCTGCCTTGCAGATTTTTGCAAATGATTTTGTTTGCCATGTTTATATATGAAGAAAATATCTCACCAAATCGGATTTAATTTCAAATTTGCTTGATAACCCACTTTCATAATGTTTGTCATTTTGACATTTGGTCATTTAATACAATGTTTCTCTTTGGCTTTTATGAGCTTTGGACTAAAAATACTTGTTTGTCTTTTGCAGGGATGCGGCACTTGGTTTTGGAAAAGATCAGAGGCTTGCACTGAAGCTTTCTGATAATGAAATAAATACAATTATTACAAAAATGAAATTAGACAATTTCTAGTTCCAAAACAGAGTTTTGGACTAGAAATGTCTTCAAATGCTTTTGATGATAAAAGTGTAAAATCAAAACTTGCGAAACCAACCTCATGGCCTGCGGGCTTTATGACATGTAGGCACAGGACTCGAAAACCCTAGACTCTAGGACTAAAGACTCTTTTTAATGAAAACAATCTTTAATGACTATGAATGAAATGACGATGACTTTCAGTGATTTTTGAGGAATTTTTAAATAGCCCTGCAGGTACAAGCATGAGGAAACACATGACAACCAGACCCCCTCATCAGTCAATGGCATGCTTCTAGCGAAATGCAACGAAGTGGAACAAGCGAGACACCTAAGAATGAATATGCAAAAAGCGAAATGATCTCTGACGGAGGGCTGTAAGGACCGACTCTAACACTTCCATTGGGAGGCTGGTGAGGAATTCCCTTGAGCCTTATTGCAGCATTTGGCATCAGGCCACATCATCATTTTCCCCTATAGCGCAGTTTTTGTCTTGGACTGCGTTATTTTAGGGAGGAGTTGCACGGGTGGTTTCAGTACACCATTTGGAGAGGAGGTTTTCTAGTGAAGGGATCAGCCTTTCATCTAGAGAGTCTATTGGAGGAGGCAATATTTCTTGCTACATGAGATCAGCCACAACTTTCCAGTTATATTGTTGCAGTGAATTTTCAACCCTAGGGCTTTGGTTCATATCTTGTATATTGGTGTATTTCTGAAAACCCTCTTGGGCTTCTTGTTGGAGGTTGTATAGAGCCTTGATATTCATTGTAGATTATATATTGAGGCATATAACAGAAATCTATCTTTTTTTATTCATTTGATGTAGCAGTGCACCTATGACTGTGTTGTAGTAGTCTTCTGGCATTTTGATATAGTAGAAACCCCTCATTCTTGAGGGATTTCTTTATTAGAGGCTTGTTGTATATTATTTTATGGTTTTTGGCCCATTATATTATACATTTTTGTTGTTGTTATGATGTATAAAGAAGCCCCATATTGGTCTCATGATTTTATGTGATGTTTACAGTGTTATTTCCAGCATTTTTCTCTATATTCCTAATTTTCCCATTTGGGAATATTACAGTGGAATCAGAGCATAATATTGGCTCAGTCTGTGCATCTTAATCCAATATGTCATTAGAAGAAGGAGATACTATCACAAATAGAGAGAAGAGGTATCTCAGAAGAATAAACTGGAAGTATGATTATGCAGATGATAAAGAAGACAACGGTAAAACCCCTTTATCAGGAGGAGATGAGGAGAAGGAGTTCCCTAATATTTTTCTTCGAACTATGCAATACATTGCAAGAGAAATAAAGGAGATGAGGATGGATAGACACAAGAAATCCCCTAAAGGGTTTCTACATGGTGAAGGCTCCAGCATTTCTCATCACTAGAGTGATCAACCAGTGAATCAGCAGCAGGTTTCCCAACTCTCTATAATGCCTACATTCTTAGCAGTGGGAAATGGAGGGTTTCAAGAACAAGAAACTCTTGAAGACTATTTCATGGAGTATGAGTCTCAATCTCATAGATTCAAGGATCATTTTAGTTTTCAATAATTTTTTAGATCAAGGAAAATAGGAGACCTCAACATCACAATAGAGGTGGAGGATTCATTTAGAATCATGATCTACACCAAACTATGGGTATATTTTTCTTACCCAACTTTGACGGGACATCAAAATTCACTGCCAAATCATGGGTAGAGAAGCTTGACATCTACTTCCAGCTGAACCAAGTACTGGAGATGGAGGCCATCAATATAGCAGACTGCACCTTGAGGGTGAGGCACATGATTGGTGGTTTCATGGCTTGTCTACATTGGGTCATGCCAATGTGACTGCGTATTCAGATTTCACAAGGAGGTTGGTGGAGAGGTTTGATCGAAGAGACCCGAAGGCACCTTTCATGGGGCTAGCAAAGCTCAAACAATCAAGTAATCCAAAAAATTACATCTCTGGATTTCTAAAACTTTCTGTTATGGTTATGGATTTATCTGCAGCAAGGAGGGTCTATATGTTAGCAAAAACTCTTCATGGGTTGGTTAAATCTACCAAGCCCACTACCCTTCAAGATTCCATTGAAAGGGCTAGATATCTATGAGATGCCTTGCCAAAAGCAAAGGCAACATTTCAGCAAAAGCCCACATTTCCATTAAAGGGAAAAGATGAGAAGGCTCCCTTTTCAAAAGAGAGTCAGAGTAAAGTACCTCTTAGTGATGATGTCCCAAGAGACTTGAGGAGAAGGAAGCTTTGTTTCACATGCCAAGAATCATGGGCACTCGGACATAGATGTGCACCAGGGAAGGTACACTATATAGAGGTCTTCTCAGATGATGAGGGGGGAGAAGAAGAAGAACCAGAAGGAGGTCACAACGCTGGAATAGTAGGAGATGATCCACCACCACCAGGAGGTGAGAATGGAGCAATTGCTCCAATTGGAGGGACTATTGCATCATTGAGAGTGGTACCCAAATATCAAAAAAAATTCCACACAGAAAATAGAGTTGGATTTGCACAGTGGAAGCAAGGACATGGTAGTCCTATCTATTATGCACATGACTTTGGCCCATGAGACATTACTATTTTGTGGCAAACCACCTGGGAGGCCACCTGATCAGGAGTTGGTGAGAAATGTCTCACAGCATGTTGCACCACTCATAGATCCAGGAGGAGTGGGAACATTGGGAGGTCATGGTACAACACATAGAGTCTTGGGTGGACTCAAGGAAGGGGGAGAAATTCTCCCACAATCATCATTACCCACTCTCACACTACATCTTGAGCTGAGAGAGGATGCTACAGGGATGGAGGATGGCACCATCATGGTGCAAGGAGACTATTCCTTGACTTTGGAGGCTCAGAAGATGTTCTCACTTGGGGAGAATTCTTCCACATATGGTAGAGGATGGTGGCCACTCATGCATGCTTTGGCCAAACTTAGGAATTTTTGGATAGGTGATAGCTTCCCATGGAAGACTAACCTCCAAAAGCTGCAACCTTTACTTGAGCAAGAGCAGCTATAGGAGGAGTAGCAAAGGAAGGATAGCAGCATCCTGGTATGTGACTTAGGCATAGGAGATGTCAAAGAAGGGAGAAGCCACATGACAGATGCTTTATATGATAGATCATCAGCATTTTCACTTTGGAGGATAGATCCATATTGGAAATACCAGCTATTGGAGGATTATTCCAAGGATATTTTTATTTGTATGATACTTGATGACCAGCTATTAGAGGAGGGGTATTCAGTCAGATATGAGGTCATATACTATCATGGTAGGATCTTATTATATAGAGCAACCAATTTCAATAAGAGGTTACTACAAGTAGCACATGTGGATTTTCTCTTCAGCCATACCTGTTCCATGAGATCATACCATACTATCATGGAGGGGTTTACTTGGGAAGGCTTTGAAGAGGAGATATATCAGCATTTGAGGAGATGCATGAATCATGTGGAGATGGAGGAGATACATAACTCTTTTATGGATTTATCATAAACACCTCTTTCCTATTTGGGAATGAGAGGGGGTCTATCTATGGGCCACTCCATTTGTATGAGCAGGATTTATGGTAAGGATAATGTTTATATGCATAATGATTTATTTGATGATTATTTGCATTCCTTCACCATACATGTGCAGGCCATTGCTCCAAGCAGGATCATTCTTCCTTATAAACTTCATGGTCAACTTTGGGCCATAAACTATGTTGATCATGGCCACTCCCTAGGACGATATAGGGAGATGATTTACCATTCAGGGTGCACTCCAAAGGCACCAAACATTTCTCACCTTCTCAAAACATATGAGAAGAATATGGAAGCATGTAAGTGGTGGGGAAACCACTTACCATATCATTATCTGAGGCAGTCAGGAGATATAATGCACTGGTTCCACATGTTGGACTATGATCCACCTCCATTATTGCACATGATTTTTTTTATATCATTGGTTTTGATCCCATACATTGATGATTTACTTATTATTATTATGGGAATGAATGGAGGAAGGATGGAGGATTAATCATGCCCTTTGGGAGAGAGTTTCTCCATGTTTCTTATGCTTCATGTTTCAGGGAGAACATTGGGAAAACCATGATTGCTTCATTTGTTACTTTTCTTCCTTGTGGGATGAGTCATTTGCATCTCATGACAACTTGGGAGGAGAATGTCATGGAGGGATTGATTAGGAGACATCTAGCTTATGAGGAGGGTGTATCACATGGAGGTGTCACCAATGGAGGAGGAGAAGAGTTTTTTCACTCACCTTTACAGTTGCTTGAGGACAAGCAACATTTGGGGGGGGAGGACTGTAATATTCCCAACTTACCATGAGCTAGTTGGAATATTAATTTTTTTTTCTTCTTTGTTTGATGAATAAGATGGTATGGAGACCCATAAATCTCCTTAGTAGGAATAAAATCACTCTAATGTGAAAGGAGGACATCTTAGCAGCTTAATTAAGCGCCCTTGTGTGTGAAAAGGGGTTGGAGCATGAATATTGGGTCAACTTTGACCAAATCAACAGCGATTTTATGGAGGAGTGGACATTTATTGAGGGACAACGCAGTTTTGGAGGGAGATCTCATGCATGGAGATAGTAGCTTTAATGAGTGGGGCCAAGGGTGAGGAAGATCACCACTTATATAAGAAAGAGGATGGCAGCCATAAAGGTTATGTTTATGTTATGATATTTTAGATTTATGGTTTGTTTAGACTTGTTACTCTCTTTAGTTGTTTAGCTAAGATTGCAATGATGTTTAGCACAGGGTGTTCCCGAGCAGGAATCCCACCTCTATCCTTTGGGAACTTCTAGTGTCCACTCAGGAAGAGTATTGCACTATATTTCCACATTCAGGCATCAGGCCAAGCTCTACCTTTATTCTACAACGCAGTTTCTGTTGAGAGATGTGCTGAGTTGCAGGGTGCAGCAATGGAGAATAAATTCAGGTGATTTCTGATCTTTTTTTCAATGGAGGAAGGTTTCCTTCCATTGGGAGGCTAGTGAGAAAGGCCCTTCAGCCTTATTGCATCATTTTGCATCAGGCAACATCATCATTTTCACTTACAGTGCAATTTTTCTCTTGGATTGTGTTATTTTAGGGAGGAGTTGCAGGGGTGGTTTCAGTACACCATTTGGAGATGAGGTTTTCTAGTGAAGGGATTAGCCTTTCATCTAGAGAGTCTATTGGAGGAGGCTATATTTCTTTCTGCATCATATCAGCAACAACTTTCCAATTATATTGTTGCAGTGAATCTTCAGCCCTAGGGCTTTGGTTCATATCTTGTATATTGGTGTATTTCTGAAAAACCTCTTGGGTTTCTTGTTGGAGGTTGTATACAGCCTTGATCTTCATTGTAGATTATCTATTGAGGCATATAACATCCATTTATCTTTTGTGTATTTATTTTTTGTAGCAGTGCACCTATGACTATATTGTAGCAGTCTTCCAGCATTTTGATATAGTAGCAGCACCTCATTCTTGAGGGATTTCTTTATTGGAGGATTGTTGTATCTTGTTTTATGGTTTGTGGCCCATTATATTATACATGTTTGTTGTTTTTATGATTTATAAAGAAGCCCCATATTGTTCTCATGCTTTAATGTGATGTTTACACTGCTATTTCCAACATTTTGTTCTATATTCTTGCTTTTCCCATTAGGGAATATTACATTCACAATCTATGGAAAATAATTTCTTCTCAGCACACTTATGACCTTTAGTGTATTGGCTATCACAACTGTAGTAAAGCGCTTTTGCTCTTTTTTCTTCCAATTTTTGTGGTGTCAACCTTGTAGGTTGTGGAATTCTAGTAGTAGCAACACTTCTATCTTTATAGTTGTGAGTGGTAGGCTTCCTTGTCGCCATTTGAAGGCCTTCTCCAATGAATCAGGTTCCCAAAGGAAAACCTCATGCTGGATGTTATCCTTTAAAGTCCCTATGAATACATCAATCATGTGTTCCTCTAGAATATCAATTACCCTTATATTCAATTTTTGGAACGCCTCGATGTGCTCCACCATCGAACCCTTCTGTTTGAGATTTATCAATTGGCTAAAGAAGGTGTTGCTCTTTGTATCCTCATAATGTGCTATCATTTCCTCCGTAAAAATTGACCAAGTGACAATTTGTTTACGAGAGAAAATCCATCGATACCATAAAAATGTATGTTTTTCTAAATATAAAGTTTCCTTGTGTACTTGTTGTGTGTTTTTCACATTATGGAGATCAAAATATTGCTCCATCTATAGTATCCATGTTACCGGATCCTTGCCATCAAACTTCCTCACAGTGATATTTGGAATATGGTGGGTCTTAAATCCAACATTAGAGTCTATGAAATCATTATTACCATTTCTTTTTTTCTCATCATGAGTTTCAACTACTACCGTTTCACCATTAGGAATCATTTCTTGTAGCATCTTTGTCAAACCTTCCTTCAAACTTTCCATGTCATTCTTCATGTCTTCCATGTTTCCTTTCAGTTTTTCTTCTATACCATCAATCTTAGCTTCCACGCCATTCTTAAAACCATCCATCTTAGCTTCCACGCCTTTCTTCAATCCATCCATGTCTTTTTTCAAACCATCTATCTTAGCTTCCATTTCATTTTTTGTTACTCTTTGCGAGAGGGAAATTTTTTGCACTTGGTCTCATAATTTTGATATATTATGTTGCACTTCTTCCTCTTCATGAGTCATAGAAGAGCCTCTGAGGTATTAATGGGTGTGGAATTATTTTTGGGGGGGAATTTTATAACCCAATACTGATATCTATGCTTCAATATGCCCTTGGAATCACTTCAAACTGATTTTTCAAACAAGACTGATTTTTCTTGCTTTTGAGGAGATCGATATTTGAACGGATGTATCTCTGTAATTTTAGATCCCCAATATTTGATCTTTGGTTATCTAGTATCCCTCTGTGTATTCTTTCCAATGCCAGAGGTCATACCTAATTTGGATTCTTCAAGGTAACGGTTATGTTTCATCTCCCACAATGACCTAATTATGGACTAGTTCATTAGAGCAAACTTGTATGGAGTGCCACGTGTCAATGTTTTGACCTTTGGCTCTGAAATTAATATAAAAAAATACTATAGTTTGTGCAATTTCGGACACTTTTTACATAATTCCAATCTGAATTCTGAAACGGAAGTTATGATGATTTTCCCTCGGCCACTTGTCTGATATGAAATTCTAGAGCTTGTAAAAATCGTAACTTCCTCAGATCATATCTTCGAAAATATAGCAAAAAAAGATCTGTAATTTTTACACAAAGTTTCTTAGGATTTTGTCTCAAATGGGTTATTTTTTTAGGTTATGAACCTTCGTAAAAAAAAAATTATACCGAAAATTCCAAGATGACCTATTTGCAGCAGTGAAACCCTAGAATCCAAATCTCTGATACCAAATGTTATGAAACCATCTCACAAAATAGAAGAAAATATAGATCAATGACTTATAAATCAGCCTCTTCGAGGGAGAAACCTCGTTTACATTACATAAATGAACGATTCTTGGATGATACAAATGAAAAAACCTCATTTCTATATATAGGAGTCCAAGGGGTCACAATATAATCCTAGCCTACATAACAATAACAATGTAAGGGCACAAAAATAACAATATTAGGCTTCTATGGGGCACAATAATAACAAAATGGGGACTACATGGGCACAAAAATAACAATAAGGGGCCTACACTAACAATAAAAATAAGGGGATACACTAGTATTATAAGGACCTATCATATATAAGTCAATTTTACATGTACAATGATCAAGAAGTCTCGTACACTAATGAAAAAGTGTGGACCAATGCTTGGATGAATTTCAGTATGACCATATCCAACATACTTTGTAATCTTTTATTAATCCTGAAATCGCAGCCCAGATGGATGGAACTAGATATGGGGTCTTCTATCTCATTCACTCGGATGCTTGATGTATAAGTATCACCATGTGAATAAATGAGTTGAAGTCGAACATAGTAGACACCATCTGATTATAGGAAAATTATGGAAGTCATTAAAAAGAACGAGAGAAACCACCGATGTTGTTAATGGCTCTCAAGGTACCATAGTATAATGTATGTGGTGTGAATGGATGATTTGAATTCGAACACCACATTGAATCTTTTGGTCGAAGGCCCATGATGAGGACTTGTTGTGGAGAACAAGGAAACTTGACATTGATGTATACAAGCTCCAAGGTACCAAAATGAAGTTTTAAATAAAATTCTTGTATAATGAGTTGATGTCGACAGGAAGTGACCCATCGCAGGAGGACCTTGATGTGTCCCTCATCAACGACACGAAACGGGTATCATGATTTGACATAGAATGATGTTGATGTAGAAATGGCTCGGGAATGGTAGAAATGAATGAAGGCTTAAGATTATTGTAATAGATATCAACTGAAGGACTTCTCTTGAACATATCGGTGACACTTTAGGGAGTTGGAAGCATTGACTCAAAACTGAATATGGAGGATTTTAATATGATGTGATTAACCAAAGATGAAAATATATTTCCCAACTTAATAGTCATGGAGATGAAGTGAAAGAGTGTCATGTTCAAGAGAAACTTGCTACCATTAATAGGTTAAGTACCTTGTTTTCCAAATTTCCCCAACCATTTTTTGTTAGTACCTCTTTATTTTTGACAAGCTTTAGGAGGATAACATATTCTTGATCTATAATTTCATCCTTCGGATGAATTGTTCTGAGTATATTTAACGAACCCTAAGAAGGAGTGCTTTGGTCCCGTCATTTTTTATGACTCCAACATTGTTTGATGATTTTAGGAGTCCAACGAAGGTGTAACTCGACTTATTTTTCATGTTTAAAGAGTTTGAAAAATAGGTGAAAAAAAAAACTACAAAGGTTCATTTTCATAAATTTAGTCTCATGAGTCTGAAAAGGAAAAAAAGGACACTCACGAGAACCTTTTAGTCATGTTTGAATAAATTATTCCTTTTTCATAAATAGTTTATCCCAATCCAGAAAAGGGTTGAACTTATATTGGGCGGACATCTTTTCATTTACTTTAACAAGTTCTAAATGAAAAGTACTCGGCAATATTTTCATGTTTTGGGAGTCTAAAAAGAGCTCAAAGAGGACTCCTCCTGGAGGAATGAGTGGTATAAAGGGTAGCAACTGGTTTCTTCCATGATGGAACTGCTCAAAACAATCAAAGGTCAAGAGATTGCCTAAGAAGACCACTCAGCATAGTTGTTCCTTAGAAAATGTTAAAGCAACCAAGTGAAAGTGTATGATCGTCCAAGTAGATGGTGACAATGGAATGATAAAACCACAGCTCATCTGGAAGAAACGAGGTGATAAAAATGGCAATCATGCAGGATAAAATGAGAATGGTTTCATTTTTACACAAGCTTGAAACATGGGAAACTATGCTTGAAATTGGTTTCATTTTTACACAAGCTTGAAACAAGTAAAAACTATGCTTGAGAGTACTTCAAAGTAGTTTCATTTTTACACATTCTTAAAACAAAGAAAAAACTATGCTTGAGAGTTTTTTAATATGGTTTCATTTTACACAAGCTTGAAACATGAGAAAAACTATGTTTAAGATTGGTTTCCATGCCCCTAGCATAATAACGCAATTCTAAGTGCATCCCCCCAAGCTTCATTTCATTCACCTACATAGACTACTAGTTACTAATAGGCGGATGGAATGAAGGTTTATTTACAAGATCAAGTGAAAGACTCGACTGGGAATTTACGAGATCTAATCAAAGATTCGAATTGGAGGGGGATATGGTTCATTTTTTAACAAGCTTGACATAAGAAAAGAAATATGTTCATGACACCTTGTTTCATTTTTTAACGAGCTTGACACAAGAAAAGGAACTCTGCTCTCAGGACCTTGTTCATTTTTTTAATGAACTTGACACAATAAAAGGAACTATGCTTCAGGACCTTGTTTCATTTTTAACGATATTGATACAAGAAAATTAAATCTACTCTGGGACCTTGTTCCTTGATCATGGCATGTAAGAGACCATAGTTTCCAAGAGTTTATCATCAGAAGAGAGAAAAATGTTATGGAAATGATAGATATCAAGGGATCCAAAATAAATATCAATCTCCAATGCCCCCAGTAAATGACTCACCATATATCCTACTAGATCTAGGTCAAAATAAGAGAAAACGGTGAGAGGCTCCTCTTCAACGATAGGTAATGGCATGGGATATGTTGCCACATAATTAACATGTGGCTGGGGAGATACCACTTTCATATTCGAAATTATTAGGGAATTAGGATGATTGGTAGTCAAATCAGAACCAACAAATTAAACTTGATCGATAGTCACAATCCTTCCACCATGTGGGAAGCACATCACTTGAAAGAGTGTGAACACAATAGTGTTCATAGCATAAACATAGTATCCCCCCGGGATAAAAATGAAGTCCAAGGGGCCCATGATGACCATAATGTCAATACATACAATTTTTTCTCCCAAAGTAACAAGAAAATGAGGAAGGTTCCCTAGGGGTTGATTGGTTCTTCTGTTAAAACAAAACATATTCGAAGTGGCAGACACAAGTAGAGGGGAACCCAAATCTTGCCAAGCAATCGAGGATATAATGCTAATAGAAGCTCTCTCATCAACACCAATGTGAGGTATTTTCCTATTACAAACCTCCACTATGATTTGGAAGGGCATGAAATAAGGGAGATGAGGTCTTGTCAAATGATTCCAATCAAAGGAAACAACGAGATTACTTGGATGGGCCCCATAGGAATGGGATTGACTCATATGAGCCATATTCAGAGAAGGTGGTATTGACTAAAGATGGAGTTTGATCAATCACTTCATCTATTAGAGTAGGATTAGGAGAAATATTTTGGTAACCAACCGAAATTCATGGTTGATAAGTTGTAAGGTTTTCCAACACTTTTGAGGCTTCATCCATATAAGATAAAAGGTGAATAGGATGGTTCCCTTCACATAACCTACAGGGAAACTTGACTTTACCCTTCTTCCCATGGACCTTACTATCACAAGTTTATGTTTTATCATCAGCGTGATCACCCATTAGGGGAATTTTGAGGTCTAAAATGGGCCTCCTAAGGAAATTATAAAATAATAGTGGAAAAAATCTAATAAGATTTGATGACATCATCAAATTTTAGAGGGAAAAATGAAAAAACTATTTTTTCAATTCATATTTTCAACTTATCTCCCAAAGTTTTTACTCAAATTTCGAGCGGGAGTACTCGTTGGATGCGGAATTTAATTCCTCATCCAAGGAGTACCCATGTTGCATACTTTCGATGGGTCCTACTACACGAAAAATGAGAAATACATAAAAAAACGTGATTACAATCACATTTTTTATGTATTTATCATTTTTCGTGTAGAAGAGTTCATCGAAAGTATGCAACATGGGTACTCCTTGGATGAGGAATTAAATTCCGCATCCAACGAGTA
Organism: Pinus albicaulis; assembly: GCA_034641835.2. Classification (NCBI taxonomy): domain Eukaryota; kingdom Viridiplantae; phylum Streptophyta; class Pinopsida; order Pinales; family Pinaceae; genus Pinus; species Pinus albicaulis. The sequence goes on from JAXQQM020066226.1 coordinate 64,719, forward strand.
CTCCCGCTCGAAATTTGAGTAAACATTTTGGGAGATAAGTTTAAAATACGAGTTGAAAAAATAGTTTTATTATTTTATTATTTTTTAATATTTTTACTTTTTTACTCCAAAAATGGTGAATCATCCATTATGGATGACATCATCATCTTGAATCCTATTGGTTGTTATAAAGTTTATTTTTGATGTACATTTTTCTTATGAGGCCCATTTTAGACCTCAAAATTCCCCTAATGAGAGGCTGATGACAAGGGCTTGTGGACCACACTTATAATACCTGTGGAATACCAGAGCAATCCGTAAGAAGGTGGTTACCCTTAGAAATATTGCAAGTTAATTTCACTTTAGGGGCTTTTTTGGAGAAGTTATTGACATCAGTTTCATCCGTAGAAATGGATGCTTGTTTTCCACTTTGCTTATTTTTCTCCTTCTTAATATTCCTTTTCTTCTTCTTCTTATCCACTTGGTTACTAACTTTGAGGCTTTCACTAGAGAAATAGGAAGAAGACTGAACAAGCAAAGAAGGCAAAGGGTAAATGTGAGGATCGAATCAAGGTTGATGTTCTTTAGGTGAAGGACTTGGTTATCCAGGAAGAGAACCTATTTGGGGAGAAATCGATACATTTGTAGCCAAGGAGGTTGAAAATAACCAAACAGGTTAAACAATGGCAAATCTAGGAAGGGACAATGTTTCCATATAAGGAGCACCAATATTTCCAATAGGAGGAAAAGGACCAGGATTTCCGTCAAAGGGGGTTCTTTGACTAGTAGACTCAGGAACTGTTTCCATTAGTTTCAACCTAATATATACTAAAGAGTTGTTCCACAGTGTGTATTTTATTTCGCAGTCAATTAATTGATATTAGAAAGTAAATACAGAAATAAAACAAAACAGAGGTAACTAGGAAAAACGGTTTACCAAGTAACTGTGAACTACAATATACCACCTTAGTAAACCAAGGATTTACATACGAGCGATCAATCTCCCTGAATCTTGTGTTTGGTGTATCATAGTATACAAGGTGGATGACTTAGTTACCTATGGTAGGATATCAACCTATAGGGGGGTTCCAAAATATACTCAGAGGTATTTGGAAGCGTAGTTTGTGGTAGTGTTTTATAATGCGTCTTGTATGATAGGAAGAATTCTAATAGACTTATAATGTGTGGAGCACCATCTGATATACTCGAAGGTACATGGAGAATGATCATATACATTTACATACGTAGAATACTGACTACCTCCAAAATGTAACACAGACAAAGAACGATAGCTCCTACATTTAAATACGTTGGAACATGTCTATAGTCTATACCTTTATGTTTGTCATTAAATGATACAAATGATTCTTAGGTTGATTCAGTAAATTTTAGAGTTGATCTTTGATCATGTTTCGGTTTCAAGGCTCGCCACAAGTTCACCTGAATTCCCTACAATGAAATCTAGCACGATAATAAAAATTATTTACTTTTCAACGAAAATCTATCTATGGGAAAGAAGAAACAAAGGGTAATGCAAAACAAAATAATGCAGCAAACACATCTTCCCAAGTATATTTTTTAAAATGCAATTATTCCAATTTAAATTCAAAACCCTATATGATGCAAAAAATGAAACTTGTTTCTTGTCTTTACTCTTAATATTCAAACGCAATGTAAACTAAGATGCAGCTAGATCAATGATAAAAGAAATCACATCGAATATGATTGCAATACAAATTTATTCAAACCAATCAACGATCAAGCAAAATTTTCACTAAAAACCTAATTGATAAGAACAAAGAAAAATCCAAATAAATTCTCATCAAAGGCTATTAAAATCAATATAAAACATGATGAAATCTTTACATAGATAGGGAAAAGCTCTAAGACATAAGGAAAACATGTTGGACCAAAGCAGATTAAAGATCAAGGCAAAGGAATGCAAATTTTTGCTTCCTATTGTATCATAGTAGGTGTTGAACAGGAACCAATGCACTGCACCATGGGTACAAAGAAGAAACATATGCATTGGGGTGCTCTGTCTTATAACAGAGAGATCA
>JAXQQM020064061.1:0-60639 GCA_034641835.2 Pinus albicaulis
TTAGACAAGAAAAGCCTTTTAAGGTAATTGTTTGAAGCACAACAAATGACGTGGCATACCATATACTTCTTTGGAGAAATATTTAATAATCAAACCCCTAAGATAACAATCCAGTAATTTAAGAACTACTTTTAGATAAAGAAAACATGTAAGAGAACAGTGAGAGGAGCCTAAGATCAAACAAAAATAATCTAATATGATTTTGACTAACTCTCTAAGGATATTGAAAGAAAATATTTGAGGCAGTCCAGATGACAGGGCATACCATAGACTTCCCTGGTTTAGACTCTACTAAGCACACTTCAAAGACAATCTTGAAAACAATATCTCAAGTCTTACTCAAGGGACATGGCTCACCATAAATTTCCCTGGTTTCACTCTATCGAATCATTTCTAAGATAACAATATAGATGTAATTGGAGGGTAGTTAAGAATCCTCCATTCAGACCTTGCAGAAGAAAATATAAAGACAAAGAGTGCATACAGAAATAGGGTGCTACAACAACAAATCCTACTCTAAATTTTCTGTTCTTTATCAGAGAATATGGACAGAATGTAAAACATTAGGAAAAAACCATAACAGAGGAGGAAAACTTCACCATTAACATAGATCAAGGATCTTGTGAATGTGCTTGTATTATTGATGTTCAAACCAGTTACATACTCCAGTACAATAGGTCTCTACTACTCAAAGTTTTGTCCATCCAGCCTAGTATTCCTCAACTAGCTCAGCAACTCTTAAATCCTCAAATTTAGCTCAGCAACCAACATTAATAATGAGGCTCATATGCAATATTTATATAAAAATGAGGAGGTGGAACTAAAAATAGGGTTTAAGTGTTATTTATTACAGAGTTAGTGATTTTTGACCTTTGAGACCATGCAAGGCCCAAGGAAAAATTATCTGAAAGAGTTACTCTGAAAATAATAACTTCTGAGTTGATTTAGGTGAAATATTTGACTTTCAAGGCTTTGTAATAACTTTGTAATAACTATTGAGCTGTTCTCAAAATATCTCTGACTATGTAATAACTGCCTGATGCCTTTATTGAAAGAAATCATGCTGTAGGTGGTAGATTTATCTTTGGGTAAGCAATTTCTTCTCTATTGAGTCATTCGAAGTTGTCTTTGGGTTAATCTATCTCTATTTTTAACATTAAACTCTATTTTATGCATTTGAACCTTGATTCAACCTTCATAATTTGTCTCATTGTCTTTATTTTCTGATTGTGCTTTATCTCTATTTGTTCATTAATTTAAGGATTATTCCTTTAACCTTTCATGATCCTTCTCTTTGTTGTTCTTCTGACTATGTTTGTTTTCTTGTGCAGGTGAGGATATTTCTTCATGGCAGGAGGGTTGTATGACCACAAAGGATCATGATTCGTTGGTGTCAAGGTTTAAACCTTTGCCTCTAGCCCTTTAAATTCGTTTGAAACCCTTCAGATCGTCACTAGGGGCTTTATCCATCATTCCCAGACCGTAGGAATGCATTTATTCGTAGTCCCAACATCAAACCTGCATAGAACACAAACCATTAGTCTAAAAACTATGGTGGGGGGCTTATAATTGCGTTTTTTTGGGTTCTAAATCGTCGGGGATACTTGCAGAGGAGGAGATAATGCAAAGGGAAGGGTTTCGAACGCTGAACCAGGTGGGAATTCAAATGGAGGCAGGGAAATTGAATTTTGACGCAGAGGTGAAGAAGCGGTTTTGATAAACTGGGGTGGTTTATAGCACGGATTGGGGGAAGTAAGCTGTTTGGGGTGAAATGGACGCGATACCATAGAGAAATTGCCATGTGGTAGGGCAAAAATCGCCCATTTCGCGCAGGTTGAATAATTTTAAACCTATCACGACTTTTTACGCGATATGCGTCTAGGGCTGTTAGATCTCGGGTTCAGAGATCAATGATGCGGAATGGTCTGGGGAAGCGGCGAACAAGTTTGGAGGGTGGAGCCCGGGGACAGGTGGCCCAATGTGAATGGAACCAAGAGGTAGTGGAAGGTGGGGCCTAGGGTGAGGTGACGTGGAGACCTTTTTTGGGTAGCGCGGGGTTATATCAATGCGGGGCAAGGTGGAGGATGCGACAATTGTTGGATCGGGGGAACATATCCTGATCAATGGTGGAGATGGCTCGGTGAAATGAAAGGTTGGGTGAGGGAAAGCAGGTCCGCCTTTTAATATTTCAAAGGTTAAGGGGTATGTATAATAAGGTTTTGGGGGTTTTAATAAAACAGAAGAGGCAGAGTTTTATAAAAACGAGGAAGGGGCTAAGGAATAAGCAGAGGACGAGGTCTTATGCAGTCGAAGGGGGCCTGGGTTTAAGCAGAGAGGGGCTTAAGGCCTGATTTATAAAAGGAGAAGGTTTTATACATAAAAAGGGTTTTATGTATAATTTAAAGGACCTGATAGGATAAAATTTGGTTTTAAACAATGTAAAAAGAGGGTTTTTACATTGTTTAATATGTTTTAAAGGAAGAATGATGAAATGAAGGGAACTGATGAGGGTTTTGAGAGAAGGGAAAAGTGGGTTTTTTAGAGAAAGAGGTTTATGAATGAGGGTGAGGTGATTAAAATGAGGTAAATAGGCCCAATAATGAATTCTTCTTTGTAGTAGTGGGGTAGAATTTTTTAGGAGGCAGAGAGAGGAGAAGATAGTGAAAATATTTTATCTTAATATGATGAAGGCAGTGAGATTTCTAGAACTCACAATATTTCTCAAATGTTGTTTCTAGAAATATAGGATCTGAATTTAGTCATCTTTTGATATCAACAAAATTTACTGATGAATAACAGTGGCTCCAATTGGGGAGGGCATCTCCTTTAGGAGGTGTCAAGAACCTCAGAGATCAAAACTTTGGAAGAAGTAGACCAGTGGCTTGATTTTTCACATTGACAGACCTCCATTTCTTTTAATCTGTTACTTTGAAACTATGATCTTTAGCATTTCAACTCAAATTCTACCTACCCATCATACTTTCCTAGCATTTGTTTCTTCAGTGGGTGCATTTAGACTTGCAAACCCTTAACATCAATTTTTCTTTTTTTGAAAACATGAAACTATCTACTTCTATACTTATATCATCCAAGAGTTCAGATTAAGCTGATGAACTCATTTATTTCTCTACCTAGTCTAACTATCTGTCAAGTTTAAATAGTTTACAGATTTTCATTCTCTAATCTAAAACAAAAAATTGAAAACATAACCAATAATCAGGGTTAGACAGTCTGATTGGTTATGAGCTATGGCATTATGTACAAGTTGCACATAGAATTTATTTGCAGAAAATTTAAAACAAAAACTTGAGGGATGTCATATGAAACGTGTTATGCATACCTCCCTCTTTCTTTGGTTCAGATTTTGATCATTTAGAACCATCATCTTCTTTCCTAATCTAATCTACTGATAAGCCAAGTTTACACAGTTTGTCAAATCTTCATTCACTATCCTATCAGCAGAAATTTAAAACTTATTCAGTCATGATTAGGCTGTATGACTGAAAAAGACTTTATTTTTCTAAATTAGTGGCATTTAGACTTGCTCACTTTTTGAAAATACTCTTTTTTGGTATGGGGTTGTACCTGTTCTTTTTATCTTCCCTCTTTTCTTCTTTTTCTTTGTTTTTGCATTCCTGTTTCTAATATTTTCTTCAAGAAATGTTATTTACAATGGTCAAAGCTTTAAACTAATATGTTTTCAACAAAAATAATGTTTGAGCATCTTGCCATCGACAGGACCTCCAAAAATTTATGTTCCATCCATCTCTTGAAGGAAGAATGCATTGTTACCTCTGGCAGAATGAATGAGGTAAGAGCCTTTCCACAAATTTTCAAAATTTCCATGTTTTCCCTTATCTTCTCTCCTAGAGTCCCATTTTAGCACTTTTTCACCAATGTTAAAATCATTTTCCTTAGTTATCTTATCAAACAACTTCTTGATGTTTTATTGCACTTGTTTTGTTCTGTTATAAACTTCCTCTATAGTTTGCTGCAACTGTACAGTCTGATTTATCCTTCTTATTATGTGATATTCTTCTTATTGTACTTCTTGGATCAAATTCATGGTTGGCACTCCTAAACTGGTTGGAAATATTTCATCTGTCCCATATAAAAGTTGATAAGGAGACATCCCAATTGATTTTCTATTTGTTAATCTGTCTGCCCATAGTGCATGTACTAGCTTGCTATGCCATAATTTTTTATTTTCTTCTAGCAACTTCTTGATGATGTTCACCAAAATTTTGTTTGAGGATTCTGCCAACCCATTACCTTGAGGGTAATAAGTTGTAGAATGGCCCAATGTAATATGATATCTGTGGCAGAAATCCACCATATTTTTTGGATCTAAAGGAAGCAACATTGTCAGTGATAATCTTTCTAGGACAACCAAATTTGGACAAGATATGATTTTCAAGGAATTTAATGATGACTAAGTCTGTGGCATTCCTAAAAGGATGGCCTCTATCCATTTTGTGAAGTAATAAGTTTCTATGAGGATTAATTTGTGTTGGGCGAATGAGACAGGATGGATTTACCCATTGAAGTCTAGGCCCCACTGTTGAAAAGGAGCTTCAACAGTGATAGGATGCAGAGGTAAGGGTAGAACTTTTCTCTTGCCTTCAAATATTTGACACTTATGGTAGGAAATTACCATTTTATGGATACCTTGAAATAGGGTGGGCCAATAATAACTAGCTCTAAGGATTTTATTAACAATAGTTTTCCAATAGAGGTGGCCTCCACATTCTCCTTCATGAAACTCATGCTTGATCTTATCTGCACCATTCTCAGGAAAACATTTAAGAAATAATCCACTAGCGTTTTTCCAATATAAACTTTATCTAAAATGCAGTAATTTAAAGCTTTCAACTTTAAAAATATTGCCTTTGTTTTAGACAAACCAGGAGGGACATTAAGATTAAGAAGCACATATAAAATATTAGCATACCAAGATGAATTCATAAAAGAATCTTCAATGAGTGGAACTGCCAACTCCTCCTGTTCATCTAATGTATCTATCATGTTTATATCCATTGCTTCAAAATTGGTTTTAGCCATGAGTTTTGCAAGTCCATGGCCTTTGATGAGCTTAGTGGGTTTGATTTCTAAATCATATTCCAATATAATAGCAATCCACTTGCCCCTTTTTCCATCAGGATCTTGTGTTAAGATGTCTTTTACCACCGAGTGAGGCACAAATGCTACAATGTGTGAGTGTAAAAGGTAAACTCTGAAATATTTCAATGCCTTGATTAAGGCAAAGGCCTATTTTTCCATTATATTGTATTTCAGAGGTGCATCTCTTAATTCCTTGCTAAAAAATGCAATAGTCTTCTCTTGCCCCTTTATGTTCTTCTGTAATAGGACAACAACAACTGTATGTTCTGATGCAAAGGAAAATATGAAGAAGTCTTTGGTGAAGTCATGGCTGATTAGAACTGGTGTTTTGGTGAGTGCTTATTTTATCAGTTCGAAGGATTGCATTACTTCTAAGGTCCATTTAACTCCTTTTTCCCTTTTTAGCATGTTTGTAATATTTCTAAGCAGTTCAGATAGGTTGGGTATGAACCTTCTTAAGAAATTGAGATTTCCAATGAAGGATTGCAGTTCTATGATATTTCTAGGATGGTTGATTTGCAATATTCCTTCAATCCTTTTTGGATCTATCTTTATCTGTTGGCAACATGATGCAATGTGTTGTCCTTGATGGCAACCTACTTGATAAATTTGATGGCAACCTAATTGATGAAGATGGAAACATACTTGATACAGTTGTTGTCCTTGATGGAAATCTACTTGATGAGTTAAGGAGGAGATTGTTGGCTTTGATGGAACCTACTTGATGAAGTTGTACTTGATGGAAACTGACTTGATGAACTTGTTAATGATGTAAATCTGATGTATAGAAGTTGCAGAAGAAAGAATCTCCACTATGTGCAAGAATAATGATGAACAGGGTATGTTACAAAGCATACGCGGGTTTGTTAAGGCTAAGTAGCGTATGTACGCGGAAAAGAACGTGCCAAGTTGCGTATGCCTAATAGCACTCTAGATTGATAAAACCAGGGGGCATTACCATGGTATTGACCCATTGTATTGAGCACTGGATTATCTAATTGATCCCGTCCAGGAATACCATCGGAAGTGGTGTGGTTTTGGCTCATGGTATTGTCAAAGGCTAAATCTATATAAGGAGAAGAAAATCATTGTGCAAGGGGTGGGCAAGATGTCTGGGTTTTAATGAATACTTCTCTCTGAAGTATATCTGTATTGAATGGGTAACAGTTTGATGATAGATCTGAATCTATGATGCATCTATGAAGAAAATGAAGAAGAGGGATCTCTAGATCTAAAATGTATTTGTATTTTCTAGATCTGTTTATGGAATGTTTAGATCTGAGATGAGGCGAACATGTTTCTGAAGTGAAGGATAAAATCTGAGTTATACATCTATTCTGAAGAACTGCGCTGCCCTAAAATGTCTGAAGATATATACGCAAGTTTGTAACAGAGGAAGCGCGTATATACGCGGGTTTGATTAAGCGAAAGCGCGTATGGGTTGTGAAATCAGTTCTGAAATATGTGCAGAAGTATACGCGGGTTTATATGCATGGAAGCGTGTATATACGCTGGATCAGTGAAAGAAAAGCGCGTATGAAAAACTAGGGTTTTCTGAAGAATGAAGTATGAGATGTACGATGCGGCCACATTATTCTTGCTATCTTGTTAATTACATTTGTAACAGTTGAGCTAAATGCCTGAAATTAGGTCCAGTCTGAAAATATGATGAAAAGTGGCATAACAGTTGTATACCTTCAAGCTATTGAATCCGATGTGAAAATTGATGAAACATGGTCACATAAGTGTTTGAGGATTGTAGCCTTGATCGGGGGGGTTTTAGCTCGCGGAGAAATTTGGTAGCGAGAGCGAGGGTCGTAGCTCCCCTTCCGAGCTGATAGCGAAGCGGTCGTGGCTCCCTTCCGGAGAAGGCTGGTAAACAAGCGCGGGTGGTGCTGCGTCTTTGAATATAGTCTGCTTGCGTGTAAGTTGTAGATGTTTTCTTTATAATAAAATATTGAAAGGTGAGGACAACGACGCCCGGTGGTTTCTATAAAACTTGGTTTCCACCTAAAATCCTGGTGTTCATGTGTGATGCTTATGTGTGATGGTTTATTCTATTATTACTGCACATGCTTACTGTTAACTTAACATCAGATGAATGAATGTTTCAAAGAACTAAGTTAATAATTATCTACATAATTAGATCTCTGTTCATACACGAGTTTTATGAAGGATATCCGCGTGTATATGCTAGTTGGCTTCATCAAAGTAGCGTATGGGTTTTAGTGAATGGAAAAATGAAAAGTTTTGAGTATGCCCTAAATACTGATTCACCCCCCCCCCCTCTCAGTATTTTTCCCAACAATTGGTATCAGAGCAAGTCCTTCTGCAGGAGCTTGATCGCTTGAAGGAGATCCGTCACCATGGGAAGGAAGCAAAAGAAGAAGGCTACTCAAAAGGAGATATCTCAGAAAACAGGTGCAACAGAAAATGAAGAAGATGAAACAGGTAGTGATTTTTGTTCTTGTGATATTCTTCTTTGTGCAAGCAATGGTGAAGATAGTGAAAGTAATACTATGGACCTAGAAGAAGTTATCAAAGATCAAAAAAGAATATTTAATGAGAGGGAATCCGCCTACAAAGATTTGATCTCTAGACTGAAAAGGATGCACGATAATGTATCCGATCGAAGTAAAGGACTTGAAGCAGAAATCATCTCTCTGAAAACAGATCTCGAAGCATCAAATAATAAGAATAAGGAACTTCTACAATCATTTGAAGAAAAAAGACTTGAAGCAGAAATCGTCTCCCTTAAAGAAGACCTGAAGAAATCAAATAAGAAGAATAAAGAACTTGAAGCAGAAATAATCTCTCTCAAAGAAGATCCGAAAAAATCAAATAAGAAGAATGAAGAACTCATCTCTCTGAAAGCAGATCTTGAAGCATCAAATAAGAAGAATGAAGAACTTTCACAAACTTTTGAAGCACAAGAAAATGGGTTGAAAGAAGAGATTTTAAAATTGAATGATCAAGTAGAAGAAGGAAGAAAGGTCGAAGAAAGCATGAAGAAGCAATGTCAAAGATTGGAGGATGAGGTAAATATTTTGAAAGGGAAGTTAGAAGAAAAGGATAAGCTCTTGAGATTTCAAGATAGTACTAAGATTCTGGAAAATATTCTTAGTAGTCAAAGGTCTCCCTCTGTTAAATTTGGTCTTGGTTTTCATGAAACTGTTAAAGGCGAATCTAGTTCACAAGAGAGTGCTAAAGATGCAAAGGATATCAATGCAAAACCTGAAGTGATGAAAAAGACAAAAGGGCAACCAACAATTATGAATTCTCAAAAGAAATATTTCGCTCCTAACTATAGAAGTATCAATAATGTTGAATGCTTTAAATGTCATAATTATGGACATGTTGCAGCCAATTGCAGAAGCAAATTGTTTCAGTCACAAACAAACTGATTCTTCACAGAAAGGTACTCTGGTTGCTTCAAGGGATATTTTTTTTCATGTAGCAAGTATGGTCATAAAGCAGCTGATTGTAATAGAAGGAAGAATAGAAAAACACACTATGATCCTTATGCTTACTTCTCTAGTCACATGAGATGTTATGCTTGTAACAAGTATGGACATGTGGAAAAAGAATGCAGGATGAACAGATATGAGAAATTGGATGATTTCCAACACACATTTCGAAAGTTCAAGCAAAGTTGGAAAAATAAGGAGGATCGGTCAGAAACGTAGGGAATATTGACCCTACTGCAGTCATCCGCTTCTAAAGCGTACTTCTTTTAATGACTGCAGGAGTGATGTGAGATACATTATGGGGATTAGTAATGTATCATCACAGGGGGAGCAATGTATGTTGATTCCCATGATGGTTTTGGTTATTCTGGTTATGTTTATTTCTGACAGAGCATCTGATGTGAACAGGTGGTACAAACTCAGGGGGAGATGAAGGAATGTGAAGTTTTCAATGTTTCACTTTCCATACGCGGGTTCTGTGAACTAAATCCACGTATACACGCGAGTTCCAGTGGAGATAGCGTGTATGAATTTATGACAAGAAAATAGTATGACAAGCTAAAGATTAGGAGCACAGGTTCAAGGGGAGCATCAGTCTGACTACTAATGATTGTATTATTTGCACTGTTGTCATTTTATCTGGTTATAATCATGCTAATGAAATGATACATGGTTTCTTATGATGAGATTATGGATGAGCCCTGTTTTCTTTTTGAAGAGTAATTTTTGCTGTCACACATGGATGAGATGGAAGTCTTATGATTCAGAGATAAGGACAGATCATGCAGAGATTGTTGCTGATGACTTGCTGTTGAAAGTGTTCAGGTTGCACAAGCTAAGGAGGAGCCTTGTTCATATGGAAAGGATGCTTGGATGCACAATTTCAGGGGGAGCATTAGCCTTGCTGAGTATAATGAATTGTTGGCATTATGATGGTTCTGAAATATGATCTCTCTCTTGAGGTCTTTTGGTATTGGTTATAAAAATCCATATTTTTAAGTTAATGAATTGTAATATTCAGTCATGTAAGGACTTGATCAAATTTTTACACCCACTTGGTTGGGTAGATGAGTCAAATTATGTAACCCACTTGGTTGGGCACTTGAGTCATATTTGTAAATCCACTTGGTTGGATCTTTGATGTAAGTATGAGTCCTTGGTGATAGGATGAGTCATGTACTTCATTGAAAAATATGATTAAAATTTCAGCATGAACTTAGGGGGAGCATGGTAACTTCAGTATACATCAGATCTACAGCGCTCGTCTTTTTACATGAGGAGAAAAACCTTGTGTTAGTTTTGATCCGCCCTTTGCCCTTGATGTCAAAGGGGGAGAGTAACATGGTGTTTGAATAAGGGGAGAGTAACATGGTTATTGTATAATGGTTATAATCAATGTATCTACCTGGTATGATGATCAAACACCATCATGGTTGCCATCAAGTATAAAGGGGGATATTTTTGGCAATATGATGCAATGTGTTGTCCTTGATGGCAACCTACTTGATAAAGTTGATGGCAAACTAATTGATGAATATGGAAACATACTTGATACAGTTGTTGTCCTTGATGGAAATCTACTTGATGAGTTAAGGAGGAGATTGTTGGCTTTGATGGAACCTACTTGATGAAGTTGTACTTGATGGAAACTGACTTGATGAACTTGTTAATGATGTAAATCTGATGTATAGAAGTTGCAGAAGAAATAATCTCCAGTATGTGCAAGAATAATGATGAACAGGGTATGTTACAAAGCATACGCGGGTTTGTTAAGGCTAAGTAGCGTATCTATGCGGAAAAGAACGTGCCAAGTCGCGTATGCCTAATAGCGCTCTAAATTGATAAAACCAAGGGGCATTACCATGGTATTGACCCATTGTATTGAGTTACGGATTATCTAATTGATCCCGTCCAGGAATACCATAGGAAGTGGTGTGGTTTTGGCTCATGGTATTGTCAAAGGCTAAATCTATATTAGGAGAAGAAAATCATTGTGAAAGGGGTGGGCAAGATGTCTGGGTTTTAATGAATACTTCTCTCTAAAGTATATCTGTATTGAATGGGTAACAGTTTGATGATAGATCTGAATCTATGATGCATCTATGAAGAAAATGATGAAGAGGGATCTCTAGATCTGAAATGTATTTGTATTTTCTAGATTTGTTTATGGAATGTTTAGATTTGAGATGAGGCGAACATGTTTCTGAAGTGAAGGATAAAATCTGAGTTATACATCTGTTCTGAAGAACTACGCTGCCCTAAAATGTCTGAAGATATATACGCAATTTTGTAACAGAGGAAGCGTGTATATACGCGGGTTTGATTAAGCGAAAGCGCGTATGGGTTGTGAAATCAGTTCTGAAATATGTGCAGAAGTATACGGGGGTTTATATGCATGGAAGCACATATATATGCTGGATCAGTGAAAGGAAAGCGCGTATGAAAAACTAGGGTTTGCTGAAAAATGAAGTATGAAATGTCTGATCTGTTCTGCTGTGTTACTTCTATCTGTTAATGATGTATGATTGAGCTTAAATGTGTGGAGTGGGTCCAGTCTGAAAATATGATGAAAAGTGGCCTGCAAGTTGTGTTCTATTGAAGCTATTGGATCCGGTGTGAAAATTGATGACGTGGTCATAAGTGCGAGATTGTAACCTTCGGTCGAGTTGTAGCTCCTTCCGGGGAGAAAGGCATTTGATAGCGAGAGCGAGGGGAGTCGCCGCTCCCTTCCGGAAAGTTTGGTAAACGAGAGCGAGGGGGTACGTAGCTCCCCTTCTAGGAAAGTGATATGTTGTAAGGTGGGTGCTGTATCTTGGTGTGAGTACGCTTTTGATACATAAGTTGTAATATGTTTTCTTTATAATAAAATATTGAAGGCTGAGACAACGGCAACGGTGGTTTTCTCCCGACTTGGGTTTCCACCTAAAATCCTGGTGTTCATGTGTGATGCTTATGTGTGATGGTTTATTCTATTATTACTGCACATGATTACTGTTAACTTAACATCAGATGAATGAATGTTTCAAAGAAATAAGTTAAGAATTATCTGCATAATTAGATCTCTGTTCATACGCGAGTTTTATGAAGGATATCCGCGTGTATACGCTAGTTGGCTTCATCAAAGTAGCGTATGGGTTTTAGTGAATGGAAAAATGAAAATTTTTGAGTATGCCCTAAATACTGATTCACCCCCCGCCCCCCCTCTCAGTATTTTTCCCAACATTATCCCCTTTTCAGATATGATATGGCCTAGGAGTTAACCTTCTTGGAGGCCAAATAGAGTTTTCTTGGGGTTTAAGGATAAACCATACTTTCTTTATTTTTCAAAGACTTTTCTTAAGTGTATTAGGTGTTCTTCATCTATTTTGGAATAGACTGTGATGTAATCAAGATAAATCATAATGAAGTAACCTATTTCTTCTGAGAAAGCAATATCCATGGCTCTTTGAAAGGTGGCACCTACATTTATTAAACCAAAAGACATTTTCACATACATGAAAGTGCCCCAAGGTGTAGTGAAAGCTGTCTTAAGTTGATCATCAGGGTACACCTGCACTTGGTTGTATCCTGAAAATCCATCTAGCAAAGAAATTATTTTAGAACCCACTACCCTTTGTAAGATGTGATCCATTTTGGGCAAGGGGTAGTTGTATTTTAAGGAGGATTTGTTTAAATTTCTAAAGTCTATGCAAAGCCTTATTTCTCCTATTTTCTTCCTCGCAGATACAATATTGGATACCCACTCTGAGTATCCATCATACATTTTCTTAATTTCCTTCTCAACCAGGGGTAATTGCACAGGGTTTATTCTGCACAATTTTTGTCTAAAAGGTTTATGGTTTTCTTTGAGGGGTATCTTATGTTGAATTATCTCTGTATCATATGATTTTAAGTCTTCATAACTCCAAGAAAAAACATCAGAAAATTCTCTAAAAAGCTCAAGATATTTCAGTTTTATGTGAGATGGAAGTGTTTTGGATAATTTAATCATCTTAGGCTTTTCTTCACTACCTATATTGCATTCCTATATTTTAGTTTCAGTGGGTTCCATCTTTGAATTTTTAGCAATATCATTAAGTCAAACATTTTTTCTAGAGGCACTAGTCCTTTTGGCAAGTTATCAGTTTTAGACTGCAGCACCTCAAATTCTTCACTTTCTAAATCATTGCATATCTCTATTTTATATTTATGTTCCTTGGTTAACAGATTTATATCAGCAGTGTCATGAGGTTCTTCTTTACAAGATTGTTCCTCGGTAGGGCAGTCTTCTTCATACTCTGAGTCTGAATTTTGCATTTCAAACTCATTTCTGGACTGCAGGAAATCTTCTATGTGTTTATCTCCTTCAAAAACTTGCCAGTATTTTACATTATCTTATTTTACATTATCTGGAACTAATGGTCTATATTTGACTTTGACAGTGTATTTTTTTCTTTGATAAGGTTTTTCACAAGTACTAGCAGCAAATGCTAGACCATTGTTGAGGATATTTTGGTTCCTAGGGACAAAGGTGAGCTCATATTCTGCAAAGGTTTTCGAAAGGTCAATGGCATCATCCCTATAAGCTCTTAGTCTTAGATGCTTGGTAGTGTATTCTCCATTCATTTGCCTAATAATCAGTTCTGAGTCTCCATGGACAGTTATCTTCTTGGCTCCTAGTTTCTTTAATAAATGTAGTCCTAAGAGGAGTGCTTCATACTCATCTATGTTATTAGTGCATTGAAATTTTAGTTTGTATGAGTGGCCTTCAGCATGATTTTTTTCTGTGTTATGCACCCATATACCTGCTCCTGCACCAATCTTGCTACAAGACCCATCAAAACTCATACTCCAAAGAGGTCCAATTTCAAATTTGTCATTAAAATCATTTATGTCCTCTTCATTTTGTTTTCTATGGTTGTCACCATGTTGTTCTTCAGGATCTGCTCTATGTCCATTTTTACTTTGTTCCCACAGGTCTTCACTGTGTGGAGTGTTTTCTATTTGGTTCTCATGGTCAACCTTATGTTGATGGTTGGTTTGTTGCCTATGATCTTTTTTATGTTTTCTGTAATGTTCTGATTTAGCAAACTGTTTTGGATGCTCCTCCTTCCTTTCCTCTTTTTCTATTATTTTTTTCTTATCTTCCATTCCTTGCTCATTAGGATTTTCATCATTGTAAAGAATGAATGAGTTAAGGTCTGTGTGAATAGATTAAAGAGGGTAATTATCAGGTTTTTCTTGACTACTAACCATGTATTTCATGTGTGTTTCCCTATATGGCCTTCTTGGTTGACTAAAGACAAGGATATTGGCATAAGTCATATCCATCTATAGGGTGCCTTGGAGTTTAGCACCCCATGATCTTGAAAGGAGCATGCCATATTTAGGAGGTATATCAGCCACTACTATATCCATCACTAGGCTTTTGGCTAGTATTTGTGCTAAGTTGACACATAGATCTTTTATTAAGCCCAGAAATTTAACTCTGCTAGAATCAAAAGAATATAAATCTTTGTATGGCCTAGTTACCTCAAGGCCTAATCTTTCCATCACTACTTTAGGCATAAGGTTGTGGGAGGCCCCTGAGTCAAGCATGTCATTGTGAAATTTTTTATCATGGATGTTTAGACTGACATAAAATGGAGGCACACCTCCTTCTTGAAATTTCCCTTCTACTTCTGGTCCAAACAGAAGCTCAGGTTTGTCATCATTTAAATTGACAGAACAATGTTTTCTCTTATGTTTAAAGCTCTTAAAAGTTGAGTTTTGTATACATCCTGAGTGACTAGTTCAGTGAGAGGAATAGAGATTTTGATTTTGGCAATTTCACTCTCTATACTAAAAGGCATCTGGGTTTTAGGAATGTTTAAGTCAGCCTTTTTAGTCATTGTTTTCTTAGCAATTTCAGCTTGCTAGTTTTTGTTATCTACAGTAGTTAAAAAATGTTTTACTAGGAGCATTAGCTGAGGTGCTAGTGCTGCTTGGGTTTCTAGATTGTTTATCACAAGGTTGGCTATTTTTTCCTTTGTTTTTATCAGAACTTTCAGTCACTATGTTATTGTTTTCTGTTGTATTTTTAGTAATGTTTTCAGGATAGTTTTTAGCATAAATTATAAAGGTTTTCTTTTTGGGGGAGTCTTGATTATTTTTACTCCTCAGGTCATATTGTCTGTGTACTTCCATTATAGAATTTTCAAAGCCTTGTTTGTAGTCATTAGATTCTAGGCTCTCTTCTTCATAAGGTGTAAATATGCCTTTTTCTTCTTCAGTGAGGAAGACAATATCCTCATTGTTTACTCCCATTAAGTTTATATGGTTTTCCTCTACTTCTTATATTATCCCTTCATCCTCATCTACATAATTTTCTTGAAAGGGAGGTCTAATTTGCTGATCAGGACCTCTTTATCTAATTTGAGGAGGGTTTCTTCTGAATTTCTGGTTTTGATTTTGAGTTTGATTTCTATTTTGAGGAGCTATTTAGTTTTCTCTAGGATAATTTCTCTCATTAAAATTCATCCTCTCCATCATCCTTTCCATGGTTTTGACTAAGTTATCAAGCTTGCTGTCAGATGTGGAGGGTACAACTTCTTCCCTATTTGTGACTCTTTTCTCATTTTTCATCCTAGCTCTTTTAGCAATCAGATTTTCCTCTACACTTACTGCTCCCCTCCACATATATTCTACGGTGAGGGGTTCTCTCTCTCTTAATTGGTAAGCCATTTCTGGGTCAAATCCATCAGGAAATTTCATTAGAGCTAGACCTTGTGGAGGTTTCATATGTACAAGAAGGGCATTTTACACACTATTAAATCTAGTGTAATACCCTTGTACACCTTCTCCAACATTTCTCTTAATGTTTTCATATTCTAACAAAATTTGGAGAGGGTTCTTCTTTACTTCCCATTTGTTTAAGAATAATTGATTAAAATTAGGGAGATCATTTATGCTGTTAGGGGTTAAGCCTTTTAACCATTTTCTTACTTCTCCCCCTATGATTTAAGCAAACATTCTAAGTTTAATAGTTTCATCATCTATTTCTTGTCTGTTAAAGTAGTCATTCATTTTTTCCACATGTTGTTGAGAAGTAGTAGAACTACTAGCATCATATAAAGGAATCTTGGATTGATAATCCTGTGGTAGTAAAACTAAAGGTAAAGGAAGGACTAAGGGAACATACCATGTTGCCATGATATGGGCTTGTGGAAACAATGGAGGGTTAACAGGCAGAGGTAGATGATGAAGTGGAGTGGTTTTAACAGTGGATGCATTGTTGGGTGTAGCAAAAGTACTTGGACCAGCTAAGTGATTTTGAGCAGATTTAGGATGAGAGAAGCCAAATTTTTGGATGAAATGGAAATCAAGAGGAGTGGAAGGGGAGGCTTCCCTACTATTAATTTACTGTGAGCTTATAGACCCAAGGTTTATCTAGTCTATACCACTTTTTGACTTGGTTCTGGATAGGTTTCTTATATTGGGTAAGTCAACTTGGGTATTTTGCAACGTTGTAAGGTTTTTAGGGACAAAACTTGCTCTGTGGATTGGTCTACCAACAATTGGGTTTTCAGATCTAGGAGAATTCCTAAGGGTGCTTTCAAAATTGTCAACTATTGCAGGAGTATTTGGGTCAGGATGGGATCTAGTATAGATTCTTTTAGAAGCTAGGATTTAGACTCAAGGATAAGAAAGGTTGGCAAAGTATGGCAGTCTTCAAAAGGGAAAACCAATCTTGTATAAAGAAAATCTTAATCCACAAAAAGTTTTCTTAACTGGGTTTTGTGATGTTTTAATGATAAAATAAGCATCCTAGTGGAGTCTTATGGAAAACCAGTGGGGTCAGCAGGCCTACTGAAAACCAGTGGAGTCACTAGGTGGAGGATTTTTACTTGTTTAAGGATTGATTGTTGTCCACCATCAGAAATTAGGGACCATTCTTGACTAACAATTGATTTATTTTTAGTTTTAAAATGAAGTTTTTCTGAGTTCTTGAAGTTATCTATTACTCAGTGTTCCCTAGTATGGTTGCCACTATGTTGGGTCCCTGTGACTTGCAGGATTGGAAAGAAAAAATATTGCAAGGGGCCACATTAGAATCACTTTGTAATCTTAGGATCTAGCCTTCCTGGATTCCGAGAGGTATCTCTCTATATTAGTGTCTTTAAATGATATATCTTTATGCTTTTGTTTATGATATTAGGATAGTTATGAAGCTTTGAGAACTTGTTGGTTTTTGTTGGTTGAAAGGTCACTTGAAAGATCAAGGGTTAGATTTGATTGAGAGAATGTTTCAGCTGAAAAGATAGGATATGAGAAAACATCAATCCATTAGGCTATGGATTCACAAAAGTTTAATTGTTCAACAACTCTATAAGGGTTTTCATAAGGCAAGCTAACTATATTAGATGGATCTCTTTATATTAGGTTGTGATATGAAACAATAATGAGTTGTGAAGGTAGCAAAGCTATAGTCAGTTAAGAATCTTCTAGCTCTACTTAGACAAGAAAATCCTTTTAAGGTAACTATTTGAAGTAAGCCAAAGGACAGGGCATACCATAGACTTCTTTGGACAAGCCTTTAATAAGAAAACCTCTAAGAAAACAATCCAGTAATTCAAGAACTACTTTCAGATAAAGAAAACATGTAAGAGAACAATGAGAGCAGCCTAAGATCAAACAAAAATAATATAATCTTCTTTTCACTAACTCTCTAATGATCTTTAAAGAAATTTTTTGAGGAAGACTAGAGGATAGGGCATACCATAGACTTCCCTAGTTTAGACTTTACTAAGCACACTTTAAAGATAGTTTTAAAAAAAATATCTGAAGTCTTACTCAAGCGACATGGGCTCACCATAAATTTCGCTGGTTTCAATATATTGGATCATTTCTAAGATAAAAAGCTAGATGTAACTGGACGGAAGTTAAGAATCCTCCATTCAGACCTTGTAGAAGAAAACATAAAGATAAAGAGTGTAGACAGAAATAGGGTGCTACAATAGCAAATCCTACTCTACAATTTTTTTTCTTTATCAGAGAATATGGAAAAAATGTAAAACGTTAGGAAAAACCATAACATAGAAGGAAAAATTCACCATTAACATAGATCAAGGATACTGTGAACGTGCTTGTATTATTGATGTTCAAACTAGTTACATACTCTAGTACAATAGGTCTCTACTGCTCAAAGCTTTCTCCATCCAGCCTAGTATTCCTCAACTAGCTCAACAAATCTTCAATCATCAAATTTAGCTCAACAAGCAACATTAATAATGAGGATCATATGAAATATTTATATACAAATGAGGAGGTGGAACTAAAACTAGGGTTTAAGTGTTATTTATTATAGAGTTCGTGATTTTTGACCTTTGAGACCATGCAAGGCCCAAGGCAAAAATATTTGAAAGAGTTACTCTGAAAATAATAGCGTCTGAGTTGATTTAGGTGAAATATTTGACTTTTAAGGCTTTGTAATAACTTTGTAATAACTACTGAGTTGCTCTCAAAATATCTGTAACTGTGTAATAACTTCCTGATGCCTTTATTGAAATAAATCATGCTGTAGGTGGTAGATTTGTCTTTGGGTAAGCAATTTCTTCTCTGTTGAGTCATTCGAAGCTGTCTTTGGGTTAATCTGTCTCTGTTTTTAACATTAAACTCTATTTTAGGTTTCTGAACCTTGATTCAACCTTCATAATCTGTCTCACTGTATTTATTCTCTGATTTTCTTTTATCTCTGTTTGTTCATTAATTTAAGGATTATCCCTTTAGGACTGTGCTTGTTTTCTTGTGCAAGTGAGGCTCTTTCTTCGTGCCGGGAGGGTTGTATGACCACCAAGGATCATGATTCATTGGTGTCAAGGTTTAAAAATTTTCCTCTGGCCCTTCAAATTCATTTGAAACCCTTCGGATCATCACCCGAGGTTTTATCCATCATTCCCGGACTATCGGAATGCATTTACGCGCATTCCCGACATAAAACCTGCACAAAACAAAAACCATTAGTCTAAAATATGCAGTGGGGGGATTATAACTGCATTTTTTGGGGTTCTGAACGATCGGGGGCTACTTGCAGAGGAGGAGGTAATGCAAAGGGAGGGGTTCCGAAGGAAAAACTAGGCGAAAATTCAAATGGAGGCGGGGAAATTGAATTTTTGCACGGAGGTGAAGAAGTGATTTTGATAAACCGGGGTGGTTTATCATGCGGATTGGGGGCGGTAAGCAGTTTGGGGCGAAATGGATATGATACCATAGAGAAACTGTCACGTGGAAGAGCGAAAACTGCCCATTTTGCGCAGTTTGAAGAGTTTTAAACCTATCATGACTTTTACGCTATATGCGTCTTGGGTTGTTAGAACTCGGGTTCGGAGATCAACGGTGCGGAATGGTCTGGGGAAGTGACGAACAAGTTTGGAGGGTGGAGCCCGAGGATTGGTGGCGCAATGTGAATGGAGCCAAGAGGTAGTGGAAGGTGCAGCCTGGGGTGAGGTGTCATGGAGACCTTTGTCGGGTAGTGCAGGGTTATATCAATGCGAGGAAAGGTGGGGGATGTGACAGCCGTTGGATCGGGGGAACAGATCGTGATCAATGGTGGAGATGGATCAGTGAGATGAAAGGTGGGGTGAGGGAAAGCAGGCACACCTTTTAGTATTTCAAAGGTTAAGGGGTATGTATAATAAGGTTTTGGGGGTTTTAATAAAACAGAAGGGGCGAAGTTTTGTAAAAACGAGGAAGGGGCTAAGGAATAAGTGGAGGATGAGGTCTTATGCAGTCAAAGGGGGCCAGGGTTTAAGTAGAGAGGGGCTTAAGGCCCGATTTATACAAAGAGCATGTTTTATGTATAATTTAAAGGACCCGATAAGATAAAATTTGGTTTTAAACAATGTAAAAAGAGGGTTTTTACATTGTTTAATATGTTTTAAAGGAAGAATTATGAAATGAAGCTAACTGATGAGGGTTTTGAGATAAGGGAGAAGTGGGATTTTTAGAGGAAGAGGTTTATGAATGAGGGTGAGGTGATTGAAATGAGGTAAATAGGCCCAATAATGAAGTCTCCTTTGTAGCAGTGGAGTTGAATTTTTTAGGAGGCAGAGAGAGGAGAAGATAGTGAAAATATTTTATCTTAAGATGTTGAAGGCAGTGAGATTTCTAGAACTCACAATATTTCTCAAATGTTGTTTCTAGAAATATAGGATCTGAATTTAGTCATCTTTTGATATCAACAAAAATTACTGATGACTAACATAATCATTTTAACTAACTATGGACCTAATCAAGGGATTAAGCCCCAAGTTAGACCCATAGAATAAGAAAATATTCCAAACAAGTGGAATGTCAGAGTGAATGAAATTGATGATCAAGGACCAAATGATAAGAGGGAGTAAATGTGAATGGATCTTATCCTAAGAATAATATTTCAAGGTTGGAGGCAAAATACAAACAAGAGATCTTTGTTTAAATGTTAAAGAAACAAAACAAAATTAATTTAAGAGTATGACAATTGAATTAGCAAGTTAGATTAAATTTAATGCTATTCAAGAGTGTATTAGCAAGATAATGAAGAATGGAAATGGGATTCCTAGAAATATCTAAGATTTCAAGAGAGTCAGATAAGGGACTTTTCTAGAAGGAATTGAATGGTATGAATGGGTAAAGGAATGACCTCAATATGTAAGTTAATTGCAAAATCACTATTTGAGAGAGAGAGAGAGAGAGAGAGAGAGAGAGAGAGAGAGAGAGAGAGATGTATGAAAATGAGGAAAATTGTGATCCAATCAATTCCTTGTGATAAAAAAGGCTAATGTTATGAATTAAAAACTGTACACTCAAAGATGTCAATTAAGGGCCTAAATATGTCAAATATCTCCAAAATTAAAGGTTCTAAAAGGTCAAAAAATTAGGAACTTATAAGAAAAGGATAGCTTGTCACTAAAGGAACATTAATCAATCCACACAAATGCACTTTTTCAATTTTGCATATATCTCCACAGTTTTTTCTTAAATAGTCATGTAGATCCATAGGAAATTACATTTGAGAGATATATGGGGCATGCCACCTTAAATTCCCCCGTGTTATCTTTAAGTACAAGGTAAATTCCTTAGTCACAAGCCACTACATCATTAAGGGGAATTTATGGGGCCTCCAAAGGACTCTTGTTTTCCTATCAAGATGAGAGGCTCACTAAAAAGTAAAATCTCATCCATGAGCCAAATTGGCCCATACACATGGAGAGTGGAATCACCTTTTTTCTTGTGAGGTTTGTGTTAAAATATGTACAAGTTAGATAGGATAAATATATAAAAATGTTATGAAACCAACTCCAATAACAGAAGAAAAGAGAGATCAATGCCTTAGAAATCAGCCACTTCAAGGGGGAAACCTTCTTTACATTACATAAATGAACAATTCTTGGATTATACAAATGACAAAACCTCCTTTATATATATAGTAGTCCATGGGTTAACAATATATTCCTAGCCAACTTAACATTAATAATGTAAGGGCACAATAATACCAATATGGGGGTTACAGGGGTACAAAAATAACAATAAGGGGGCTACGCTAACAACAATAAGGGACTAAAATAGTAATATAGGGACCTAACATGCTCCTCTCCTTCAAAAAAGTGTTTTCCTCAACGCTTGAGTAGCTCTGGATGCTTCTGTATAAGATTCTCATCCTCCCATGTAGAATCTTCAGTGGGTAAGTTCTTTCACTTGACGAGATACTTCCATTTCTTTAGTGCATGTAGTATTGTCAACATTTCCTTCTCATAAATAGCTTTCTGCAAATAATTTCTTTTGAATGGATGACTTTAAAAAGTAATGGGTCTTCCTTCTTGCATTAAAACAACACCAATTCAATTTCCTGAGGCATCACATTCCACAATAAAATTTTTTGTGAATTTTGGCATAGCTAAGATCAGTGCTAAGCACATTGCCTCTTTAAGATGTTCAAAGGCCTTAATTGCTTCAGGAGTCCGTGAAAATGAATATTTCTTCAATAATGTTGTTAGAGGTGCTGATATTCTCCCATAATTCTTAACAAACTTGCGATGATACCTTGTTAACCCAAGAAATCCTAAAAAATCCTCTATGGTTGTGGGGAATTTCCATTCCTTAATGGCTTTAATTTTGTTAGGGTCTACCTTAAAACCCTCATGAGATACAATATGACCCAGATATTCCACCTCTTGTACTCCAAAGAAACATTTCAAGGTTTTTGCATATAATTGTTTCTTCTCCAATAGTTTGAGCTCCTTGTCAACATGTTGAACATGATCCTTCCAAGACGTATTGTGGATTAGTATATCATCAAAAAATACTAAGAAAGGGTTTGAAAATAATAATACAAACAAAAGATGCACTGGAACCAGTGCACGACTGTTTTTTGTGGCGCACCAACTTTTTTTTTTTTATAAAAAAAAAATTATATATGTATATTCCTAAATACATGTCTCATTTAATAAAAAAAAATTTATTTAATATGTCAATCATTCAGAGAGAATAGGGGGAACAAAAACAACAATAGGCGGAGAAGTATGACATGGTTCACCTGTGGGAGGCACGAGAGAGGGAGAGAGATGCGTACCCTTGCCCTATTACGGCAGCTACCCAAGGGCTCCTAAGGAAGGTAGGCCTCCTCAAGTTATACGAGGAGGCTACTTCCCTAAAGAGCTCTGGTACGTTTTTGAGATATCTTATTCGCAGGTGGAATGCCCACCGACAGGATTTCCAGGTTGGTCCTAACCAGTGGTACATGCCCACTGAAGAGGATATATATTTCATTACAGGGCTATCGAGGAGAGGGCTGGATTTTCCCTCATTCCCAGAGGTTCCAGCTGGCTATGTAGGAGGGAGATAGTTAGTGTACTCCCAGAGATGCATTGGAGCATATGTACTGTCTCCTTCAGATTTTCGGGTTGCTGGAGGTCAGTTACATATTGGTGCATTTGGTAGTGAGGAGGTGCAGTGCCTCTCAGTTCTCCTTTCGGCCATTTCACACAACACCAATGATGAGTAACACATTAGTTGCTCGTTTCTATATTACGTCGATTCTTTAATACAAGAGCCATGACTTGTGAGGTGGTCTGCCATTTTTTTGTGGCAGTTATGTACAACCTTAGATAGAGTCATGCTCATGCATAAGGGAGGGTCAACTTCCCTTTTGCTTCAGATATTTTTTGTTTATTTTTTGAGAGGTTTCCAGAGATGAGGCCTACTTTTGTTTAGCAGCCTCATAGGCCGATGTTCGAGGAAAGAATGCACATGTGGGGGTAGATGATGCCCAAGAGGGGTGAGACTATGTTTCTAGTGAGGATATCACATGATGCACTGGAGTTGCTAGCCAATGTTGACGAGTTGCATCCCTTCATTATGGTCCCATGTCCTTATGCTGGATTGGATTGGTGAGGGTGTCCCAACATCCTCTTGACAACTGATGAGCTGCCAGATGATAGAGGTAATATTACTGTTTTATTTAGATTTATTCTAATATGTTCTTTAACCTGTTTTTATTAAATTGTGTAATGAAATTGTCTAGTTATTGTTGTGTACTTGTATATATTTTGCAGAAATTGAGTCTTTTCATGGCAAGGACATGTCAGCACCACTAGATGATCCAGGTGTGGATCCTGATGATGATCAGGGCATGCCAGATGCTGAGGATCATCAAGAGGTCGGTGCAGAGAGACCTGCTCCGTTGGTGCGCTGGTACCACCTTTTGCTAGGTGCGGTCGAATTGATACTAGATACAGGATGGAGTTGGGCGACCAAATCACTGCATTGATTGTTGAGGTGGGCATCAGGTCTGCTCATATAAAAGACATATATGCCGATGGTAGGCTATTATAGATGTGGAAAGGCATTCCGTGTGAAATGTACAGGCAGACGCGGCATGTTGTAGGAGCGATGACCTTAGTTATGCAGCTAAGGAGGACCGTTGCACATTATAGGGGTGGTCGAGACACAACACGTGATCGACAGTCAGCGAACAACGACTCATCATCTCATTATAGTTCACCTTGCGACGCGCCGGATGAGCAACCTCCACTAGCATATAGCAGCAGTAATCATGGAGATGAGGTTGGACCATCGACCACGTCCAGTCAGCAGCCTAGAACATCCAGCAGTAATCATGATCATGAGCAGGCTAGACCATCGACCGTCGAGGCTACACCATTGACTGAGCAAGCCTCGACTGGTACTACTATTGATGTTGTACCACTAGTTGATCCATGAAATTTATATTACAGTTGTATATTTTAACATTATATATATATATATATATAGATATATATATATATATGGTCCATGTATTTTATGTTCATGTTGCAATTGTACTTAATTTACATGTTGGTGATCATCATGATGTGTATATTGTTAGGTCATATTAGCTGATATGTTCATTTAATGTGCAACTTGCAAATAGATGTGTATGTGATAGCATGAGTTATTTGACATGAGATTTATATATGATGTTTGTGTTGTGATGATGTTATATAATGCTAATTGTGTTTTGTTAGATGATCATCATCACGATGATGTTAGCGAATTTGAATGCGTTTTTTAGTCGAATATGATGTTTGTACGATGGTTATCATGATCGTAACATTTAATAATTAATTTAATATTAAATGACCATGATATTTATTAAATATTATGTCGTGATTGTAATTGAAATTGAAATTTTAATTGTATGTAAAATTGAAAAATTGTATTTGTAATTTTAACTGTAATTATATGTAAAATATTTAATGTAAACTTTTAATTGTAATTGTAATATTTAATTTATTGTGAAATGATTGTAATTGTAATTGTATATATGAAATTTTTTAAAATTGTAGCTCTAATTCTAATTGTATGTAAAATTCTAAAATTGTAATTGTATTTGTAATTGTAATTGTATGTAAAATATTTGTAAAATTTCAATTGTGTTATTGTGAAATGATTGTAATTGTAAAATTTTAATTTTAATTGTAATTGTTTGTAAAATTCTAAAATTGTAATTGTAATTCTAATCGTAACTGTATGTGAAATTGTAAAATTGTAATTGTAATTCCAATTCTAATTGTAATTGTAATTTTATGTAAAATATTTGTAAAATTTTAATTGTATTAATGTGAAATGATTTTATTAAAATTTTTGAATTTGTAAATTTGTAAATAATTGTAAAATAATAAATCTTGAATAATATGAATTTTTGTAACATAATAAAGTTTAGAAAATAATGCAAATAAATTCATGTACTTTAGAATTATCATTATTTTATTATGATCTTACATACCCAAAAAAAATAACTTTATATAGTACGCCATTTCTAGCCGAGATTCCTAGTTTTTCGTTCGGTGCACTCATGATCATAACCCGCATCGGTGCGTCTTAGTACTAAGATGCACCGGTGCTTCACAACTCTTCCGCACCGGTGCATCATAAAACACCTCGCCAAAACATAAACTGCGATCTTACGAACTGCACCGGTGTGCCTGTAAAACCCCGCGCACCAAAGCAGCGGAGGGTTCGAATTGCGGGCAAGAATTTTTCTGAGGAGATGAGGGTTTGAAAAGACGAGAGTTAGAATTTTGGCTAAGAATTTTATAGAAGAGAAAATGAGTGATTCAAACAGAAAGACGAACAAAGACGTTTACAGGGATGCAGACAGCTACAGAGCTCGACAAAGTACAAAAGGAGAAAAGGTTTATGAAACGTCTGAGACGTACATGAGAGAGATAAATTGAGTCTCTTGAATGGGCTAAGAGATCACATGAAGGTAACGATTCTCATTCTTACAAAGATGGCAGGGAAATATTGGACAGTAGAGAAATATCAATCGAGGCACTCGATAAAGCTAAGAGGCACCATGAAGGGAAGGATTCTCATTCCCTTAAGGACAAAAAAGAAAGATCAATTGAAGTTTTTGATCGGGCTGGTAGGTCCCATGAAGGGAAATATTCTCCATAATGCATTTAAAATCAGCTGGGACTATTGTTTGAGCTTCGCTTCGCTTACATAAACATTTATCGGCAAAGATGACGTCGCATAAAATCACATCTTCGGCTTTCAATTAAACCTGAATGGCATCTCTAACTTGTCTGCGCTATGGTCCTATGGATAACAAAGAATATCACATGGAAGGTACCCAAAAATCCAAATTTTTGAAAGTATAGGTGAATTAGAACTTATCAAAGAATGAAATGGCGAACAAAATGCGAACGAGATACGCTTAACAATTCCCTGGTTCCATTTGTTATTTAAAATGATGCTCTCTCTGGATGAAACCAGTAAAAAGTCTTCTTGTATTATAAATGGAAATCCAATGACCATTTCTATGAGAAGAAAAGAATATGTACCTGCAGCTACCATATTTCCACCTACAAACTAGTTTCTCATTGGAAAAGCTAATGTAATAGCCCATTTTGCAATGTCTTTCCTCTACTCAACCCTATACACATTTTATACAGGAAACCATTGCCTCCATATGTAATAACTGCATCTTCTAGTCAAAAATCAGTCTTCTTATGCTAACAAATGCAAAATGAAGGACTCGTTTTCATTGCTCCCAAAACATTCAAGGTCAGTTTCTCGTAAAATAGAGATTGTATAAATTTTGTTAAGATCAAGAAAGAAATCAAAAATGAGAAAAGAGGAAATTGGATGCCAAGATGGAGGAGGAACTTACAAATGAGCAAGCAGATCATGGGGCACCTTTTCTTGTTGTAGGTTATGGAAAGGTTGAAGTTTTTTTTTTTGAAAGAAGAAGAGGTGTAGTTTTGAAAATAAATGGCCCAAATATTTTCATAGCAAAATTTACAATTCCAACATGTTTAATTTTGGCGTAAACACGTAAAAGTAATTTTGGTGCCTCAACCACAAATTGGTGCTAATGTATAGATAATTGCACTAGTGCATTCTAGTTACTACGCACCGGTGTGTTTTAGTTACTACACATCGGTGTCGTGCTACCAATGGATGCACCAGTGCGGTGCTATTAGGTGATGCACTGGTGATAAATAAACGCAAATAAAAAAAGTGCAACTCTATTTTATTTTAGTGAAAAAAAAGCGGCAAATTGAAAAATGGGCAGAAAAATATTTTCAAAAATCTAATTTCATAAAACAATTCTTTAAATACTAAACACTTTTCATTATTTCACTATTTTTGCTAAAATTTTTAGCGATACATTTGCAGGAGACATACGTGGAGCAAGAGAGCACGAGAGCACTATGAAGAAGCGAAATACGTTCGAACATAAGTATTTAGATAATTAGAATCCAAACCTCTGGTGATTCAAACCCTATAGCATAGAATTTACAACGATCTCGTGATTAAATTTGATTATTTTTTTTAATTTTTCTGCAGTTTTATCGATTTTTACCCTAAACCCTTCATTTTTTTTGTTTCTTCCCTTTCTTCTCCCTATTTCTGTGATTTCAGAATTAGGGCTTTTCATTTTAGATTGACATCCAACGCACGGGACAACTTGCATAGTCGGATCCCAATCCATGTCAATCCTTGCATGAATTTTTGAAAAAAATGGATTTTTTTTATCGGTGTGCCCTACATAACCGAGTGCACCAGTGCACTAAATTATACAACACATTGCACCAGTACTGTGTAATAAAAAAAATTAAAAACAATATTTTTTAAATCAGTGCGCCATATCTAAAATAGGGCACCGGTGCTCTATGTTACGAGGATAGCACGGTATGGTCTATTACACTATTTGTGCAGTGTGTTTATAATACCCCCACATACCATATGGTCTATTATACTATTTGTGCGGCACGTTTATAATACCCCCACGCACTAACATCAGTGCGTACATCATGAAAGGCACACTAGTTTCTTGAGATTTATTTTTTTCCTAAAAAATTGACAATTTATTTATAAATATATTAATGAATGATATGGTACAGGTTTCATATTGATAAATAAATGACTGATAAGAGATAAATTAACAAAAATACTGATAAGCCCTTTCAAACAATATCCTTGGTATTCTTAGTTAACGAACATTCTACACATTTCTGGTCTAAACTATTTGCCACATTGAATTCCTTTTTACACCATGCCAAGATGTAATTACAGACCTTAATTCAACATTTTTGATGATTCATCCATGTTTTCTGCATCTCTAGAGTCATATTTGTACAGTGGTCCATCTATTCATATGGTATACTAGTCACTTTCTGGTACTTTCTTAGGAGCAGCTCCTTCTCCCGAAAAACTTATACAATCACCTGGTCCAAATGAATCACATAATGAAAATTTGAATGCGGAACAAATTTACATGATGTCTAGAAACATTCCTAACCCTGAACCTCAAAGTATTAACTTACTACCTGGGGGGCATCCTCAAGGTATTATTTTACCGCCTAGGGGGCAACCTCAAGGATAGTACACACCTCAATGATAGTACATACCTCAAGGCCAGTACATACCTCAAGGACAATACAAACCTCAAGGGTTGTACTCTATTCAGGGTTCACAACCTATTTAAGGACAACACTCTATGCTAGGGCAATAATCTTTCCAAGGACAACAGCCTTCTTTAGGGCCACAGTTCTATCAAGAACAACAATTTTTTCAAGGAGGTCAATCTCTTAGTGGGAATTATCTAGCCAACTATCAAACATATGTTCCATATTATCAACTTGATTATCATCTATCTTATGTAGCACAACCTTTAATGGAAGCTCCATATCCTAGAGTAATCATGGTGTGGAATCCGACACCAAATCAACAGAATTTGCAACCTAACATGCAAGTACCTTATAATCAACCTGGTTAGTCAATTGGTTACAATCAAATCTAGAAACATGTCCAACCTATGGTTCAAGTTATACCACAGGTATCTGCACCTAGTACTATTTAGTAGTCTGGTCTGAGTACACCTAGAACTCAACCTCAAACTACTGCAGCAAATTATGTTCAACCTACCACACCTATCCCTAAAATTTCTATAGCCCCTCAAGTATCACAACAAATCCCTCCAGTCATTGCACAAAAACCTGGACCCACAGTTCAGACTACTGTTCAGATGCCTGTAGGACAACCTAGTACAATCACAATTGTAACAAGCCAACCTCATTTTTTTTATCAACCATATCAAGGGCAGTATCAATATGGACCTGTAGCACCAAATCTAGTATAGCAACATCAACCATACCCTGGTTACACATATCATATACCAGCTCAACCTCAGTATGGTCTGGCCAATCCTAGTTATCTAGGAGGCATTCCAATCCCAAATGCATAGTATATTCCAGGATATCTTAGATATCCTCTTCCTGGTACTGGTATAGTTCCGCAAGGTTATCAATTTTCTTAGCAGGACCCTAACCATCGATTGCCATTCATAGCAACTTTGGATTTACCCAATTTTTCGTACTTAATGAATGATCTGATTTATTATCTTCTGTATTGGTTGCGAATGCCGAATAAGTTGCCCAGTGATATTCCTAATTTCGAAGGTAAATCAGGAGAGGACCCCTCAAACCATGTCATGACTTACCACCTCTGGTGTGCATCCAACTCTTTGGTTGATGATTGAATTTGATTAAGACTGTTTCAGAGAACACTAATAGGTTTAGCTGCAAAATGGTATATGGAACTACCACATGGCTCATTCAACAATTTCAACGCATTAGCAACGACTTTCTTAACACACTTTTAGTTGCCAATCTGATACGAAAATGGCACAGAACTCTTGAATTCATTAAAACAATCTACGTCTACGTACATATCAAATCATATACATGAATGGAGACGTAGAAGACGTTTAGTGAAATTTTTTATTATGGATCAGATTTTGGCATAATGGTTTATTAAATCATTACTTCCAAAGATCACTGAAGATGTGGCTAAGGGAGTGGTTGTTACGGAAGAACAAGTCATTTCTCAAGCTCATTTATTAGACCTTGTATATACACAGTCTGGTACTTAATACGAAAAAATTCTTGACTTACCACGTCCTGGTAAAATAACTACAACTCCTCCAGGGTCTCATGCTGCAGACAATGTCATTGGTTTAGTTAGCACTAATAAGAGTAAGAATAAGTCTTCCAAAACTACTTCTCCTATCATAACTTAACTAGATTCACTGAAAGGAGGTTCTTCCCTTGAAAATTCCGTCGACATTCATGTTTTAGATTATTCTACAGCTAAATCTAAAACCAATAATAAGAATAAAGGAAAGAATAAAAACAAACAAACTTTGTCTCCTAAAGGGAAAACTAGAAAGAATGAACCATCTGATGATAAGCGTAAACCTCATTATCCTTGTCTTATTGGTGATGAGGATCACTTTACCAAAGAGTGCCTGCATCAGTCCGAGGTCTCTAAATTTTTCAAAGGTTCACCCACACCTGTTGTCTTGAAGGATCCTTTTCCTACTCAAGATAGAAAAATTATAGGATATTCTTCAAATTCATCGGCATATATTTTAGTGATGTTTGAGGTTATGGTTGTGACGCGATCGCAATACTATGGAAGTAAAAATCCTGTAACTAGTAAAGAGATAGAAAATTCTAATCCAAAACCAGTTTTATCTCCTTCGGTTTCTGATCCACTTTATATTGAGTAACCTAATCCTGATCTAGTGATTAAAGTGCTTGCTAAAGGTGTACTTCGAAAATCAGTTTTCAATCCACATGCGAGAGCTTCTCAGAACTACAACATTGTTGAAGACTTGGCAATATCCCCTTCAGTAATGTCGACCTTAGAAGTGCTACAGTAATGTCCAACACAACATAAATTACTTTTATTAGCTATCGGAGCTATAGATCCTCAATATTCTAACCTCATGGTCTTTTGTCTAGAAAACTTTACACCAAGACTCCCGCATCAGATGGCTTTTCAGATTCCAATATTAGTAAAAAACAGACAATTTTTTTGTACTGTAATTAATGAGGGGGCATCCATGTGCATAATGTTGTTAAATTGTTGGAAAAATCTTGGTTCTCCAACACTCAACCAATCTCCAACAATCATTAAATTCTTTGTTGGAAGAGGATTCCATCTCTACAGAATACTCCAGGATCTACCTATAAAAGTAGAAGGAAAAATTTTTAATCTAGAAGTGGAAGTTTTTGACGCCCTTTTGGATTAAAACCTTATTTTAGGTCATAGTTGGTCTTATGCCATGACTGCTGTCATTTCATCTGTCTTTCGGTTAATCATGTTTCCTCATAAAGGAAAGATTGTGAAAATTGATCATTTGTCATATTATTCGTCCGACCCTGCTTCTACAGACAGTATCCAACATGTTGGAAAATTGACTATCCCATATGAAGATGTTGGGGTAGGTTTGGTAAAGGAATCTTCTCTCATGGGAACTTTCCCCATACCTCCACCCAACATACTACGTACTATTTCCAACATCAATATGATTTCATCAAGAACTATACCATTCGATGACACTTGGGTAGTGCCTTCAGAGTCAGAACTGGATTATTTCAATGGCGAGATGCCTTTGAGTCCTTTTGAGATGCCATATGTGGCAGTACAATAATTTTCTGACACTCTTTCAACTACTCCTGATCAAATGAATGTGATCACCAAAGAATCTTATTCACTATCAAGCTCGGCCTTGACATCAATCTCCGATCCTTTTCAACATGTGTTTCACACTGATAAAACTATTAGTTTTATTAGAGAATTTTTGTCTTTGGATGAATTACCCTAGGATGATCTACATCATAGATCTTCATTTTTACCTAAACTTGATAGACTTGAAAATTATTTTTCGTCTATTTTTACGATTAATTATTTCAAGGAACCAGAGAATCCCATATCAATGACAAATTCGGATTCTGAGATTAACTTGGGAAACATTTCTACAATTGTTCCTATCGACATATCAGTTAAACCTGGAATTGTTGAACACATTCATATAGGCGCTTCTTTTACGATTGAAGATATTAATGCATATAAAGCCCTATTTCAAGATTTCCAAGAAATATTTGCCTGGTCTTATGAAGAGATGCCTGGAATCGATCCAAAGATTGTAATTCATGTTAGTATATACCCAGATGCCAAGCCTATTAGATAAATATTACGTCCAATACATCCACAAAAAGCTACTGCTATTAAAGTTGAATTTGAAAAGCTACTGCGAGCAAGATTTATTTATCCAATTCCATTGATAGATTTGGTATCTAATATAGTTCCCATTACAAAAAAACAAGGAACTATACAAGTATGTGTCAATTATAGGGATATTAATAAAGCATGTCCAAAAGACAATTATCCTACTCTCTATGTTAGGATGAATTCTAATCGCAAGTGTATGAAAAAAAATCACTTTAGCTATGCATAACAAAAAGCCCTAATATCAAAGATGGCTTCCAATTTCTTTAGATCTGTAGTTAGTTGACCAAGATAATTGTACAAAATCTAGATCTATGCAGTAAAATACATTATGTAGTAAATAAAGCAAGAGTTGCTCCATGCATCCAATAGACAATAAATTTTTTTTTTTAAAAGAATTTTTGTATTTTTTGACACGTAGGAAGGGAACATATAAAGACATTACTAGTACCCCTCAATGGGATGGTTTCTTGTAAGTCCTCAACACTTCAGATCGAAAATCTCTCTCTCTTGATGGTGTCGAAAACCTAGACAAAAATAGAACTCAAAGGGAGCTCACAAGAAAAATGGTAGAAAAATATGACAATGATGGAGGATCAAAGTCAGACCAAAAGTATAGATCTAGAGTGATATTTAGGCAAAAAAAGGTAGTGAGTGAATGGAAAAACCCTTCTATTTATAACAAAATATTGAGTTAGTCTAGATATTGGTGCATAATTAAAAATTTATTAACCAAATCTAGATCCAACTTTTATCGAATATTTTATTATATTTGTTGGAGGGAAAAAGAATTTGAATTTGGTCAAATCCCTTTATCTGTAAATAATAAATAAATAAATGATTTATTTATTATTTTAAGGATGTGGTTGAGTAATAATTAAATAAATAATGATTTATTCAATTATTTATAAATGATTTAGTCAAATTTAACAAGGAATATTATTTAAATAAGGCTTAAATAATTATTCCTAGAAAATAATAAGATAAATAATGATTTATCTAATTAATTTTCCTGTTTTGGGTTAAATATGACCAGGAATATTAATTAAAATCTTGTTTAACTAATTATTCCTTGAGGAAAATAAAAAAAATTGGATTTATTCAATATTTCCTCATGGGGTTTCTTGTTTTGACCATAAACAACTTAATAAATTATGGATTACTAAGTTATTTTTCATAGTCAAAGCAATTTTACTTAGGGTAAACTTGGTCTTACATGGTGTACTTTGGTCCATCTAATAGTAACAGGTTAGATGACCAAAAAATGGTGTAATAGATTGCCCCCCAACGTGCGAGTGTTAGGAGCTAATCAGATGACCGAAGTTCATTGTAAGAACTCAATCAATAGACACCGAAGGGGAAGTTAGAGAGAGAGAATATAAGGTAGATCAAAGCACTAGAGGACAAGACCCTGAGGAGGTGAGACTTACAGGTGTGACAAGTCTCTTTTATGAGTGAGTACCCGTGCTATAGGCGGCAGGGGAGGCATACCTATGCCCACCGAGACAAAGTACAAAGAATAATGCGTCTAGTAAACAAGGGACTGAACTATAGAGTACATGCTAGCATGAACATGAGACAGATAAAAACATGATAATGGATCCCACATACATGTTGTGCCTAGGATAACAGCTAGGACTTATACAATAATATCTGAGTACATGAGATATAAGTACAACCAAAGAGGCCATGTAAACAGGAGAGGGCTCTAAAAATCTGAATGATACATGCAAAATGAAAGACGATGCAAGAGGCTGAGGCCGAAACCATCAAATCTCTAGAGCTGCATCGAGCATTGTGATGAAGAGGTTATCTAAGCATGTGGGGGGCTACCTGAAGGGCCACCCCCTCATGAGGTCTAAAACATCTCACACACACCCGGGAATTACCGGTACAATCTACTGGACCAATGAACCATCAAGTATACGGATCTCGATCATGCCGTAAAGAGCTGGAGCTAAGAAACAATCAATTCAAAGGGAAATAAGGACTCCCTTTGCTTGATCGGAGGCACCGAACAAGAGTGGAAGCTGGAACCAAGGTACACCGCCCTTTAGACCTGTCTACTGGAATGAATGAGATGATGTCGACAGAAGGAGGTCTGCCAAAGGTGAGGCAATAAGGGATTCTCAACTAAGGCATGAGAGATAATAGTAGAGCGATTGAAAAAATAACACCAGGGATGATTATTATGGAATGAGGGGTACTGAGTAGCGGGCTGACAACTTCCCTTATTAAAGCATGAAGGGCATGGATGAACTGGCAGCAACTGACACAATATCAAAGGGGACAGGGGACAGTAGGACTGAAGGCCATAATGGGTGACACGAGAGAGGAACCAAGCAATGAAGTATGGAGGACTATAGAATATACAAAGGGACTTGGGATAAAATCCATGGATGCGATGATGACTCAATTCGGATGCTCTAAACAAGGGTGACTCGATGATGCTGCCACATAGAAAAGGTCTGGTGGGGACCATAAAAACATGAGTACAAGATGGTTACTCATGACAAAATTTGACACGAGCATGGAAAAGTATGAAGCAAAGTGGTGCCCCTAGTACAAGTGTTGCAAGTGAAGAAATTCGATTTTGAGGAGTGGTGAAGTGACCCCTCTTGGAAAAATGTGTCTTGGTGAAGTATCAAATCATAAAAAAATAAAAAATACCCATTTTAGAGCTCGGTGAGAACTTTCTAGTGGTACAAACGGTTTGTCAAACTGAGCTACAGTTTGGCCGTAGATATTGAAAGAAAAATATGGGGTTTCTCTTATAATAAGGCATTTTTCCTCCAAATTCACTCATTTGCAAGTGTAGTTGTGGTGAATGTAGAGAGGAGAGAAGGCCCTAAATCTTGTGGCAATCGTAGGAGACAAACCAACCATTGGAATCGAGATCTTTCAGTTGTAGGTAAGAGGCCTAACCGTACTCTTTCATTTCAGTGGATTGAAAGCTCATTAGGTGCCCAGAGCTTAGGAACAGACGCCTTCTCCTCTTCATGGTTGGGTCAAACTTTTTGGGGCGATATATGCGACCTGGGTAGCAGGTTTTGGGTAGAAAACTGCGACCTGGGTAGCAGGTTTTGGGCAGAAAACTGCGACCTGTCCTAGGATTTTGCCTGAAAAGTGTGACCCGACAGAGAGGTGTTTTTCTATGTTGTTTTTTTGCTGAGAGCTAGTTTTTTATGTTTGAATGCAGTATTTACTTTGTGTACACTGAAAAATATGATGGTTCTATGTAGATATGGCAGAATTACAGATCAACTGGAGAGAGAGAGACCTGGACATATTACGGTCGGAGATCCGAGAGGATCATGGTGTCTGTAGTGCATTGGCCTAGTTTGGGGTCTTGAAGCTTATGGAGAACCCTTTGAAGAGAGTTGGGGAGCCCTTGTTGGCCCGAATTGCCAGTTATTAGGACCTAGACCATGAGGTCTTTATAGTGTAGGGGCACTGGATTGAGTTGATGGTCCAATATATATATTTTCTCAGCAGTCTCCCACCACTTGGGATGGTAGGGAATACGTAGCCAGTGTTACTGCGAGGGCAGAACATCATGGAGTTTGTAGAGCACCATTTTCGACCATGTCTCCATGTCAAGGGGACACAGATAACGATCGAGAATCTAGAGAGGTTAGAGATCCGTGCTGTGGCCACAACGGTGTTTCGGATCCTGGGCAACCAGGCACTCCACCACATCACTGGGGGTCAAATGATGCTTGTTGAGAGTGTGTTGAGTGGGACCTACTGTGGGTGGACCCAAATGATGTTGTCGATGTTGAAACGATAGCTGTCGCTATGCAAGCGGCAAGTGAACCATGACTGTGCATATGGCACGATGTTGTGCTCGCTCTTCTTTGAGAAGATCCCGAGACTTCAACCTCATATACAGATCCAGGATGGGGGCCCTAGGGAGCCCAGGATGCACTAGTGGGGGCAGCTACTATGCAGAGGAGGAGGTGGGACAGTCAAACGGGTGTTCTGACCCAAGTTCTTTTCTCACTGGGATCAGATGCCATTGTACATAGATGGCTATCCCTATAGTGGTATGAGTTATCGTGGGGACCCAGACTTGCCACTGTCGCTTGGTCGAGTATGGGGGCCTAATGGTAAGTGACAAGTTGCTAATATTTTATGTGAATTTTAAAGTTTTATAATATTGTATATGGTACTGATTCTCTCACTTTTGGTATCTAGATATAGCATCAGTAAAACTGGCCGGGTACATGGGACGACCTACAGTATCAGGAGCTGTAGGACCTAGTGGATCGAGAGCACTGCAAAATGAGGATGCAGCGGCCCTCCTGGAGGACATCCGTCGTAGATGTGAGAGGCTTCTGACTGGTGTTTCAGAGCGCGACTAGAAAGACTTAGATGAACAATACATAAAGCCATGAATTGGTCTACCCTCGGAGTGGCGAGGGGTCATGCGGTGCATGGCAATGGCCGGACAGGGGATGTGTGATCTACGAGCTGCAGGAGCAGATCCATTGGCTCAGGATCCTCCAGATAGTGATTAGGTGTAGGGGCAAGTGGTGTCCCCGATTTTTTGTTTTTCTAACATGCGGTGGGCATGTCATATGTACGAGAGTTAATGGACTCTAAAACATTTGATATGATACATATAATGGATATGCATCATTTTGATGGTTTTATGGTATTTCCTTGTGTTAAATGTGCGTGCTAAGGGCCAATCTAGAATATTGTTTGCAATGATATCTACATAGTGATTTTGTGCTCTAGGTACACGACTGAATGTAATAATTTCAAATACACGCATCAAAAGCTTCACTCGTAAATATCTTCTAAAAAGGATAGGATTATGCACATGATAGACATAATTCAATGGAATGACAAGAAGAAGGGAATCTAAATGAACATGAAGGTGGAGGATGTGATGGGAAAGGGTATCGGCTAATAAACCTCACACTACATCATATTCGGCCTGGTTATTGGTGGCAGTACCAATGCATACACTGTTCGAGAGAACAAGCGAATGTAAGGGGGTAAAAATGGCCAAACCTATCGAGGCTAGATTCTGGGAGTAGCGACTTGCACCATTGGCATAACCTATATAACGTGTGGATGGGGGGTCCATCTGAAAGGTGCCACAAGACAACAAATGAGAGGATGATGAACAATGCTAGCAACCTAAGCGCATAGTATAAATTGATCAAACACTACTAGAGGGAGTGCTCTAGGTAGGATGTCTACCACCCGTTGACCGATGGGTAGGTGGTGTGAGGGAGCTACCTTAGGGGCATCTTGTGCTCAGGTTGCAAAAGTCACCATAGACACAGGTGGTGCCATTCCGCTTATGGGTGGGAAAGATGAAGTCAGCGGTGGAAAATGCTTCCATGATGTCATCATCATAGTAGAAGATGGGGTGACAGGAGGAAGGGAGACCACATGACGCGGCAAAGCTACCGGACTCATTGTCATGAGAAGAAAGGTTCAAATGTGTAATGTCACGGGGGGTGATGGAAGAACAAGTAGATAAGGGATTGACTGATGTTGAGCTCAGGGTCATCGCTGAAGGGAGGTCGAGCGAAACAGAAGGGGAAGTCTCAGAGGGAGCTTCCACCATAGATCTCATGAATGATGATAGGTAGAGGATGGTGGCTGCAGGCTCCATAATCTCTACCTCAGGAGGGGGAATGTCAATGGGAGTGGGTAGATCCTAAAGCTGACCCAAAGCATACTGCACAAGGACGGGAGAGGCAGACTGGTTATGTTCAATCTCGTACTCTCGAACTACCTCCAAAGAGGCGCGGTAATGCATGAGGTGGGGACAATGGTGGGCATAATGGCCATGGAGATCACAAAAATCACAAGGTTGGTTACTGTGAATATTCTTAGGGTTCTTGGCTGCATTCGAGGAAGAACCAGAGGCTTTAGGGACCGTAGACTCGGGGAATGCAACATTAACCATGGGCTTGATATGAGGCAATTCAGGATAATAATAGGTGCCATGACTGAAAACATCACACAAAGCACATGGGGGGGTATGATTTGGAGGCTGAGAAGGAGCAGGGTCAGTCAGGGCAGCCTTCTCTTTAGGTGCCTTCTTGCGAGCTTTACCCCCTTTACCTGAAGTTGTCATAATAGGAGGAGGTTCCTGTTGAGGTGGCTGAGGCACAATAGTAGAGGGAGGGGTCATAGGGACTGGTTGGACCGGGGTCAAAGAAAGATAATGTTTGGGCTGACTAATCAGGGTAGCGGTTGGGGGATCAATGTACCAGACTAGGATCCCCATGGTCAAGTTAGGAAGGGATAAGGTAGCCATAACAGGTACCAAAAACACTCCAGGAGGGGGAGCTAGGAATGGTATATGACCGGAGGGGTAATGGCAAGGAGGGACAACTCCGAGATGGTTAAGACTAGGAGGAACTGTGCCAGGAGGGTAAAAAGGCTCATGGATATTAACTATAGATGAAGGGCTAGGAGGAGGGGGTCCTGAAGGCTGAGTCGAATTGCTAGGAGTAGGTTGCGAAGGGTGGGGCTGCTGACTAGCTGAAGCGGGCCGCTTGAGGGAAGCCCTAGACAATTGCATCATGCAAACATTCGATGAGCTAGGATCAGAGACAGGAGGAGGAAGACCAGGGAAGGACCCAAGAAAAGAGGATTCTTTGTAGACTGCGAGTGAGACACTAGTCAAAGGTTTGACAATTTTCTTATTGGCCATTGAAGAATTAATGGACTCAGGGGAGGTCTAATACTTCGGTTCGTAATATGTCAACTTGTTGATGGTGACTATATTTCCATTATGAGGAAAGGACATATTGTTGTGAACCGCATATGGTACAACAGACATCCCATAGGTGTAGCTAGGACTCAATAGAATGTTGTAATCTAAGGGGGCATCAATGACTTCTACATCAATGCAAACAGTCTTGCCCACAAGAGTGATAGGAAAATTGAAAAACAATCCAATGGTCTGGGAAGAGTGGACATCCCATGCTTGGATGGTGATAGTGGAAGGGGCCAAATCAAGTGATCCGAGTTTCTTCCAAACCAAAGCGGACATCACGCAAGTGGATGCCCCCTCATCAATGATACAACGGGAGATTTTGGCATTCCAGATCTTGGTAGGGATTTGGAAGGTGACGGAAGTAGGAAGAGGAGGATGTTCTGATCGGTCAACATCGAAGACGATCAATCGATCATCTGAAGGATATACAGTGCCCATGGTAGTTAGTAGAGATTTTTGTTGTGAAGGGCATGATTGGAGGAGTTCCAACATTGAGATGGCAGTAGGGGATTTTTCCAAATCATCTACTATACTATATGAATGGGTAGCTTTTCCAGAAGCAATGTTTAGGTGTAATGGTCTCTTGGGGATCTTGGTATGAACCTATATCTTAGGCTGAGGGATTTGTAAAGGACCATTGGTTTTGAAAAGAGGCTTTATAGAACCTAAAGAAGGGGGCTCAGGGGCAGACATAGTGGGAGGCTTGTTGTACTGACGGGACCGAGTCTGAAGGTTGAGGTCAATAGTAATAGGTTGGTCATACTTCATCATGAGAATCTAGTAATCGGAGGTACCAGATGGAGGAGGTCGAGTGGCCACCTGACCTTCAGGTGGTTGGGTAGCCACGAAACCTTTCTGAGGGAAAGGATTGGTAAACATAGCTGGCTGGCTAGGTGAAACATTTGGAGGTACCGAAGGGGAGGATTGTTGTATTTGCGATGCTGCTTGAGTCTCCCACATCTGACGCATCTATGGTAAAAGAGGACAATCATGGGTGTAATGACCATAGACACCACAATAAAAACAAGGCTTATTCATGCGAACATGCCTCTCCTACTTGGGCTGAGTGCCTTGTTGCTAGTTAGCAGTGTTAGGTTCATTCCCTTGGGGATTAGGTCCTATATTACCTGGGGCAGATTGATTTTGGGTAACTTTTCTCTTCATTTTGGAAGTAGGAGGATTAGTCACGCCCTAATGTGAATACACCTACCCCTGGGGGGTGGTGGCTATTGTTGCGGGGGTTGAGAAGGCAAGGGAGGCGGGGGGTGCTAATTTTGGAGGAGTTGGAGCACCAGGCGGTGGATAAAGATAATAAGGAGGTTGGGCAACATTGTAGTAAACAGGTTGGACAAAAGGAGGAGGCATGTCGTATCCTGGATACATGCTACCGGGAGGGGGGAAGGTGCTAGAGGAGTTGGCCCCTCCCTGAGGGAAACCATAACCCATGGGAGGATGAGCGTGTGTATGAGCTAGGGCTCCAATGATACCGTAGGTGGCATGGGATGCCCCTGGTGCGTTAGCACCACTGGGTCTATGGAGATTAGGTAAGACGGTATAAGCATAACCAGACTGTGTGTAGATCAGGTCATATTTTAACATAATCTGGAGAGTAGCTTCTTCAGTCTGAGGGAAATGCGATGCGACATATTTGTGGATAATAGGAAAAAGGGATTTAAGGAACGAGTCCATGTAGACACGGTCTTCGAAGGTAGGGGCTCGACATCAACTCTTTCTTCTCCGCCATTCATGGACATGATCGGATAGGCAGGTCGCAGACGATTGACGAAAAGAGGTCAAAATTTTGGTACCAGTGTCATAACGAAGGGGCAGCTAAAAGTAAGACATAAAAGCCTGGGAAAGAGTCGCAAAATTAGTATGAGAGGAGGAGGCCTAGTCAACATACCACTTAGAAGCTTCTCTAGTAAGCGTATGTTGGAACAACCTAAGATGGACAGATTCATCAGTGATGGAGTTAGACGAACACCACATGTGGAAAGATCGAACATGGTTTGTAGGATCTTCTCTCGCAAGACCTTCAAACATGGGGATGTCGTAAGGGAGCTTGGTTGGCATAGCAGGCCAACTAGTGTCATGGCATATGGGGTCATTGATCAACTGGTTAAAATAGAGAAGATTGAGGCCTGCCATATACAAGAGAAAGGGAGTAGTCGGGATAGTTCCTGTTGCGGTCCCACTAGTAGTATTCCCAGCATTAGGGCTGGGGCTACCACTAGCATTAGGTCCTGAACCAGACATGGTGAAGGTGACAGGGGGAGAATCGGGGATGGAACCAGAAGGGGAACCCAATTAACCAGAAGAGGAGTCGTAATGCAGACTCGGTGGAGGAATAACTCAAATCCTACGCGGAGGAGTAAGTATTCCTAACGGAAACTGCAAATGAAGGCCAAGAAGTCTCGAGGATAAATTCCTTTGGGGTGCAACGATGAAAGAAAAAACATGGATCACAAAGGGAAGAGAGACCAACAAAGGCAAGGAGATGCAGGATCAAATGATTACAATGTCGAAGCAAGGGCAGAAAGGTGGAGGTTCAATTGAATACAATGTTATGGACTTTGTCTGGCAGTGTTAACCAGGCTCTTCTTCACTTAGGGTGTGTATGT
Source organism: Pinus albicaulis (assembly GCA_034641835.2). Lineage (NCBI taxonomy): Eukaryota > Viridiplantae > Streptophyta > Pinopsida > Pinales > Pinaceae > Pinus > Pinus albicaulis. Next base: position 41,025 of record JAXQQM020064061.1, read on the forward strand.
TAAGTGTGTTAATTTTAATTTTTAAACCCAGACGTTTGTAGAGAAAAAGAAAAAGTGTGTTTTATAACTATAAATAAATATGTAGATAACAGTAAAGTAAACTGAATATAACAGAAAATAAACAGCTAATTATGAATTAATCTAAACCCAAGGAGGCAGGCCTCTTAACAACTAGTCTATGGGTGGGAAAAAATATAGTCAAAAAACACCAAAATAGCCAATGGATCTAAATTCGGGAGGGACAATGATATAAAGGTCATATTTTCTAGAAATAGGTGCAGAAAACAACAAAAAACCAGAGGAAAAAGTGTTGCAAATGAGGTGGCGAAAGGCTACAACTTGGAGGGAAATAGAGGGAACCCTAGAGGAGGACCAAAAAAAATGAAAAGGGGTGTTTTTAATGGATGAATAGCCAATATGAAATGGATCTGAAGGTAAGGGATCATATCTAAAAAAATGTCAGAACACACTGAAATTTCAGACGACTTGCTTCAGCTAAACTCCTCCTAGAAAGGTGGAAGGGTACTGAAGCCCTAGGGGGTTAGGTTCCCACTTCAATGAATAAAAAAGAGAAATTACAAGTCCAAAATGGGCGGAGATGGAGGTCAGACAACCCTGAACAGAGGCCCAGACAAACCTATAAAAATCTCAGAAAAATTCTTGCAAAAAGTTTAGGTCGTAGTTTCTAACCTGATTGTTGCAGAGGTTGCAGGTTTGGGGCTGTTTTCTACGCCTTGAAGGTCTAGGTCACAGGTTTTGGCCCAAAAAGTGTGACCTGCACTTTCGGCACTCTCGGGAGCAGGTTTCAAAAAAAAATTTCATCTTAGCTGCGGCTGATGCCTGTCACCTGCACAATAGGTCCGAAAACACGCAAAAGATATAATTTTTAATTTTTAATGGTTTTATAGGTTAAAAAAAACATCAAGAGAAGAAAAACAAGAATATGAAGAAAAATCCTAGAGTTTCAAGTAGCTGGTCATGCAGGGATCTGAAAAACGACAGAGGTCATAATCGTAAACCCTTGTGGAGTCGCCAGTTGTTAGGATGAATTCTAATCGCAAGTGCATAAAAAAAGCTCACTTTAGTTGTGCATAACAAATAGCCCTAACATCAAAGATGGCTGCCAATTTCTTTAGATCTGTAGTTAGTTGACCAAATTGTTGCACGAAAATTGTCATCTTGACATTCTGCTATGTGTATGAGCTCATTATTACTCATAATTCTCCCTTTGCAAGTCTAACATATCAGTTCCTCATGTCAAGCCTTGAAAATCAGAGAAAAGTTCCTAAAAGTCTCCTAAACTTTGGTATCGCACTTTCTCGCTATCTTGCCTGCGGTCCCGCACCCAATGTTCAGCTATCCTGCGTACCTGAACGCACTTTATCTGTGTTAAAAGTGTGGATCCCTGTAAGATAAAAAAGGCACAAGTAATTTCCAAAAAGCTCAATAAAAGTGAATTCTAGAAGCTTCCAGAAAATATCTTGTGGTGATAGAACCGCTCTTATGAGGTGCATGTATCCCTTACCTTATGGAGCTAACCCCTTGATGTGAGGAGCTTATCCCTTTGAAGGAGGATTCTATCCCTTCATAGTTGGAACAAGAAACCTCCTCTATTCTACTATAAAAAGAGGCATTGGGTAGCCTCAAAGGGAGTTGAAGCTTTAGAATATTTGAAGTTAAGTGCTGTTGAGATTCAGACTCAGTTAATTAAGAATTTTGTGAGGAAATATTACATACCTCTATTCGTCTTGGTTGGAGGAGTGAAAAGCTTATCAAAGTAAAGGAGATTCCTGCTTCGGACCCCGGAAAGTCCTGTGCAACATCAAGGCTCAGGTTGTAAGGATTTTCTTCTTTTGAAATTAATACAAATATACTCATTTTTCTCAATAAGCTTTCAATCAATGGTTTATTTCATAGATTCCTTGATCACTATGATAAGCATGGTTTATGATGATTTCTATACAGGTGCTATGTAATATTTTGTTTGTTTGTGACTGCAGGTTTACGAGGAAAACTCCTTCAAGCGCGCGAGGGACAACAACGACTTCAAACAAGCACTGGACAAACGGTAAGTCCTTAACACCTCTATAGAGATTTTCATAGATCATATATGCTTAGAGAAAGATTAGTCTATTTGGTTGTTTGTTGCTAGATACTTTTAGTACTAGGGAGATCGGTCTTGTCCGCAAGACGGATTAATCCTCCAACAAATTGGCGACTCCGCTGGGGAAAGAACTTGTTGTTTTTGGTTCTCTTTTATTTTGATTTGAGGAAACGTTTTTCCTAGTTTTTGATTGATAGACATCTGCCTGGGTAGCTTAGGTTTTCTCTGTTTTTGAAAATTTTGAGATCTTTTATGTTTTTCTCTAATTTTTCCTGGGACTGCACTTTTCCTTATTTACACAGTGCGGGAAGTTTCACATTTTTTCTTTAGTAAACAATGAGGTACCGCACCTGTTCCTTCCGCAACCTTGCGGACCTTGTTAAAATTTTGAAAAACCTTTAGATTTCTTTCTTTAGTTTATCTTTATTTTAATTTAGAGTTTTTGATTTCTGCCCAGATTGATGATTGTTTCTGTCAAAAGCTTTCTGTGAATGAATCTTAGCAGTATTGGTGTTTTGATGATTTTCTAGAAGTTTTGCGTTTTGGATTGTCTTTCACTTGGTCTTTGTAGCGATTCGAAGCATTGACTGTTTGAAATACATGAGATTACATTGGTCTTTTGTCTTTTCTTGAATCCGACCTAATTGTGAAATCATCCTTTATTGAGAAATAGAGTTGCATGTTTCTTTGCAAATCTTCGAAAAGAAACTTTGTTATTGGTTTTTGAATTTCATTTTTTATAAAAACATAATTGAGTGTTTTTGATCTGTTTGTTATTCTGAACAAATAGATCCTTAGTTTGCTGAATAACTAAGTAAAACATTCTTCAAAAATTTTAAGGTTTTTATTCAAATAGGTTATTAAAATTTGTAGATCTCAGAATTAGTTTTATAGTTTTGACTATTTTTTATAAAAGTTTGTAGATCTCTTTTGAATAAAATTTGTTTTATAGCTTCAAGTTTTTGAAAGTGAAAGGATTTTCTTATGAGCTTTGATAGTTTGTTTCATTTGGAGTTATTGCTGAAAAGACAAAAATATTTTCTTTCAATTGTTCTTTATGTTTAAAGAAGGAATTGTTCATTAAAAGAATTGCATTCTCTAACTCTTCCTTAATTAGAATTTCATTGAAAGGAAACGATCTGATTATCATTTTTAGGTGCATTTTTAGTGTTTTTTGGAAGTCGAGTCTTCACACCATCAGAGTTTCATTTCCGCACCCATTGACTTAAGAAACAACTCTTAAAAGTAACGCTTAATTAAAATTCATCTAGAAATCTTTTTATTTTCTAGGGCTCTTATCACCAACATAGCTTAGGCTAGTATCTTGGAGTAGGGAGTAATTAACTCTCCAAGGTAGTAAAACAAACAAGTAGACAAATCTTGCGGTAGGAAATAAACCCAATTGTAATTTGTATAATCTGGGAAGCTTCTCTTAAAGAAGTCAATCACGAGATCATATCCGAACTTTTGAGACAATCAATTATGTTTCATTGGGGAAGATAGAATATTTTGCGCGTATTACAAACGGTAAACCTCGGATTAACCATTGTCGAGGAGCCTGGGGTCACTTGTCGGTAAACCTCGGATTAACCATGTCGAGGAACCTTCAAGGGGATTGAGCTTGCTACTCTGCCCTTGCGCGTGAGATCGGATCGTAGACTGTTCCCCCAGTTATATTTGTTACTATTGGTAACCTTAGTGTCCATTATCTTAAGATTATTTCCTAAGGTGACGGTGAAGGAAATATCTCACTGTACCTGGAGTAGACATCGACTAGACTCACTTGGACTCTCTGGGGGGTTCTCTTCACACGAGATGGCTTTGTGAGGAAACTTGTGCCCGTCTGTTTCATCAAGCAGGTTGTCGGGGTAACTGTTCCAACCGCCCTTTCTGTATTAAATTTCTACTAAGTTGGATTTCATCACCAACTAGTGTTTTTAGTACGGGGAGTTACTATTTGTGTGTGGTTTGAACTCCTAGATTTTTAAGCGTGTGATTCAGCTGTTTGTTCCTTTAAATACTTTAGGTGTTTTCTTTGAAATTTTATTTGTTTGCGTGTGATTAGTTAAATAATTAATCGTGGCGGAATTGCCGAGACAATCTCGGAGACTACAAGGGAAACCCCCTGAATATTCACCAAGTCAGCTTGAAGGGCTTCGTGCTCTGGTATCGTCTAGTAGCGGTAGGATTAAATCAACAGAAGTTGGAACTTCATCCATAGTGGTTCATCCTGATTATCAAACACCCATAATAGAACACATTCAAGAACCGATTTCAGTTTCTAAAGTTACTGGTAGTATTTCTCCTGCCAGTGAATGGGCTGACGAACCTGAAATATCTGAACCTGAAACTGAACCTTCTGTTTTGGAAACATCTTCGGGATTTATTTCACCAACTTCCAGCGATCTTGGTTCACCTAGGGTAAGAAATATTGTCACTGACGATCTTCCATCTGGACTAATTTCTATTGAAGAACTCACTAATCCAGACGAAGAGTTATCTCTTCCCAATACCCCTCAGTCGTTAAATCTTAGGGAGCGTGAATCAATTTTCTACAGCCCTATTCGAACTACTGCTTGGTATTTATCCTTAACAATTTTTTTAGAGAATCCGAGTCTTCCTTTTTCTCCACCTCGAGTTCCATTTCATCCAACACCCAGAGGTTATTATCCGTCATCCATTATGGCAGGAGAGTCATCCATGTTTTCCCAGACACCGAAAACATTTTTACACAGTGGTCCTTTTGTTCCTTCGGGATATCAGGCTCTGTCTGGTACTTTCTCGGGGGCAGCTCCTCAACCGATTGAAAGCATGTCATCATCTGGTTTAAGTGAAATTAAAACTGAAACGTCGAACGTAGAGAAAATTTTTATGATGTCTGGTAATATTCTGAATCTGCAGCCTCAAGGCAGTCAAGTACCGCCTGGAGGGCAATCTCAGGGAAATCAGTTACCGCCTGGGGGGCAACCTCAAGGTAGTGAGTTACCACCTGGGGGGAAACCTTCAGGAAGTTAGTTAACACCTGGTGTTCAACCTCAAGGTAGCCTTTTCCCAGGACAAACTGTGGAATCATATTGTTTTGGGGGACAACCCCAAGGACAGTACATACCTCAAGGATATCAACCTTCAGGACAGTACACACCCTAGGGTCAACCCTAAGCTCAATATGCTCCTCAGGGTCCTTATCAACCCCAACTTCAGTACATGCCTCAGGGTTATCAACCTCAAGGTCAGTACCCAATTCAAGGTTACCAACAACCTTCTGGTCAGTCATCTCTTCAAGGAGCCGGAAATTTACCACTTACTTATCAACCCTACGTTCAACCAGGTTATGGTCCTTATGTTCAAACTTTTGCGGGACAATACCCCGGAATGAATATGGTGTGGGATCCATCCCAATATAAACAGCCTATGCAACCTAATGTGCAGTTACCTTTTCAACCTAGACAACCTTTAGTTTTTGGTCCAACCTAGCAACCTGTCCAGCCTACTATTCAAACTCCTACACCTAGTTCTGTTCAGCAGTCTGTGCCTAGTACACCTCAAACTCCGCCTCAAACTGCTACAACTGCTGCGGCATCTGTCCAACCTGTAACACCTATTTCTAGAGTATCTGTAACGCCGAGTTTGTCTATCCCTGCATTCGTGCAAATCCCTCAAGTCTCTGTACCCCAGTCAGGGCCTTTCGTTCAGACTTCGGTTCAGATGCCTGGAGGAAAAGCCGGTATGAGTACAGTTGTCACAAGTCGACTGCAATTCACGTATCAACCGTACCAGGGATATCCTCAATTTGGTCCCAGTTCAAAAAATCCAAATTATCAGTATCAACCGTACCCTGGCTACACTTATTAGCAGCCTCAACAACCCTAGTTTGGTCCGGTTAATCCTGGTTTTCCAGGAGGTTACAAAATTCCTAACGCAAATCCAATTCCCAGTTATCCTGGGTATCCACCTCCTGGAAATGCTTTGGCTACTCAAGGTTTTCGTGACCCTAACTGTCAGTTGCCATTTATTGCAACTTTGGATTTACCTGATTTGACACGCCTTACGAATGATCCGATTTTATATTATCCGTACTGGCCGCCAATGCCACATAAGTTGCTCAGTGATATACCGAAATTCGAAGGTAAGTCAGGAGAGGATCCATCAAATCATGTCATGACTTATCACCTCTGGTGTGCATCTAATTCAATTATTGATGATTCGATTCGCTTACGTCTTTTTCAAAGAACTCTTATTGGTCTTGCAGCCAAATGGTACATTGAGTTACCACGAGGCTCGTTTCATAATTTCAGTCAGTTAGCAACTGCCTTCTTGAATCACTTTCAGTTGCCTGTCAGATACCACAATGGCACGGAATTATTAACTTCACTTAAGCAATCTACGTCTACGTATATTTCTGATCATATTCATGAATGGCGACGTAGAAGGCGTTTGGTGAAAGTTTATATTCCGGATCAAATTTTGGCAGAATGGTTTGTTAAATCATTGTTACCCAAGATTACTGAAGATGTAGCTAAGGCTGGTGTTGTTACTGAAGAGCAAGTGATTGCTCAAGCTCAGTACCTTGACCTCGTTTACACGCAGTCAGGTACTTTACACGAAAAAATCCCCGACCTTCCAAAACAAGGTCAGATAGCTGCTGCTCCTTCAGGGTCTCATGCTATTGATGGCATGATTGGTACAGTCAATACGAAAAGTAAGAAGAAATATTCAAAGAATTCTTCTCCGATTATAACCTTACCAGATTCCCCGAAAGGAGAATCTTCCCCCGAAATGTATGCCGACATTCATGTCGTAGAGACATCTACGGCTAAATCTAAATTCGGTGGTAAAAAGAAAGGGAAGAGTAAAAACAAGAAAAATTCGAAAGAGAAAACTGATAAAAATGAATCCAATGACGAAAAGCGCAAACCTCGTTACCCTTGTTACATTTGTGATGAGGATCACTTCACTAAGGAATGCCCACATCGTGCAGAGGTTGCAAAATTCGTTAAAGGTTCACAACAACCTGCTGTCTTGAAGGATCCTTTTCCAACTCAAGATAGCAAGATGGTTGGTTCCACTTCGTTTGCTTCAGAAGAACCTATTTTGATGATGTCTCATGTAAGGATTGCGACGCGATCGCAAGATTACGGTACTAAGAATCCTGTTGATGGGAAAGAAGCAGAATCTTCTAATGCAAATGCATCAACTACACCTCCTCCTATTTCTGGTCCGCTACAGATCGAGAAACAAAATCCAAACTTAATAATCAAACCGCCTGCTAAAGGTGTTCTTCATAAATCAACTTTCAATCCACATGCGAGAGCTGCTCAGAATTACAACATTGTTGAAGACTTAGCTATTTCCCCTTCAGCAATGTCGGCTTTGGAAGTGCTGCAATCATGCCCAGCACAACGTAAATTTCTTTTGTCTGCTATAGGAGCTGTAGATGTTCAGGATTCTAATCTTATAATATTCGATTTAGAAAATAGTACACCTCGTCTACCTCATCAAATGGCTTTCCAGATACCAGTGTTAGTAAAAAACAGACCGATCTATCGGACTGTGATTGATGAGGGAGCTTCAACGTGTATTATGTCGATTCAGTGTTGGAAATCACTTGGTTCTCCTACACTCAACCAATCTCCGACGATTCTTAAGGCTTTTGATGGTCGAGGTTTCCACCCTTTTGGTATTTTGCAGGATTTACCCATAGGGGTCGAAGGTAAAACCGTAAATCTAGATGTGGAAGTGGTTGATGCCCCTCTAGATTACAACCTTCTTCTAGGTCGCAGTTGGTCTTATGCGATGACTGCTGTTGTTTCTTCGGTCTTTCGACTCATAAAATTTCCATATCAAGGAAAGATCGTCACAATATATCAGTTAACTTATTTCTCTTCCGACCCAGCCTCTACAGAAACAATCCAGCATGTTGGTAAAGCGACTATCCCTTATAAGGATGTTGGAGTAGGATTAGTTAAAGATTCTAGTTTACTAGGAACTTTTTCCTTTCCTCCTCCTAATGTATCGCCTGTCGTTGCAACTATTCACATGATTTCATCAAATACTATTATGTTTGATGATCCTTGGATCATACCTTCTGATTCCGAGTTAGATTCAATTGATGGCATGATGCCTTTGAGTCCATTTGAACTTGCATACCAGGCTGTACAGTCACTTTCCGACCCCTCTTCAACCGAAAATGATCCAATGAATGGGATCCGTGAGGAATCACTTTCTATATCCAGTTCAGCCACAACGACATTTCCTGATGTTATTCATACTGATGAGCACATTCGTGAATTTTTGTCCATTGATGATTTACCATGGGAAGATCTGCATCACCGATCTTCGTTTTTACCTAAACTAGATCATTTTGAAGATGATTTCGCTTCAATTTTTACTGCTGAATATGTCAAAGAACCCCAGAATCCATTGCAAAATCCTGATTCTGAGTTAAATTTGGAAAATATTTCTCGAACGGTTCCAATTGACATTTCAGTAAAACTAGGAATAATTGAAAACATTCATATAGGTGCTTGTTGTACTGAAGATGAAATTAAAGCTTATAAAGCCCTATTTCAAGAATTTCGTGATGTGTTTGCCTGGTCTTATGAAGAAATGCCAGGAATTGGATCCATCGATCGTAGTACATGAAATTAAGACTTCATCTGGATGCTAAACCCGTTCGTCAACGATTACGTCAAATACATCCTAGAAAAGCCGCCGCTATAAAAATCTCGAAGTTGAAAAATTACTTGAGCAGGATTCATTTATCCACCCCTTAACGCATTGGCATCGAATATTGTTCCTTGACTAAAAAACAAGGAACAATAAGAGTATGTATCGATTATAGATATTAATCGAGCGTGTCCAAAGGACAATTATCCAACTCCCTATATCGATCGATAATCGACGATTAAAGGAAGTGAACTATTCTCCTTTATGGATGGTTTTTCCGCTACAATCAAATAAACATACTCCCGCGTATCAACCTAAAACAATTTTCTTCATTTGTCCATGGGGAACATTCGCCTATTGTAAACTACCTTTTTGGACTTAAGAACGCCGGAGCAACTTTTCAACGGGCCATGTCTTATGCGTCGATGCATATTAAGCACATTGTTCAACCATATCTTGATGATTTACTCCGCTTTCACCATCACGTAGGGCCGATCATCCCACTCAATAAGAGCAATTTTTAAGTGAGATGCTCGCATTATCTGGATAAGGTTGAATCCGCATAAATGTGTTTTCCGCGTAGAATCAGGTCGTTTACCGGGATTTGTTGTCTCAAAATCGCATTCGTGTTGATCCTTCGAAGGTCAGTTTGCTGTTGTTGCCTCCTCCTTCGACATTGCGCCAACTCCAGAAGCTCATAGGGAAAGCAAACTTTCTACGTAGATTTATTCATAACTATGCCGAGCTTGCAAAGGGTTTTACCCGGTTGTTGAAACAAGATATTCCGTTCTTTTGGGACGAGGTCGCCGATCGATCTTTTGATGCACTTAAACACGCGTTGACCTACGCACCGTTATCGCATCCTCCCAACTACAACCAGGATTACTTTCTATATCTCGCTACTTCTCATTCCACTATTGGGATGGTGCTATTCCTGTGAGGATGAATCCCACAACGAACATGTGATTTATTATCTTAGTCAAATTTGAATCCGAATCGAAATCAAATATACACATGTGGAGAAATTGGCCTCGTGTACCGTTCAAGCCGTCCAACGTTTTCGACATTACATATTGTTACGTAAAACCACAAGAATTTCTGATCGCAACCCTATGATGTATATTTTGACCAAACAATTGCTAGGGGGCAAATATTCTAAATGGATAGTTATCCTACAAGAATTTGACTTGGAATTTGAAAAATCCAAGGCAAAGAAATCTTTGCTTCATGAACTAATGTGTGATTTTCCTCTACCGATAGTGAAACAAAGGCGTAGAGTCCATTGTGGACGACCTTGTTTCTTATCAAGACGCTTGATCCATGGTATGGGGATATTATTGTATATCTCCAAACCCAATCTTTTCTACTGAACTTCACGAACTCAACGACGGAAAATACGCTTCCAATCCCAACAATATAATATCATTGGTGATACTCTTTATCGACGAGGAGCGGATTCGTTTCCGACGTTGTTTAACTCACATGAAGAAGCTGAAAAGGTACTCAATGACCTGCCATTCTGGAGCATGTGGCGGTCATATGTTCGGGTATGCCACCGCCCAAAAGATATTGCGTAAGTGTGTTATTTCGTCAACATTATTTCAAGATTGCATTTATGCGGTTCGGAAATGCCACAACTCGTCAAATTTTCGATAGAAAAATGCGCGCGCCACCCGCTCCTCTTCACCCTATAATTGCCGTTGGTCCATTTGCAAAATGGGGTATCGATTTTATCACATGTAACCCTCACTTACCTAGGGGCATGCCTATATTATCTTCGCCGTAGATTATTTTACGAAATGGGCCGAGGCGATGCCTACATACCGACGGCAAGACTCGTCGCAACATTCGTGTCGAATCAAGCATAATTGCTAGGTTTGGTGTTCCTCAAGCTATTATTACGTATCATGGAAGTCATTTTCGAATATCATGATGACTCCACTACCGTAACAACTGCCTACGCCACGATAATTCCACTCCGTACTATCCACAAGCAAATGGCCCGAAGCTATTAATAAAGTTCTAGTCACTATGATTAAACGAATCATTGGTATTCATAAAACTTAATTGGCATTCCATGTTATTTTCAGCGCTTTGGGCATATCGAACCTCGGGCCAAAAACATCAACGGTTTACCCTTTTCAACTAGTTTACGTTTAGAAGTCGTGCTACCGATTGAATGCGAAATACCGTCATTAAAATTAGCCATAGAATTACTCAAACCTACGTCCGAAGAGGAAAACGTTTATTGTACTTAGCCCAATTAGATGAGAATCGGCGAAGTGCCGCAATAGCAAACGAGGCTCATGTTAAAAGGATAAAAGCTCGCATGATAGAAATGTAAATCCCTCGAAATTTTTCGAAGGAGACCTAGTTTTACTCTATGATCAAGCTAACGACAAGCTAGAGCCGGAAAATTCGTGCCTATGTGGCATGGTCCTTACATTGTGAAACGAAAAGTTAGCAAAAGGGGCTTATGGAGTTATGGATTTTGATGGTGTCCCTTAGGATAAACCTTAAATGGGGCTTTATCTAAAGAGATATTACGTTAAAACAAGGTGTGGAGATTTTTTGTTAGTTTTTAGATTTCTTTACCTGCTAGTATGTTTTACATTAAAAAGTGTGCCTAGATTAGAAGTGTGTTTTTCACTATGATCGCTTATCCGAGTTTTACTCTTTGATATTGCAAAGACAATGACGTCTCTTCAAACCTACATTGGTTTTGCCGATGGTGCTTGTCGTAGTACACGGAACATTTCTTCCGTGTACTGGGTTATCTATTCACCCTTCCGACGAGTTAGTATCCATGCATGGGGTGTTTCTCACAACAACAAATAACATTGCCGAGTATAGTGCTGATTGAGTTATTATCTCGAGTCCATATCGTTTGGAATTCGGAGTTTGATTGTAAGGTTGGATTCTGAACTTGTTGTATTACAAATTAACAGAAGTCTATACCATTAGAAATCCGGTGTACATGTTATTTTTGGAGAGTTCGTCTCTTGGAACGTGAGTTTGATTACATTGAATATCAAAGATATTCCAAGACGTTTAAATACATTAGCAGATTCAATTGCTTCTAGTATGATAAATAGACATTTGCAATAATTAAAAGTAGTAAAACAAAAAACATTCATGTATGCGTATACCGTCAAAAATAGTGATATATATATCATAGGAGTGTGTTAAAAAAATATACATTGCCTTCGATCATAGGTTGAAACACCTTATGATCGGAAATGGTAACACAAAAAGTACAAAAATGAGCCTACATGATCATCTCATCACCGATGATGATCTCGATAGGAAACAACTCAAGCCGAGCTACCCCGCATAGGAACCTCCCGAAAGGTCCCGGGACTCCAATCACATATCTTTGAAGCCCGAGGGGAATATCATCTATACTGCCTCTCGGTATGTCTAGAGTCAAGTGCTCCGTATGATGTTCCAAATCAGTCAAAATTTCTATCGATTGACTGGGTCAAAGGGGCGCAACCGGTTGCCTTCTCTCGAAAGGTTGGAGATGAGCCGGACGTTGTGGACCCACATCCGTGCTTAAAAAACTTTTTGTTATTAGTTTTCTAAGACGATAAAAAATTAAAAAATTTTAGAACTTAGCAAACGTTGAAAAATGTTTTACCCGAATCGTCCTAATCGTTCCCCCGTTGTGAGAGACATCTCTCTATCTCCGCGGAAATCTATCCCCGCATATGGAAAATCCTCTATCGTAAAAAGTTGGCGATCTAGCCAATGAAAATATGAAGCAGGGAATCGTACAATCTCGCCGCCTCGATAGCATGACGAGCCATCGGGGCGACCGCCGAACCATTCTTGGTTCTCGAAGTCGACCGGCATCAACTGAAATACCTTGCAGGGAGCTAACCGAGGGACCCTCTCCAAAGCAAAAGAAACGACAATGGAACCATATCCGAAGTTTTTTAGTTTCCCCGTTTTTTTGCTCGTAAGTTGGCCTTTTATATTTGCCAACACAGCCTTCGCACCCGCCTGGAAGATGGTGCCACGAAAACAAATTAACAGCAATGCGCATTTGGGAACCCGCATACATGCAAACGCGGCACTCCCACATAGTTTGGTAACGGAATGCTATAACTTACCGTGACGATGATATGTTTTATGTCAATCCGTTTTGTCCCGAGGATCTCATTTCGATCATCGCAAAATTCGAGTTGAAGACTAGCGACAAATACCGGCCACCTCGGCCTAGTCCCAAACAAAGATACATGTTCGCCCTCTTGGACAAACCAAGCCAAAAAGTATATATCCTCCACAAACCTTCAATTTCGAGCTCTGGCCACCAATGAAGAAACACCGGTCCTCCACATGCCATCTCGTCTACCAACCATGTTAAGAGTTCCACTTGCGGCTCTCATGCCGTAGATGGCTCAATTTGTATAAGCAGCACACTTTCAATGCCCTTCGTGTGGGCAAATGGAGTATTACACTTCATCCACATCCTCATGTTCCCTTTCGCCAAATAAGCATCTTGTTAATCCCGCAACATAAAATAAGGTATATTAGCATGATTTCATTCGAAAACTTTTGCGTAAATTTGAGAAAACTATGCTTGAATTTTAATCGCGCGGGTACCGCACCCGCCTTTGTAAACAGAAAGCATAGCTCCGCACGCAAGGTGTGTAGGTGCGCACCCCCGATTTTTTTCCAAGCCGTAAAAAATCGGTCCGCAGTAACCTCGTGTCTCGCCCGCGACCCCGCGGCGCATTTTTCGACCTATTTTTGCCCTAAAAATCAAACTAAAGCCTAAAAACGAATTTTAAACGGATGAAAAGCAAGATAAGGAGGTTGTGGATTACCTGGGGCCGACGATTTTCGATTCCAAATCTGAATTTTCCGCACTTTCACGAATTTTTTATTCAAAAGCTTTTTACTTTTCACCGTTAGAACGAACTGTGAAATGAAAATAAAAAGCATCTTTTTATAAGTTTTTCGAATGAATGAATTGTAAATTTATTTATTTTTCACTTTAAAAGGGATATTTTTGAAAGCATTTTTATTTATCTTAAATTGGTATGTGTAATGTTTTGAGTTTTTTGTGCGTAAACAGATTTTTCGTGTGAAATAATCATTTTTCAACAAAGAGCATGTTTTCTTATCACTTTTTCGACTCTTTAAAAAATTTTACGAAAAAGCGAAACCTTGGAGTCCTCTTTTAAGCTCTTTCGTACTCTCTAAATATGAAAAGATTGCCGAGTACTCGACTATTCAAACTCGTTAAAGTAATGAACAGTCATTCCTTCAAGATAAGTTTACCCCTTTTACTGGGAGATCGAAATGGACTATTTACGAAAAAGGTATACGTTGACTAACACGGTCAATAGAGTTCTCTCCCGCATTATTTATCCTTTTTCTAGCTCGAGAGACTAAATTTACGAAAAAGAACACCATGGAGTTTTCTTTAAGTTTTTTCTTTCCGACTCCCTAAAAACTCGAAAAACACCGAGTTTCTCCTATACCGGACTCGTTAAAACTTAACAAGAAAGGACCCGTTTAATTTTCAATGAAATCCAACCACTCCTTCTTAGGTTCGAATTTTAAACTAAGTTGGACTCACCCGAAGGGTGAGCTTTGCAACCAAGCAAATGTTATCCTCCTCCAAGCTTGTCAAAAATAAAGAGGTACTTGCCGCAATGGTGGGGGAAAAGAGAGAAAATGAGCATGTTTGTTGTATTTTAAAAATTGTCCGAAACTCGCCGACCACTTCGGACACGACACTTATATTCACCCGGGTTGGGAAATCCTTGTTGTCGCCTAATCAAACCACATTGAAAATTTTCAAATTTCGTTTCCCTAGTATTAGCTTTGAGTCGATTGTCACCAAGCCATCTCATAGTTGTCATTATGTGTCCAAGAGAACAAGCCAAACAAACCATTCATCCGCAAAATATCCGTCATCCATCATCGACCATCCCCCGAGTCGGCCCTGCCAACATATTTTTCAAAAACTCGACCATGATTTCGTGTTGTGGGCTTGCCTACGATGATCGCTTTCTATCGACATCGCACATTATCTAGGAAGTTGATCCGTAAATCGGCCGCACCTTGAAATCGCATGCCTCAATGGCGTGTTTCTCACTTTCTAACAAGTTGTTTTCATTAATGACCTTCGATCGAATGACTCCGTGACATGTGTTCGACTTCAGCTCATTCATTCACATTTCATGGATCGTACCGAGTACTTTGAGAGCCATTGACATTACTCGGTGTTTCTTTCCACACTTGTTACCGGGTCACATCATTGGTCGGGTAATCAAGTGGTTTCTACCATGTTCGACTTCAATACATTCATTCACATGGATAGAATCGTACTGGTTCGAGATGCGGAAATCAAGACCCTGGATCTAGTTTCCACCATCCAGGCCGCGAGGAATTTTGTTGTCATCCATAATGTGACTTTGAGTAAAATGATGGCCGCGTCCATACCGTGTCTACATACATTTGTACTATGATGTATTCAAAATCATCCGTATCGTAACGATTTCGCTAGTTTAGTTAGTTTTTTTTATCTCGAGTATGGGAATGCCTACCCCGTTGATGACATATACATGTACATATTTTGCATTGAATGTTTTTGCTGTGCACCGACTCGGGGTGTCCACAGATGATCTTTTGAATGATAAAGTACCGCACTCTTTTCATATGACAGATTATAGCTTCATCTAATATGCATTTTGCACTTTAGGGGGCAATTTGTTACACTCGAAAACTCGTCACCTCACATTTCGCTGACCGTATGAGCTCATTATTACTCATACTTCCTCCTTGCAAGTCTAATATACCAAATTCTCATATCAAGCTTCAAAATCGAAGAAATCCTTAAAATCCCCTAAAGAATTGGTATATCGCACTTTCCATGCATTCCTTCGCGTCCCGCACCTAGCCTTCCGGGCCCCCGCATAAGGAACCACCGCACGTTCTTTGTGTAATGGGTGCGGACCTCTCGTAAAACATAAAAAGGCGAGAAATGAAGATTAAAAGTGAATTCCAGGAATTCTAGAAGATCTTAGACGGGAATTTCGATCGGATACGCTTTGAAGCCGTTCATGCATCCCTTTCTTAATGGAGCTAACCCCTTGATGTAAGGAGCTTATCCTTTCAAGGAGGATTCTATCCCTTCATATTTGGAACTAGAAAACCTCCTCTCTTTCACTATAAAAAGAGGCTCTGGGTAAAGCCTCAAAGGGAGTTCAAGCTTATGAGATTTGAAGTGAAATGTCATGGAGTTTTAGACTTGAGTAACTTAAGACTTTCTCTCGTGAGGTTAAATCACTTATCCTCATTTGTCTTAGTTCAAAGAGTGCAATGCTTGTCGTAGTAAAGGAGATTCCCGTCGCACTTCGGAGGACCCGCACAACATCAAGGCACAAAGTTGTAAAGGTTTATCTTTAAAGTTAATACAAATATACTCATTTCTCTCATTAAACCGTTTTCAATTTGTGGTTTATTTCATAAATTCCTTGACTATTATGATAAGCATGATTTATGATAATGTCTATACAGTGTCGCTAATCTTTTCCTTGTTTGTGATTGCGTATATACGAAGGACGTTCTTTCAAAGGCACGGGAAGGACTTCAACAAAATCAAGTAAGCAAGCAAAGCGTTGGATATAAGGTAGGCCTTGCACCCGTAAAGTGTTTTTAAAAATTGCATATGCTTAGAGAGAGATTAGTATAATTGGCTGTTTGTTGCTAGTTACCTTTTGTACTAGAGAGATCGGTCTTGTCCGCAAGACGGATTAATCTACACAACAAGGAGTATGTTTCAGAAAATTTTTCCATCTCAGCTGTGGCTTATGCCTGTCACCTATGCAATATGCTGAAACACACGGAAGTTATATTTTTTAATGTTTTAGGGTCTTATAGGTTAAAGAAAACATCAAGAAAAGCAAAAAAAGAATCTGAAGATAAATCCTAGGGTTTGAAGCAGTTGCATATGCAGGGATCTAAAAAATGACAGTGGTCATAATCGTAAACCCTTGGGGAGTCACCAATTGTTAGTATGAATCTTAATCGCAGGCGTATGAAAAATGCTCACTTTAGTCGTGCATAACAAACAGCCCTAACCGCAAATATGGCTACCAATTTCTTTAGATCTCCAATTAGTTGATCAAGATAAATGTTGCAAAATCTAGACATGTGCATTAAAAGACATTAAGCAGTAAATAAAAGAAAAAGTTGCTTCATGCATCCAATAGACAAGACAAGAATGTTTTAAAGAATTTTTTGTATTTTTTGACACCTAGGAAGGGAACATAAAAAGATGTCACCAGTCCCCCTCAATGGGATGGGTTCTTGTAAGTCCTCTGCGCTTCAGATCTAAAATCTCTCTCTCTTGATGGTGTAGAAAACCGAGACAAAAATGGAACTCAAAGGGAGCTCATAAGAAAAATGGTAGCAAAATATGACAATGACGGTGGATCAAAGTCAGACCAAAAGTATAGATCTAGACTGATCTTTAGGCAACAAAAGGTAGTGAGTGAATGGAAAAACCCATCTATTTATAACAAAATATTGAGTTAGTCTAGATATTGGTGCATAATTAAAATATTATTAACCAAATCAAGATCCAACTTTTATGGAATATTTTATTATATTTGTTGGAGGGAAAAAGAATTTGACTTTGGTCAAATCCCTTTATTTGTACATAATAAATGAATAAATGATTTATTTAGGTTGAGTAATAATTAAATAAATAATTATTTATAAATGATTTAGACAAATTTAACAAGGAGTATTACTTAAATAAGGTTTAAATAATTATTCCTAGAAAATAATAAGATAAATAATGATTTATCTAATTAATTTTCCTGTTTTGGGTTAAATATGACTAGGAATATTAATTAAACTGGTTTTTAGCTAATTATTCCTTGAGGAAATTCAAACAAATGTGGATTTATTTAATATTTCCTCATAGGGTTTCTTGTTTAGACCATAAACAACTTAATAAATGTGGTTTACTAAGTTATTTTTCATTGTGAAAGAAATTTTAGTTAGGGTAAAATTGGTCTTACATGGTGTACTTTGGTCCATCTAATAGTAATAGGGTAGATGACCAAAAAATGGTGTAACACGAACCTTGTGGTGCTTCTGACCCACCCTTATGATGCTGATTTGGTTCACCTGTCATGATCTGTGCCCCATATGCATCCTACCCATTGACTCTCGGACTCATGGGAAGTACCTCTCATTTGGCCAATGAGATGGGAAACACTAGAGACTAGTAACAAAGACTAATGGATGCATCAGATATTTCTATACTCTCTATCTAGGATGGCACTATCCAAACATTTGATCTGGGATCAAGACTAGTGAGGTTTCAGACCTCCTACAGAATTTGAGTCATATAAACCAGCTTTGGGTTGGTATGTGACTCTTTCAGTCCTGTAGAGGTTTCAGACCTCTTGGCTAAACTTGTCAGCTGGGAATGATGTATCTGTGACTGACCCACTTTTTGTCTTAAATAAAGAAGCCAACAAAGTAAGTTATGGCAGGATGATGCACGATGTTTGGATGGCACAGGTGGATGGTGTTCTCCCAGTTGAGAGGGAGTGTCAATTTTGGACAACTGGGTACAAACTCCATGTTGTGATGCTCAAATGAAGATGCCAATATTTTTAATGGATTCCTCTTTCGGAGAGGTGCAAGATCAATCTAAATATCATCTTGATCCAATGAGCAGAAAATTTATTTTGAATTTATTCAAAATATGTATAGGTCATCCTGGAATGAAATGTAGGCTTGAAGCCCTAGTAGTTGTGTCACACACCCTCGTTAATGGATATAAATAGGTCAATGTTGGAGGTCATTTTCACTCATCCATCACATCACATCCTCTCTCCTAATCTGATTGGTTCAGTCATCTATTGGAGCCTCTTCTTCATCCACACGTGGGAAAATTGCAGCAAGAAGATTTCTATTTTTGACCTAGGGTTTTTTAGCGTATATTGGACCAACATTGACTTTGGTTAACGCTTGGTCAAACTAACCTAAAACTTGGTCAAAATTCTGATTTCCTTAGTCCGCATTTTTTGGCACTAAAACGAGGTTGACTGTTGACTTTGACCAGGCTGCATTGACCTTTTGCTGCTGTTGTTTTGCGTTGACCATTGACTGGGACAACATTGACTTACGTTGACTTTGTGCTGATTGATCTGGCTGTCTGAGAGGGTTGTGTGACACTTCTAGTTGGCTGACCATATTCAGACATTACTGGTTGAAGCATCCTGCTGACTGCCGTAATGCACCAACACATATATATATATATTTGGCTTGTCTTTTGTCGATATACTAGTATGTTCTATCTGCATTTTACTTTCTTGTTTATGTGATTGCTGACTGATATTGGGGATAAAAAGTAAAGTTGCATCAAACATAGAACATCTATAAAAATTTAGAGTGCTCTTCTGATTTTATGGAATCCCATCCAACCTTCATCTGTGAAGCTTTGAAGCTTCACTCCATATGTCCGTTTGTACCATAGTCCAAACTAGGTGGTTCCTCTGAGTAACAACGAACATGCTCAGCTACCTTCAAATATAGTTTTGTTGTTCTAACCATAGCTTTACTAAGCTATTTGAATGCATAATACATGTCTGGTAGTGTGTTCACACATAATCAGAATTATCTACATCACCTTCGATCTCTTGAGTGGAACTTCTTGTTCCTGTTTTTCCAACCTCATCAGGATGAACATCCTCCAGTGTCTTTGTCAGCCATTTGGGGGGACCTTTCTGAGATGGCCCTAGCTGGTCACTTGACTGAGTTGGGATTGATTCAAGATTCAATCTCCCAATTCTGTCAATCACATCA
>JAXQQM020066699.1:0-65369 GCA_034641835.2 Pinus albicaulis
CCCTTAGCCACATCCTCAGTTATAGATGGTAACAGGGACTTAATGAACCATTTAGCAAGGATCTGATCTGGAACAAAGGTCTTAACCATTCGACGACGACGACGCCACTCATGAATATGATCAGAGATGTGAGTAGCATTAGTATATTTGAAATTGGTTAAGATTTTCGTTCCAGTTTCATATCTGATGGGTAACTGGAAGTGAGTCAAAAAGACAGTAGCTAGGGGTGTCAAATTATCAAAATAATCTCTAGGTAACTCAATGTACCATTTGGCAGATAGACCTGTGAGCATACACTAAAAAAGACGTAGTCGAACAGAATCATCATTCAGGGAGTTTTAAGAACACCATAAATGACAAGTCATAACATGAGTCGATGGATCTTCTCCAGGGTTTCCATTGAACTTAGGAATATCTGAGGGTAATTTGTGAGGTATCATCGGCCAGCGAGGAGCATAGTTGATTGGATCATTGGTTAACCGATTTAAATCTGGTAACTCTAAAGTTGCAAAAAAGGGCAATTGTCGATTAAGGTCAGGTTGAGCATAGCCAGGGTAAGATCGAATTTCTTGAGAAACAGACCGTTGAGCACCAACATAAGGAATTTACTGCTGGTAACCCAGATAGGGGTTGTTTTGCATAACAAACGCTTGAGGATTCCTTTGACCAAAACGTGGATATGATACTTGTTGAAATGAAGTTTGAGGCATTTGCACCTGTGGCTGCCAAGGGGTATGTCCACCAATGTTATAACCCAAATTAAAATGACTTGGATTTGGTTGATACTTATAATCAGGTTGCGGCTGTGACATCCCATAAAATGGTAGACCAGCTTGTGAATAAATGATTCTGGATATAGGCTGTTGTAAATTAACCAAAGGATTTGGAGTCTGTGGACCCAACATTTGATGGTATTGATTTGAAGGACCCACTTGATAAGGTTTATGTACAACATTTTGATTCTGTAACAGGGGTAAAGATGTATTAACAAGTGATAATGAAGTGGGTGTAACAGGTTGAACCGGTTGATACAAATGTACAATCGTTTGTGGTTGGATAGGCAGAGTGGGTTGCCATTGACAAACATTCATTTCAACATTAGATTGACCAAAAAGTGATGGAGTAATGTCATATTGGGTGACCAAAGGTTGCCCCCTAGCATGAGGAGGATAATAAGATGGATAGGCAGAGTGGGTTGCCATTGACAAACATTCATTTCAACATTAGATTGACCAAAAAGTGATGGAGTAATGTCATATTGGGTGACCAAAGGTTGCCCCCTAGCATGAGGAGGATAATAAGACGAAAAATATTACTCTCCAAATGCTGGGAGTCCAGTTGATATGGTACTTGAAGGAATTGTCCCAAAAGGATCGGCTTGATATTGCCCTGAAGATGTTTATAATGAATCAAGTCGTTCAGTACTTACTATAGGATTACCAGTTAAAATACCAGATGATGACATTGGTAAAGTCCATGGATTTGAGGATGCACCAGACAAAATTCTGGATAATGATTTGTAACCTGATGGGACCATAGGGCCACCATCAAAATATGACTTCGGTGAAGTTGTAAACATTGACAGGGTAGCTAGGGCGGGAGCTGATGTAATTGGAACATATGGCCCAAACGAATATGTTGGTTCAGTCATGGTTACTTGACCAAATGTATACCCTTTTGAATCGACAGAAGTTTGAAAAGGAACATGATCAACAAAAGTAGAGGGTGTCGATTGAGAAACATACTCGTACAGGTAAAGGTCCTCCCCAAAATGGGTTGGAGTTAAATGTGTATCATCTGGTGGGATTTCTTCAATCGTAATTAAACCAGGGAGAAGTATTTCTCCGTCAGGCCCAAAGTATATTTCAAGTGGTTGACTATGTGATATGGGAGATTAAATAGCTACAGAACTTTGTGGGATGACCAAGGTAGGAACAACTTCCGATTGTTTGACTTCAGGATTCAGATGTTTTGGAAAAGAAGAGATAGGATCTGGATCAATTTGTGGTTGAACAACGTCGGGTCCAGGAGGTATGGGCTCACTGATCGGATGGATCGTGACCACGCGTATCTGTGAAGACTCTGTTTCGACAACAGTAGACGAACCGGGATGTGTAGAAACAACTTGAGCTAACTTTGGTTTATGGGAAAATGATGTTTCACCAGAGGTACAAATTGTACTTGATTCAGCAGATCGTGATCGCCTTCACCTACCAGAAAAAACTTCTGGTGGTAAAGGTGGTTTTAACGCTAGTCTAAGCGAACGACGGGGGAAAGGAATTTGTTCTTCCATGATTACTGATTTATTTTAACAAAAATAAAAATTAAAAAAATAAAAGGGTAATGCTAGGCAAAAGGGTTTACCAAGAAACTGTGAACTGCAGAATACCTCCTGGCGAACCAAGAAGTACGAGCAGGCAATCTCCCCGAATGCTATGTTCAGGGTATCACAATTTACAAGGCGGCTGAATCGGTTCACTATGGATGGATAGCACCTAAAATTTTTCCTCCCAAATATACCCGAAGGTACATGGAGGCTCGAGTCCATATTAGCGTTGTCTGATGTGAAACCACACAGTGAGAGCACCCCTTTATACTTATCGCACTGTAACACCACCCGATATACCCGAAAGTACGTGGACGAGCTACGATATACTTATGTACGTGGAGTGAGGTATCACACTCGGAATGTATCGCAGACAAGTTAATGACAGCTGCTATGTTTTACGACGTCGAAACACGTCTTTAGCCTAGACCTTCTAAATTTTATTGTTATGGTTCCAATGCTTTGTTAGGTAAATTGAGATTAATTTTATGTTGATCTTGCTTAACAATTTTCCTTTCAAAGGTTCACCGTGATGATGTATTGGAAAATTCCTAAAATGAAACTAAGAATGATAAGAAATCTTTCACTTTTAGTTTTTCAATCAAAATCCTAGCTACTAGAGGGAAAGAGCAAACAATTTGTGAGCAAACAAATCAGAAAAATCAAACTAGATTTAGATTTCCTAATTGTTCCTTTTTGCAAAAAACACAAACCACTACATGAAAATGCAGATTTTTCCTTTCAGTTCCTTTAATGTTATGAATGCAGAAAAGAAACTAAGTGCACTAAATCAACAAATCAAATGCCTTTTACTTTTGAGAAATGAGGAATGCAAACAACAATTTCTCTTTTGAAGGAAAAATGAGGAATAAAACAACAATTTCTCCTATCAGGAAACGAATATTTTACGACAATTTTATTTTTCAAAAGCAAACGGATCTAATGCAACAATAAAAATACTTTGAAATAAACTTGCCAATGATAAAGAAAAATGATTTAAAAAAACATTGAACAAATTTTCTTTCAAAGGAGGAAGAAATATATAGATTCACTGGTCAATATGAGGTTCAAACTTTTCAAAACACAGTAGAAAACAAACTGAATCAATTTGCAAAGACAAATTTAAGGGAATCTGGATGGTTTCAGGAGGCAACGCAGTCTCTAAGGGGAGACAGTGCTCTACAACACAGGCCTAAAAGGGAGATGGTGCTATGCAAAGCACTATGTCTTGTCCAAGAGTGCATTGGGCACAGTGTATAAGGCAAAACACCATTATTTAACACACTTCTTTTGCAAATTAATACTTCAAAAATTTTGATCTTTGTGAATAAAAACTACTTGGTGGATAAACAAAGAAAATTAGAGGCTAAATCACCTAGAACTAAGAGAAATTCTCCCTAGTGGAGTCGCCAATTTGTTGGACAGAATTGTGAATTACGAATAAACACGCTTCCCTAGACAGGTGATAGTCTAGAACAACAGATTAAATACTATACGACTACCTTTTCTAACTCAGAGCAGACACACAGAAAGGATTATAGGCTTACTTGTAATCCAAGCGCTTCTAAATGGCTCCTTTTGTCGCTTCTGTTGTAGCTTCAAATTCAAGCGGTTTGTGCAAAATGCTTCCTGCAAGAAAGAACACTAAAATAGCAGAAGATAGAAATAATATAGATGTATATTCAAGTTAGTTAGCTAAATCAATAAAGCATAAACCATATACATCAACTAAGATCTTACAATATGGAAAATCAAAGCCAATACAGATGCATATAGGGAAAAGTAAGTTGTTTTCTTTATTGATGATAGGAGGTTACAACCCAATGACTGATTTGAAGTGACCATCTCCAGCAACGATCCTCAGCCTCATCACAGTATAAATCTCTCTAGCAGTTGTTACACAAATCTAGCTCTCAATTGAAAATCCACCAGCATTTCTCTACTCAAATTATTCCTTACCAAGCACTCAGATCTGTGCTCAAATTATAGAGGAGTTGAAGGTTGTTTTGCAATCAAGGACTTTCCAATAATAGGCAAGACATGTTCCCAATATTTGAGATGTCAAATGGACACTTGGATCCGAAGCTTGACACATGTGAACTCTTCTAGAAGGCACTAGCCAAGTGGAGATTCCGGAACAATGAGAATTTCGCTCCCAATGTGACCAACGCACCTGTGAATGTCGGGAAGTGCTTTGTAGAGCAGCCTTGCATGGGGCTCCCTGCATATGCAATGCACTTAGTCCCCTTAGAGGTAGTGTTGGTGAGCTCTCATATGCTATATAATAAACTTCAAACTTTGGAAACCTTTGGTTGATGAAAATCATGCTTGATTTGTCTTTTTCTTGCCTTAGGGCATGTAGCAACTTGAAATGATATGGAATGATAGACCCTTAGTCATTGGTTCTGGATATGATGCCCAGTTAACCAGGTCATTGTGAATGATGCCAAATTTTACCTATAACACCTCTTTCTAGAGCTACTCAAAGAAAGAGGTGGGATTCCCGCTCAGGAACACCCTGTGCTAAATAGCACTGCAAACTCTGGTAAACAGCCCAAGTCTGCATAGAAATGCCCTAAGAAAAATCTAGACCTAAACAGATCAAGAAATGAATAATCCAAATCATGCCTTCCATTTTGCCTTCACCTTCATTATATGCATGAGACTTCCATAGCCTAGGCCTACTCCAATACTGCGTTTTACATGTGGACAAAAGTCTCTGAGGTTGACTGCATTGTTGATCCATGTCCTCCATCATGTTCACATGAGTTTATTACCACCTCCATCATGTGTACATTAAATGCATCACTTTCTCCACTATCTTATCATAAGTGCTTCATGATCTTATATAATGCACCATGATCTTATATAATGCATGATGATCTCAGTTGACCTTATAAAAGATCCTCATGATTTTACATTTAAGATCCATGATCTTATTTGACTGTTTCATCCTCCATAATCTATCTCATAAATGAGACATGATCTCCATTAATGGATCTGCTCCACTACTCCATGATTCTAGATCTAGATCTAGAATATCCACATACACACATTAAAAGTGGATTTTATTCATCTTTGAGGTTTTTGGGTCCCTCCACCCTTTTATCTACTTAATTTATTAAGAAAATCAAGGAATCTAATATTCCAAATATGATGTGAAAATTTGGCCGGAATATTACAGTCGAACCTCGAAAAAATGTTGCTTGTCCTCAAGAAACTCCAAAAGTAGATAAAAATCCATTTATTCCCTTCCAAATGGAATCCACATAAAGAAGGCTTCCTCCATTTGCTGTAATGTGTTATGCATGTTTGTTTCCAAAGTTGTCTTTCAAAAATATATAGAATGACTCCCAACTACATGGTTAGATGTCCTCATCCCACCATGAAGTACCAAGTGACAATCATATGATGTCCAACACCATCATTAATACATGAGATACATAAAATAAAGTGGCTCTTCCCACAAATGAAAAGCTCCATCTCACAATACATCTCTTCATCCCATGCTTTATGAATTTAATTGAGCATTGATATGCTCTCATCCTTAGCCCTGTTGGTCTTGTTGGATCCAAGCATCATTCCAACGTTATGCAAAAGAATAAGGGAAGGAGTTATATGGGTAGAAAAATATGTTAAGCCATATTCTCCTAATAGTAACCACCGAAGTAAGGCCCTTTGTTGCCATCCTCCATCCCCTCCATGTAAGATGGACAAGCCAAACTCTCCCAAAAGCAACCAAAGCAACAAGAGACCTTGTTGCTTTCTCTCCTCCTTATGTGCATCATGGAGTAAAAACATACTGATAGACATGTGGAATGTCACATCACCCCAATAAAAATGAACACCATCAATACACATATTGAGAGCATCATGCAAAGCTTTACCCAATACAAAACACATAGATATAGGAGATGTCATGTGGTGGCCCAACTCTCTCAAGGGAAACCAAAATGAACATGCCTTATTTGGCTGCATTTTATCATTGATACACAAGGAATGAATTAGAAAAATATGAGCTATTTTGGGTGGTAACCATACTCACCCAAGAGCAACCAGTGCAGCCATGCCCCCTTCTTCATTTCATAAGTGTTTTTCAAGGCATGGATCAAAGAAATAGGAGCCTTTGGTCAGTGACAAAAATCTCCCAAGGGAAACCAATGTAACAAAGCTTGCTGGCCCATGTCATAAATATGAAAGTGGTCATGCAACCCCTTGCTTATCATCCTCACCCACTCATCCCAATGTGGATAATGAATGATGTGTTGCATAATCATGGTTTCCTCCCTTAGTAGAATACCATCCTTCTCAAACTGCTGAAGAACTTTGCACTTCATGAAATGTTGAAGTGCACCTCCAATGAGATTCTTTTTTCACCAAAGGCCCTCCAAAACCAATGAAGTTTTGAATCTACTGTGGGTAGAAGTTTCTCTTTGAGCTGTGAGATGCTCATTGAGAAAGGGTCATCTAGAAAGGAGACAAGATTCCTCATCTCAAGATGTCTACCATTTTTTATCTTTACCTCCATTGCTTCATGAGTGAAGCTACCTTCAAAATGCTCCAAGAATGATGGGGCCTCTTCATTATCACAACCACTAAGTGACAGCGTTGTCTGCATGGTAATACATGTGATGTCTCAAAACAAGGTACAATATTGATCTCACAACTAGTTATT
Source organism: Pinus albicaulis (assembly GCA_034641835.2). Taxonomy (NCBI): domain Eukaryota; kingdom Viridiplantae; phylum Streptophyta; class Pinopsida; order Pinales; family Pinaceae; genus Pinus; species Pinus albicaulis. Next base: position 7,002 of record JAXQQM020066699.1, read on the forward strand.
TTACATAGGATCATATCCATCCCATTTTCTGAAAATCTACACTTCAACTCAAGTGGTTGAATGTAGATAAACAATGATGAATTGGGATAGTTCTTAATCTCCTCCTTGATTAGATCAAGGGTCCTCTATGCTGTGATATGTTATTGTTCCAAATCAGCATTTTTTTCCAACCCTTAGTTATGCACTAGCCCTGATGGCATGTCCTCATAATTTCCAATAAGATATACTGAAACAATATGTGATAAAAGTTCATGCATACCTTGGATCAACTGATGTGTGGAAACCTCTTGCCAAAACACAAGAGTTCCTCCAATCGGGACAATAGTGTCTCCAACTGTTGGTAAGAGTGATGGCTGCTCTTCTCCAAATGTATCAGCGCTGGAATCTTCCTCCTCCTCATGCATCTCTGGAATCATGCATGGGCCTCTATGTGTCAAGAGCTCAAGACTATCTTGCAAGGTTGCAAGTGTCTCTTCTCCGGATGCAAGTACTTTTGCAGCTGGTGGTGAATGTAGTGACTTCTTGTCCAAAGTGACAAGATTGACATCCTCCTTTGCTTCCTTAGGGAATGTCACTTTGTGACACATCTCTGGTTTTCTCACATCAAATTCCTTCCTCAACTTGTGAAAGAAATATGAATATTTAGTCACCTTTGCATGCTCCATGTGACCAAACCACCAATCATTGGCTTCATCTGAAAGATGAAGTGCTGTAATTTGAAAAACCTCTCCTTCAGCTACAAGATGTAGCCTAAAAAATTCATCTAACTCTCTCCTCCAAGAATTAACAGTGCTTGAGTAAGATCCATCAAATGTAGGCAAATATAATCTATTATGCCTATTTATTCTATATATGCTGCTATAGGATCCTCTTTCTTCTTTTATTTTGAAGAATTGTTGGAGAGTTAGCTTCTCCTTGAATGCTCTAGACTACACTTTGTACTCTTCAAGATATAGACTGGGAGTCTCATGAGTCTCAGGTTCATTCCTTTCTTCATTTCTACACCTTTCACCTTCTCCAAGGAAAGTGGGCATAGTGGATCTATGAGGATATCTAGGATTCTCCAGTTTTCTTCTTTGCTGATAGGAAGTGCTTGGACCTTCCTCATCACATATTCTTCTTGGAACTTCTTTCTTTCCTTTCTTCTTCATTGGATTGACCTCCTTGGAGAGATCTTGCATGGATCTAAAGAAAGGAGTGGCAGAATTTTCATCCTCTAGATAGATATCATCTATCTACTTCTTCTTTTGATGTAAAAGATGAAATATCCACAAGTTGAGCCAAATATTATGCTCTAATACCACTGTGATATCCCAAAAGGGAGAATGCGGTAATACTAAAACACAAAATAGGAACTGTAGCAAAGTAAACAATAAATCTATATACACATAAGAATGAATAGAAATAGTTGAGCCATTTTATTATATTGGAGGTGCAAAAATAAAGTACAACAATGCTCAAAATATGAGACAGTCAAGCCACAAGGGTGGCCCAGAATGACCCTACAATGATTTCCCAATAGGGGCTGCGTAACTGCTGCTCTGCTAGAAGGTAAGCTGCACTGTCCCTGCTACAACTATAGGGACTACAACTACTTGCAAGATAAAAAGTCAGATCTAGGCAAAATGGGAGCTGTGATGATGCTGAAATTGTAGATTTGGGCTCAATGATGGATTCCCAAGATAACCCAGAAGGGATTTCTCAGATCTGTAAGTCTAAGAAAACCACCCTCTTAGGGCTTCACATATATGCTGTTGGGAATGCAGATCTGAAGCTAGATGTAATGATATGATGGCTACAATTATGTACAAATAGATCTATGTAAGAATGGTTGATCCCATCACTAGATCCTTGAGCTAAAAGCTGAAGATCTAGCTCCTCCAATCTCCTCCACTGAAAATAGCTATTGGATGAACAATAGCTTCATAAAACTATGCTGTCAGAGAGGGAGGCTCATTAGCCTACTGCTAGATATGTCAAATCAGCTCCTGAGTAATGGAAACAATAGATCCAATGTGAGGAGGTTATCCCTCATAGGATTTCTAGCTAAAATACTTGAAACTTCCTTCCTCCAATAGATCTACAGGACTGAACTACGCAATCCTTGTAAGGCATGGAGGTAAAACCCAATGGCCTGAATTCCGGATGTATGCTGCTCCTGAATGGATAGATATGTAGAAAAAAGGGGTAAGATGATTCCTCCACTGGTTTCCTAGCTGAGTGCTAGAAACAACCTCCTTAAGATGGCACCAATGCCTAATAAGGAATGAAGAACAATCCTCTTTCTAGAGCTACTCAAACAAAGAGGTGGGATTCCTACTCGAGAACACCCTGTGCTAAACAGCACTGCAAACTCTGCTAAATAGCCCAAGTCTCCATTGAAATTTCCTAATACAAATCTAGATCTAAACAGATCAAGAAATGAATAATCCAAATCATGCCTTCCATTGTGCCTTCACCTTCATTACATTCATGAGCCTTCCATAGCCTAGGCCCACTCCAATAGTGCATTGTACATGTGGAAAAAAGTCTCCAAATTTGACTACGCTGTTGATCCATGTCCTCCACCATGTTCACATGGGGTGATTACCCCCTTCATCATGTGTGCATTAAATGCATCACTTTCTCCACTACCTTATCATATGTGCTTCATGATCTTCTTGAATGCACTATGATCTCAGTTGACCTTATCAAAGATCCTCATGATTTTACATTTAAGATCCATGATCTTATTTGACTGTTTCATCCTCCATAATATATCTCATAAATGAGACATGATCTCCATTAATGGAGTTGCTCCACTACTCCATGATTCTAGATCTAGATATAAATTATCCACATACACACATTAAAAGTGGATTTTATTCATCTTTGAGGTTTGTGGGTCCCTCCACCCTTTTATTTACTTAATTTATTAAGAAAATCAAGCACTCTAATATTCCAAATATGATGTGAAAAATTGGGGGAATATTACAATGGAAACAGTTCTTTAATAATAGCCAGAGTCCCTTGGGTGCCTTTCAACAATTGACTCACCTCTTCCCATCATGGATAGTCCTTGGTGTAATGCTCGTCATCACATATTAGGCAAGGAGAATTTGGTCTACGTTTAGCTCCATCATCAGTGTGAGGTTTGGAGGAATCCTATTTTGGGGCATCAAATTTAGATCGACCTATGCCCTTATTTTTTCCTTTAGAGGATTTATCAGCCATAGAAGCCTGAACAGTGTTGACCTCTTAATTTTTTCCAATATTTGAAGGATTATGAGGAACAGAATCTGAGAAAGAAGACGATTTCTACATAGAAGGAGAAGAAGACTTAGGAAATACAGGAAATAGAACCAATGTGTCCACCGGTGCGTGTCACTAGAGCTTTTGAGTTGTGGAGTGAGAACTTGAACGTGGAGCGTCGGAGTAAAATATCCTTATAACATGTTGGAATGAGAGTAAACCAAATCAGATATTGGGCATGAGTATCTCTTGCTTCTCTGTGTGATTTACCCCCATAGAAATATCTTTAGCGATCTGATTGACGAATGATTTTGTAAACCATTATGTCAACATTTCATCATGAATATCAAACTTGATCAAACGATGATGCCTTATCCATTCATGAATATGATCGGAGATATGCGTAGTAGTATCTTGCTTTAAGTATGTAAGGAGGTGGGTTCCTATTTCATAATGAACGGACAACTGAAAATGTGTAAGAAAAGCCATGTCTAAGGAATTGAAATCTTGAAAAGTTCCATGCGGAATTTCAATGTACCACTTTGCAGCGGCACCAGTCAACGTCCTTTGAGAATGACGTAGACAGATGGAATTTTCGACCCAGGAATTGGAGGAGCACCAAATATGGTATATCATAACATGCACCTAGGGGTATTCTCCAGACTTGCCTTCAAACTTGGGGCTATCGCTCAGAATTTTGGTTGGAATCAGGAGCTAATACAGATTGTGAAGAATTGGATCATTTGTCAATCTTAACACATCAGGAAGTTCCAACATCATGATAAATGGAAATTTTGGATTGAAAGGCATGGTGTTCGGCCTTTGATACATGCCCATTTGTGGATTCCAACTAGGTTGGAAGAAATTTTTCCCCCAAGGGTTGATTCTGAAGGGTATGCCCATATTGATAATATTCATAAGGGTTGAAACCTTGTGTATTCAAACATCTGATTTACGACCCAAAAACGAATTCTAACCTACAGCAGACCATTGAGGTCTAGCCTAACCATTGTTCGCAACATATGGATTTTGCGGCTGCTGAAAGTTTTGATATGGATTTCCTTGGGGTTAACCCTGAGAACCCAAATGATAACCTTGGAAACCTAATGGTTGACCTTGTGAGCCCAAGGGTTTACCTAGGGTTGCTAGATGGTACCCTGAGGACTAGGCGACATGATACCCTGAGGTTGCTGAGGTTGGGAAGGTTGTATTTGAGGACCAGGTTATACCTGAGGACTAGGTTGTACCTGAGGACTAGGTTGTACCTGAGAACCAAGTTGCACCTGAGGACCTGGCTGAATAAAGATCTGATTTTTTTGAACGGAGGGTTGTCCTTTTTGGACAAAAGGTTGACCCTAATGAAATTGGGTTTGACCTAGTTGACCAAAAGGTTGTCCCTGCTGAAAATAGGAAAACTAACCTTGATGAGAAAAAGGTTTATTAGGTTGTACATAAGGCATTTCCAGTTGTACATAAGGTTTCCCTTGTGTCCCATAAGGTCGATTTTGACCATAGGTAGGACCGTGCTGAAAGATGTAACCCCTTGGCTGAACGCCAGGTTTCCCTTGAAATCCTTGCAGATTTACTGGTTGAGTTTGAAACTGTTGGGAAACATACGGGAGATAATGATGTTGGTTAAGATTGTGGAAAAATTGTTGATATTGATCATATGTGAACCCTGTTGGACTGGATGATCCAGCAGGCATAGGAAAGCTACCAACAACTTGAGAGGAACCTAGAATGTAAGCTTGAGTTCCACTCATAGATGGTCCAAAAACTGAATTCGATGGGATCGATACAAGATTACTGATAAGAGTTGTTGAAACACCTATGCAAACAGTTGGCTTTACGAGAGTAGGTGTGATTATAGTTCGAGCAAGCATGGAAACAAATATGTTGGACACACTCAAACCAGGGGCGGATACCCTGGTATTCTGCCAAATAGTATTGTAATAGAAAGGCATGGCACTCGACATGCTTGAGACCAGGTGTCTCAACGAGGTGTATCCTTGAGGAATATATAATTGGGTGAAAGGTTGAGAGGTCTCCACATAGGGAAAACACTCAGGAGGGAATTGAATTCCGTCAAATAAATACTCATCTACACCACTGATGGTTCTTGAAACCTCCAAGGGGGATGAAACCTATCCTTCAGAAGCCATAAGAAATAACTGACGGGCATCGGTTCGGGATAGACGCAGCTGAATTCACAAACAGTGCACCAGGTGTATCATATGGACCATAGGGTCGTTGAGGGGATGTTTCAATGGGATCAAATGACAACAGACATGAAAGCATAACATATATCTTGCATATACAATCTACTTAGCTGATCAAGGAGAACTAAGAATCCAATCACAAATTAAAGACGAGAATGGAAAGCACAAATCAATTGTATTATATTAAAATAGAGGGGGGGAGTTACAAACTACGCCTTGATGTCGCAGCTCTCCTTTGATGTGTCTGGATCCAGTCACGTCTCCAAAGAGCTCGTTTCAACTTGATGTGAAGGGAAAAAGGTCTCAACTCTCGCTTTATACCTATAGCAAAAAATATCTCTCTGTTGTTCTTCTATCTCTTTTCTAACTAGCAGAGCTATGGGAGATTGTCCATTTTATAGCAAAGGAGGAGGGAGCATGGATCCACTTAAGGTGGGGAAATGGGTTATCCATTTGGGTGGTTCCACTTTTGTAGGAACAAAGAGCCCAAAGGGATAAGCTCGACTCTATCCTCAGGAATAAACAACTAGCTCTCTGCCACGAAGCTTATAGATCTCGAAGCTTCACTTCAATTTTTAAAAAACTTTCCGGAAGAGGATCGATGTCGATATGACCTCATTCCAGTGCTAATTGGCACTGACCTAGACCAAAAAAGAGCCATCGGCGTGAGCGGGACACAGAGAGGGTACGTCATTCTAGATAATCGTGTTTTCAAGGAGCCGCTTTAGGAATGGTCAACAAAGAGTTTACTCATTGTGCTAGAAGGGATATGATGGCCCATTTTTATGATGGAAAATAGACACAGGGGTCACTGTTAGGGGTCTCCAGGATCAGGAATGGGGAGTACATGGACAGAGAAAATTTTTTATGTAACAACTATAGGTAAAACGAAAATATTTCATCATTGTGTAAGAGCTTGTTCATTTGATTTGACTGCCATGTATAGATCAACACACTTGAACAAATTTCCATTGGGATAATATATTATGATATTAGGTATGGACTAGATATACCTTCACAAGACCAAGGTGGATTGTTATGAAAAATATATTTAGTGCTTGGATGATCACAACGTGGAACCAAGAGTCTTACATGGAAAGAAGAAAGCCATATCAGTTAGAATGGTGATGGTTATGCAGGCCAAGTGTAGTTGCAGGAAAGGGTTTTTGTTATTTTCAGTACATATATCTAGTGAAAAAGTTAAAGAATTTGAGGATGCAAATGTTTCAAGGAGGTAATCAGTTCTACAACATATTCAAGATGTATTTCCTGTAGATATTTTAGATTTTCCACCTCACAGGGAAGTAGAATTTTCTATTTAGTTGGTACAAGGGGCAGCTCCAACATCAAAAGCACCTTACAAGATGAGCACACCAGAGATGGTAGAGTTAAAGTTGCATATGAAAGATATTCTTGAAAAAGGATACATTAGGCCAAGTGCATCACCATAGGGCGCACTGGTATTGTTTGTAAAGAAAAATGATGTTACTCTCATATTGTGCATTAACTATAGGCAGTTGAACAAAGTGATCATCAAGAACAGGTATCTGTTTTCAAGGATTGATGACTTGTTTTATCATCTGAAGGGAGAAACGATGTTCTCTAAGATCAACTTGAGATTAGTATACCATCAGGTATGCATCAGAGAAGAGGACATCTACAAGACAACATTTTGGACTAGGAATGGGAATTATGAGTTTGTTGTAGTTCCATCCGGTTTGACTAATGCCCCAACTACATTTATGTGTTTGATGAGTAGTGTGTTTCATCCTTATCTAGAAAATTTTGTTGTTGTATTCATTAATGACATCTTGGTATATTCTAAAAATGAGGAAGAGCATGTCGAACATTTGGCAACAGTGTTGAGATTTTTAAGAGAGAATAAGTTGTATGCTAAGCTCAGCAAGTGCAATTTATTTCAGACTAAGGCACATTACTTAGGACATGTTATCTCTAATGAGGGCATATTAGTGGATCCAGAAAAGGTAATAGCTATCATGGAATGGGCAGCTCCTATAAAAGTAGATGAGGTGAGATCTTCATGGGATTGTCAGGTTATTACAAGAGGTTCATTGGGAACTTCTCATATATTTCCTATCCTATTACATCGTTGCAGAGGAAGGTAAGAATTTTGAATGGACAGAGGAGGGTGAGGCTAGTTTTGAGCATCTTAACCAATTGTTGACACATGATCCAATGTTAAAGATCACAAATCCAGAAAAAGCATTTGTAGTATGTACAAATTATTGCGAGAGAGGACTTGGCAGAGTCCTTATGCGGGAAGGACATGTGGTATGTTATGAGTCACAAAAACTAAATGAACATGAGAAAAACTATCTTATGCATGATCTTGATCTAGCAGCGATCATCCATGCATTGAAGATGTGGAAGCACTATCTTCTTGGTAGGAGGTTTGTACTGATGAGTGATCAAAGTCGGTTGAGATACTTGTTTGACCAGCCGAATTTGAATGTCAGGTACGCTATATGGTTGGCCATGATTAGTGAGTTTGATTTTGAGATAAAATACATCAAATGTACAGAGAACATGGACACATATGCTCTTAGTAGAGAGATACAGGAAAATCACATTGCAAATATGAGCTCCTATGGGACATATTTATAGGATAAGATCTTTGAATGCAGGTCAGCAAGATGAAAAATATATGGATATTGTGCACAAGTTGCAGTAGAGTACAGGTATATGTACAGGTGTAGGTGTACAGGATGTGGACTATCATCTCATGATAGATGGATTGGTCAATTTTAGGGACGGGATGTATGCGTCAAGCAGCAGTGAGCTCAAGAAGGTGATCTTGAGGGAGTTTCATGCAAAACCATATTCAGGTCACCCAAGCTATCAAATTCATTTTGATTGCAATGAAGAGGTTATATTATTGGACAAATATGAAGAAGGATGTGGCATATTTTGTAGGCAAATGCTTGGAATAAGTGCAGGTGAAGGCATATTGTATGCATCCAGGTGGACTGTTACAACCGATTGTGATTCTTGAATGGAAATGGGAGTTAATTTCCATGTACATTATCACAGGGTTTCTGAAGACAGCAAGACATTATGATTCCATCATGGTTGTGGTGGACAGGTTGACTAAGGTAGCACACTTAATTCCAGTGAAGACAACGTATTCAACTAGCGATGTAGCACAAATGTTCATCAAAGATGTGGTCATATTGCACCACGTTCCAAAGAATATTATGTCAAACAGGGATGTGAAGTTCACTTCCAAGTTTTGGAAGGATTTATTTGCAGGTTTGGGCACAGAGTTGGCCTTCAGTACAAATTATCATCCAAAGATAGATGGGCAGACTGAGAGGGTCAACATGATGTTGGAGGACATGTTGAGGACATATGTGATGCATCAACAACGGAAGTGGGAAGAGTATCTACCATTGGATGAGTTTGAATACAAAAATGGGTATCAGGAGTCACTGGGTACGAGTCCCTTAGAGGAACTATATGGGCGGAGTTGTAATATTCCCATCAATTGGAGTGATCGAGTTAACAAGGTGTTGATTGGACTATAAATATTGGCAAACATGGAACAAGAAATGGAGGTTATAAATAAGAATCTAAAGGCAACACAAGATAGATAGAAGAGTTATGCAGACCAACACAGGGAATTTAAGGAGTTTTAGGTTAGGGGGCATGCGTATTTGTGCATCAAACCCAAGAGGATCTCCTTGAGGATTGGACCATGTGCCAAGTTTGCACCATGGTATTGTGGGAATTTTAAGATCCTTATGAGGATTGGCCCATTAGAGAACTTTTGATGTCTAAAATGGGCCTCCTAAGAAAAATGTACAACAAAAATAAAATCTATAAGAACCAATAGTATTCAAGTTGATGATGTTAACCATGGGGGATGATTCACCATTTTTGGGGTAAAAAAGTAAAAATATTAAAAAATAATAAAATAAAAAAAATTACTTTTTCAACTTGTATTTTCAACTTACCTCCCTAAGGTTTTACTTAAATTTAGAGAAGGAGTACTCTTTGGATGCAAAATTTAATTTCTCATCCAAGGAGTACCTATGTTTCATACTTTTGATGGACCCTGCTACACGAAAAATGAGAAATACATGAAAAAATGTGATTGCAATCACGTTTTTCATGTATTTCTCATTTTTCATGTAGCAGGGTCGATTGAAAGTATGTAACATGGGTACTCCTTGGATGTGGAATCAAATTATGCATCCAACGAGTGTTTCCACTTGAAATTTGAGTAAACCCATAGGGAGATACGTTGAAAATACAAGTTGAAATAGTAGTTTTTTTCTTTTTTCCCTCTAAAATTTGATGATGTAATCTAATCTTATTTTATTATTTCCACTATTATTTTATATTTTCCTTAGGAGGCCCATTTCATACCTCTACATTCCCCTAATGCAATGGCCTATCTACTTGCACTACCTCCAAAAGTGAAAGTCCATGATGTGTTTCATGTTTCATTACTTAAAAGGTATATAAAATATGTTGATAACGTTATTGATTGGTATGTATTGCAGGTGGATAAAGAAGAGTAATTCCAGCCAAAACCTCATTGCATATTGCAGCAGAAGCAACTCATGCTCATGAATGGAGCCATCAAGCAAGTTAAAGTGCACTGGAAGCACTTTGGGCTCGATGAAGCTACATGGGAGATGGCAGATCAGATGCGAGCTATGTATCCTTCATTGTCTGTCAGTTGAGGAAAATCAATTTTGGTATGATGTTTGGTATATGTTTGGCATATATTTTGGTGATGTTTTGGTATATGTTCATATGTATTTGGATGTAAATACCTCCATGAGCTAAGTTATAAATCTCCAATAAGCGGTATGGTTGTTATATGGTCATGTTATCATGGTGTTTTTCTTTCAACAGGTCATTCATTGTAAATACTGCAACGAGCTAAGTTATAAAGCTCCATGGGAAGAATGTTTTCTTCTTAGTGGTTTTTTTGTGGTGTGGTTGTGGTTTAACACCAAGGATGGTGTTCCCGAAGGGGGAGGGTTCTATAACAGACCCGGGGTTAAAATTCATGTAATAAAAGTTAATAAAGGAAAAAATAACACCGCGATTAAGGGACACTTATTCCAAGTTGAATGTTGGGAAAAGATATCCTAGTGGGCATCATTGGATGTGTTTATGGCTAAGGGAAATTGGAAAAGGAAATGGCTAAGTAATTGAAGAGGCAAAAAGTATTTTTGGCACATTTATTTATGAAAATAAAGGAAATTAGGAGAAAAGGAAGGTGAGAGGTCACAGGTTGCATGTGAGGAGGAAATTGCAGTAAAATAATGGAAAATGAAGAAAATAAAGGCCTCATTGATAAAAATTATTTTTAGGATGAGTTGGTACCTTTTTTCAGTTCAGTTTTGGAGCTCTCTCATTATTATCTCTCTCTCTCTCTCAGTCTTGGACACAAGGTTGTCTTGGAGCATTCCAGCATGAGACCAAGAAAGAGGAAAGCAAGCAAAGGAAGGAAAAGGAAAGGAAATCAAAGCAAATATCAAGCAAGGAAGAGTAGTATCAGGCAACTTCAACAGGAATACTTGCAGGTAACCTATTGCATGTGTGATTTCCTATCTCTTTTGGACATGCATGGCTTATGCATGTTGGTATTTGGTTCTCTTGCTGTTAGGGCGTGAATTTGTCGGGTTTTGACAATGGTTTTCAGCCTTGCCTTGACTTTTTTTGGATAGCCATGGTCCGATGATATTGATCTTAGTTTTGATATTTGGAATTGCTTGATGGTTTTTGGAATATGGGGCATAGGTGATCTCAATAAATTCCTAAAGGCCTAGGAATCCCTTGACGGGTTTTGGAGGGATACATGGTAAAGCCTGAGGGTGTGTATCGATTTAGGGCCTAGTGATTAGATGCGGATTGAGGTAGAGCCTGAGAGACAAGGATACGAAAATTCCTCAAGGATAGTGATGGATTCTGGAGGCATTCCAAGCTTAGTTCGGTTTTGTGATCTCGACACTGGTTTTGGTGTGATTACGGTATGGTGAGGGTGGAGGTGGTTTAACCTATGGATTCCCTTGGTTGTTTTTGGATTGGTTTATCCATGAGATCCAACTTTCATGCTTGGAATATGGCACGGGGGTGACTAGCTAAAGATAGATTTGGCTTAGCCATGTCTATGGTTGGGTGGTACATGGAAGTTTCGAACTTGGTTGGTTCTTGCCTATGTTTAATACAAACTAAGTTCTCTTGATTTTGTACTTGTTAATGTGTGGATTTAATGGCTTTTATCTCATTTTTATTTACATGGTTTTATGCTAGTTATAAGCATGGTTATATGACTGGTTATTTCATGTATTTCATGTATTTATTTGTAATTGTTAAGATAATGGATGCAAGACCTAATTGATATCATAATAGTTCAAGGAAGAGGTTAATGATCCTTCTTGTCGTGTCTCATAAGTTTTTGAGTAATTCATGCTCTGTCTTGTATCTTATACATGTTGATTGCATTGATTCCAAGTTTTTGACAAAATGTTAGTTTCGGTTGGGGATAGCCAGACCTAGTCCTAGAGTCAGTTTTTGGTTCATTAGCATTGTCATCATGTGTTTGATGGATTTTGGAAGCTACAGGAATTTCTAGGCAGTGACTGAGATTATGGGATTAAATTTTTTCACAAATCATGTGGATGTTGGCACAATTCTGAGGGAAAAAGTCCTTGGACGCACGCATGCCCATGCTATGGGTGCGTCCAGAGCCTCCCATACGCACCCTTTCCTATATCAAGGGAGTGTTTGGGGGACTTCTTCATTAAAACTCAGTGGGGCCTTCAGACAAGTCAGGTGGATGACAGAGATAGGCTCTAAGGGTACTGCAGAAGGTACAAGAGGTTTTTGTTATGGGTTTTCGTTAATTCCACTCCCTTAAAGTCACCAAGGAAGTTGAGTCTAGTCATAACTTCTCCTCATCTCATGTTTACCTTGGTTGGTCTGTTACTTTGGTAGATATGAGGGGAGGTTCCCATTACATCATATTTATACGCATATGTGTTTATGAATAATCACATACATACACGGATCCATCTATGAAGGGTCGCATATATATTCCGAGATAAAGTTTGTAGTATGTTGAAATATGTACGCAAGTGTTTTGCATGGTAGGAAAGTACATACATTGATCAATATTGTGATAGTCGCATATATGTTCTAGAGTTTGTAGTAATGATAAATGATGATATTTGATTAGTTATGTGATGTTTGTTTTTGTTTGCTGATGATGTCTCTATCATGATGTAAAATGGTTTATCTATGTTTCAGTGATTGATGATTCATTGTTCAACATTCTGAGATTTGTACACATGTATGAAACAGAGGAAAAACGTATATATACGCAGGTGTTCTTCACGATAGTTGATCAGGAGCTCAAGTCAGAGCTATGGAAAAAGCTCAAAATTGAAATTGTTCAAAATCACTTGCAACATGAACGATCGGATAGGCCTCGTCGATACGATCCTGACACCATGAATGACAATCAAATATGACCTCGTAAGTGAAAGTTATACGATTTTGAAGTTTTTAGTAAACTGCAAAAAACTGAGTTTGACCAGGTTTGACTTTTAAATTTTGAAAAATTAAAAAAGAAATATTCCAAGGAATATTCCCTAGAATATTCCACCTGGGCCAATAATTTTTTTACAAGTGTCAAGTTCTTATTTGTTGTGGGTTTGACTTCAGTTGGTTTTGGCCAATCAACGGGTGCCACATGGCAAGCCTAGAGGCCGCCACGTGGCCCCAGACTTCAGTTGGTTTTGGCCAGTCAAAGGGTGCCACATGGAAAGCCTGGAGGCCACCACGTGGCCCCAGGCCATGAAAAGTTTGGGCTTATTAAAATTTTGGCAAGTCCATGAGGTTTGAACCCCGGACCTCACCGTTGCAAGCGCCATGACTTACCATTGGGCCACACATTTAGTTCTTGATTTGTATGGTTTAAAAATCATATTTGAAGTTTGAAAAAGATATGGGCAGAGGTAAAAAGGGCTAGCCCCTAAGGGCTAGCCCATTTTCATATGACCCATAGCCGTGACCTCAAGGCTTGGAATCGGCGTGTGGCCACGTTGTCACAATTAAATGCACGGTTTGTTAAATGGATAAGCCACGGTTTGTTAGCGCAGATTCCGGCGGGTTTGGAACTCGTGACCGCCTATTAGCATTTAATTAAACCATTTGCATTTACCACCAATTCTGGGGTGCATTCCGCCTAATTTGGCCTTTCACCAAAATTGGCGTCCCTATCTGCAGTTAATCCACTTTTAGTGGGTTTTTCAATTAACATTGGGAAAAATATTGTTTTGATCATAACTTCTCCAATACTGAACCTTTTTGGATGAATTTTTTTTTTTTTTTTCGTGTATTTAGAGGATTTTGGATCCATTAGAATATACTACAAAGCCATTGTAGTTGATCTTCAGCCCCTTTTGCTTCAGGGAAGCATTGAGAGCCATCAGGGCCAAGAGGGAGTTGGAGCTGTGTTGGGCTATGCTTAACCATTTGAGGTGAACCAAAAACCAATTTTTACTATTTTTAGCATTACAGAGCCATTGGGACAAGTTCTAGAGGAATTATAGGTGTTCTACAGCCATTTTAGCTTCAATGAAGCTTGGAGATCCACTAGAGCCATTGGGGAAATGGAGTTATCTGGAGTTGTACCTCACTGTTTGAGGTGATCCAAAAACCATTTTCAGCTATTTTTGACCTTCTGAACCTAATGGAAGAATTTTCAGAACTATTTGAGGACTTCTACAGCCCAAAAAGCTTCAGATGAGTTCAAAGAGCCATCAAGGCCTTGTTGAAGAAGTCACTGTTTATGGTAATTCTTCACTGTTTAGTGAATTTGGAAAGGCATTTTTAGCATTTTCATGTCTTCTGATTCTGTATTTACAGTCATATTTTCCTATTGAGGCACTTTTAAACTTTTATTTCATTTGAGAGCATTATAATACAAGAGACAAGCTCATTTTGGGAGGCTTGATCTAGCAGACGTAGCCCAGGAGGGTTGAACTGCTCACCAAACATTTGTGTCATGTTATGCTGAAGTTATCTTGCTGTGTATTTCTGATTTAATATGTTAAACAGAAAATTAAATTAACTTTCCCTCACAGATAAACCCATAAACAGTTACCAAAAAAACTTTTTTTAATCAGCAAGACATGGAGAATTTTGCACACATTTATTTAAATGGAAATGGATACCTTGCACACATTTTCAAGTACTTCCATTATCAAATCAATAGTAGCGTATACATTCTGATAATATATATATGATCAAGGTTTTTAGGAACAACATTGTGTTTTTTGTGATAATGAAAAATGTATGGTTTGGTATAATGATGAATGGTTGTGCATTGGTATGATCTAATGGTTTATATATGTTATGGATTTACTTGATCTAGATGCAATGATTGATTGAGATTCAATGACTGGTTTGCTAAGATTACAATGATTCAACTGTTTTAGTAATTTTATTTCAGATTCAATATTGAATTTGGTATTGTGCTTAATAATGGGTGTGGGTCTAGTTTGAAAATATCACAAAAGGTAGCCTATAGGTTTGATGCTTTGATTCAAGTGTATCCAGTATGAAATATTATGAAACATGGACGACGAAAGGTGTTGAGGGTTGGAGCTTCGATAAGGAAGTCAATTTTTCCTTCCAATGGTGGCTGGTAAAATTGTTCAGGGGGTAGGTGCTCCCTTCTAGTAGGAGCCGATAAACGAGATCAAGTGGTTATAGACCCCTTCCAGTGGGTGTTGGAGAATGAAAGAAGTTTGTAGCCTTCTGCATATTGGTGCCTACGTGCTAGTAAGAGTCTGTGCTAGTACAATATTGTAAGAATATTTTCTTTATATAATAATAAAGAAGCTAGAGACGATAGCATTGGTGGTTTTCTCCCACATCGGGTTTCCACTTAAAATCATGGTGTTCATGTGTGTTGATATGTTTCTTGTGTGTTGATGATCTATCTGCACTTTACTACTCATTATTTCTTCTTAATGAATGAATAATGAAGTAATGATGCGCTGGTTAAATATGAACAATTGATGAAATATATGAAAATTTAGATAACTGGATATATGTTGTTTACTTTCACTGAAGTCACGTATATATGATGGTTTCATGAATGACAGAGGCGTATAGAAATAAAAATATGAAATGAAAAGTTTAAAGTGAATTAAAATTCTAATTCACCCCGCTCTCAATATTTTTCCCAACAATGCGATTGCATGATTTTAACTACATGGATGTAGTCTTATGAATGTGATGTAGTCGAGTTTTTTATGTTTTTTGTGTGCAGTTGCAAGTTTAAGTATGATTCAAACATTAACTTGGTATTAAACATAGGTACAAAAACACTTTGTGTCTTCTCTTGGTATTGGTTCAGAGATTACTGTGGCACATGTGTCTTGGGTATTGACATAACCATGGTATTTGTTTGTGGTATTGTTTTGGAGGTTACCATGGTACAAGTGTCCTATATATTGACACAACCATGGTATTTTATCGTGGTATTGGTTTGGAGCTTACCATGGTATAGGTGTCCATTAGGGGGATTTTGAAGTCTAAAATGGGCCTCCTAAGAAAAATGTAAAACCAAAATAAAATTTATGAGAACTAATAGGATTCAAGATGATGATGTCAACCATGGGGGATATTTCACCATTTTTGGAGTAAAAAATTAAAAATAATAAAAAATAATAAAATAATAAAACTACTTTTTAAACTCGTATTTTCAACTTATCTCCCTAAGGGTTTACTCAAATTTCGAGCGGAAGTACTCATTGGATGCTAAATTTAATTCCTCATCCAAGGAGTACTCATGTTGCATACTTTTGATGGACCCTGCTACATGAAAAATAAGAAATACATGAAAAAACGTGATTGCAATCATGTTTTTCATGTATTTCTCATTTTTCGTGTAGAAGAGTCCATCAAAAGTATGCAACATGGGTACTCCTTGGATGGGGAATTAAATTTTGCATCCAATGAGTATTATCGCTTGAAACTTGAGTAAAACCTTAGGGAGATAAGTTCAAAATACAAGTTGAAAAAGTATTTTTCTTCTTTTTTCCCTCTTAAATTTGATGATGTAATCAAATCTTATTTTATTATTTCTAATATTGTTTTATAGTTTCCTTAGGAGGCCCATTTTAGACCTCAAAATTCCCCTAATGCTTAGGTTGTGGTGGCTTCCAGAGAGCCTTGCCCAACATTATTGGACTTTGGAGAAATATTCTTCCTATTCTAATTTTCTGGTTAGAAGGCCATGTTACCCACCACTTGTCGATAGTATGCATTGGAGAATTTTTTTCTCGTACATGGTCCTTATTCGGAAGCCAACAACCCCTTGAAACTAATATATAGATCGATGTGCCATTATCTCTGCCACCTGAGCTAGCCATGTCATCCCTCAACCATCTGTTATGATTGCATGTTTAAAGATGGGCATCCTGACCCCGAAGGTATGGATTTTCATTGGTATATTTGAGTAATTTTTGTTACTTATCATGGAAAATTTAGGGCATGGATTGGTGGGGAAATTCAGCGAAAATAGTAGGTTTGTTTTGTACTCTTTTCTCCTCTATCCAATCTAATGGTTAACCTTGTATCCTAGTCCCATGGGATCTCCTTTACTAGCCATTAGCTTTAGGGTTGTCACTACATCGGAAATCCCAATTTTGGTTGCATGGTCTCGCTTCCCAACACTATATACATCACTCCCCTCCGCTCATTTTAACACCATTCATCTAGTTTCCCATCCAGGTCCACATGACTCCATTAGGTTCACATAGGCTTAGCTTCCCTCTCCCCTTTTCCACACTTTGGATCGGGCCTTGAATGATGGCCCGAAGGTTGATGCAGTCAAAAAGAAAACAAATTGCATAATTTGGCTACTCTCAATAGGAAATGTACCAAAAAATGAAAAATATGGCCGAGACATACAAATTTATCACATGGAAAAAATCCAAACATGAGTTATACCCATTATTTGTGGCCATCACCCAGGTTCCTGTGGGCTCGAGATGAGCCCCCTCCACATTAAGGAACCCATGATTGTCCCAAACCATGGTGGCAAATTAAATGCCCCACCTTAAAAGGGGGTATCCACTTTTATATCCTATGTATCATGTTGTAATCGCCTAGAGCCCCAAGCGGTTATGGAGAAAAATATATCAAAGGAAAAAGGAATATGAAGAAGGGTGGAAAAATGAAGTACAGGGGTAACTCATGTACCACGATTTTCTCCCTCCTACACTTATATACCCAAGTGTGGGATTCCCTCATCACACCTACCCTTGTACCATGACATGTGGCATGGAGCATTTCCCTCATCCCCATTTCATTCCATCACTATATCACATGCCATCTACCACCCGATGGATGTACCATGGAAATTTCACCCCCTTTAAGGTTGAAACCACTTAAAAGGGTCCTTGGTTAACCCCCTTATTTATCTTAGATACACTTGTACATTCCAAAGCCCATTATGGAAGGGCATGCCACCATGAAATACCCCATTGATTCCATGATTTGTAAGCACTTTTACTTTATTATTCTAATGATTTTTTGTATTCTAGGGCAAGGGGATGCATTAGATATTATGCAGGATTATAGATGAGTCTCCATTTTGGGTTTGGTCTCCCTATACGGGGTCCAAGCCCTCAAGAGGGACACATTGGCACTTGTAGGAGCATTGAGAGCCATGGGCCTCCACAATAGTAGAAAGTACTTCATGGATCCACAACACCACTCAATGATTTATCATGTTCAACCTTTTGGATGAGGATGATGCACCTAGTTCACCATGCCCATCCAACTCCACACTTGCACCATACACTTGATAGATGTTCCAGGGTCCAGATGAGGATCTGTCTCACTGCAGGAGACAAAGGGAGTTATTATTTCATCATATTAGCCCTTATAGATGGTTCATAGGCATTATCGATCCACTTGGAGACCCATGAGGATGTCCTTGTGCCCCCATACCCACTTGGGAGCACCACATGTGACTTACTTTGGAAAGAAGGGGGAAACCCCTTGTCCACTATGTTTGGAGTCCATTCTCTCATCATGGCACACTTTGGACTTCATTAGGCCTTATCAATGGCCCAATGACTCATTATATTAATTATTATGCCTTCTTGAGAGGCTTATTTTTATGTTATTGAGATATCTTGGTGGGCTTGTCCCCAAGGGATATTATTATTGCACATTGTTTTATTATTTGGGGCCTAATTAAGCCTAATTAGGAAAATAAAACTCTTTAGAGATCATATAAATTAATTAGAGGGGATTAATTTCTCTCATCATCACTTAGATTTAGAATTAGTTACTACTTGGAGAAATTTTCATTCCCTTTTGGACGACGAGTTTGGTTTCATGGATGAATTTTGATGTTTGGTTACTATTGTCTTGGTCTTGGAGCTTCATTCTCGTCATTATTTGATGATTGGATATAATCATTGTACATGTAAGTGTTTTATTTTTCATGTTTGTTCTTGTATTTATCGTATCAAATGAATGTTGGGATTTCCGTTGTCTAGGTATGAAATTTGTTACTACTCTATGTGAAATACTGGAATTTTTTATCTTTTAAAGAATTGCGTACATTGCATGTGTTATGTATGAATGGGTGGATTTTCCTATAGGTTATTTTTATTGATTATAACTTGATAAGTAATCAAACATTTCACATCGAAGTATAGATTCCTTGTGTAGCTACTCTCATTCCCTAATTTCCATTTGGATTTTCCTAGAGGCCTCCTTGTTTGGGTTAATTCCATCCAATTCAAAATTCACCTTGAATCCATCTATATGAAATGCAAGGAATTGATCCAACCACTCGTGGTCAGTTAAATGATTATCTTTATTTACTTCCCCTTTACTTTCTAGTCCTAACCCTAATAGGTCACCTAGGGCATCAATCGAATTCCCTTCTAGCCATCCAATCACCTCAATTTTTGGCCCACTATTATTGCTAGGGTTTTTTCTAGAGGTACTCCAAATTTGAAGCAAACTCGAAAATGGAATCCCAATATATAGTAAGCCCTAGCCATGAGACCTATTCTTTCCCTATATTGACTTGGGTTAGTGTCTTCATTGGGATCATTCCATTCAAATTTCAAAATAAAATTAGTCCTTTGATCCTATTCCCTACCGTAATTAGGTCAAGCCCCTCATTGGTTTATCAACTCTATACCCTTGACCTAACTTTGGGTCCACTTGGATCTTTGTGGTCCTGCAACTTTGTAACTCCAATTCTACAAATATTACATAAAAGCCTCTTATCCATAAGGATCCTTAGGTCTAGGGACCCCTTTTTCAAGGCATATCCTCCGAACTTAGGCCCAAGAATCCTTTGAGCCCTTCCTAGAGGGCCTATCACCTTGATTTTGAAGCAATCAATCTATCTAATTGAGCCTCTCTTGTGAATAGGCCTTAGGAATCTCTCTCTATACATTTATACATCCTTTCTTCCCAGTGATTCCCCTTATACTGGGTCTCCACCCATTGGTGAAATTTTGTAAAGAGTAGGGAGCCTTAGTTGAGGTGATAGTGGGCTATCGCTCCATCGTTTCTCCTTGACCTAGTAGTTTCTATATAGAATACCCTCCTAGGGACCCTGCTAATTTGAGCATAAACATTTTGGAATTATTGTTAGGGACACGAGACGTGTGTATTGTTTCCTTTATGACATCATGGATATATCATTCTCAGTGAATCCATTGGAAGAACACAACCCTAATTATTCATTAAACTTAATATTTAATACTTTTAGGGTGAAGCAAGTATCTATCAAGGCATTTTCATTCACCCTGGTGAGTCCATTTTTGCATATAATGCAAAATCATGAAAAATGTTTGAATAAAGTTTCCATGACATTATCCCTGAAGAATTCCAATCCCTATGGGAAAGATTGGATTTGTTGCCTACGCTTTGTGATCATTTGATAGAGAATGATAAAGAAGAATCCATACTCAGTTTCTATAACAAAAGAAGGTTAGATCTCCACAACATGACGTAGGAGTAGGAAGAAATCCCCACGGATTACCTCTTGTCTGAGCTTTCGTATTATCATTAAATTCCTTGTCTCACAAGATCAAAGAAAAATATGGCTCATTACTAGATGAGGATTTGGATGACCAATATGATTAAGAAAGCAAGTATGATGGGAAAATGTCAATGGTAGAATTGGAGGCCAATAGTAATGAGTTGGGAAACATCTCCTCCGATGATGAGGAAGAGTTTGATCCTGGAAGCCACCAAATCCTGCAAGAAGGAATGGACGAATGTAATAGGTCATACAGGGGGTTAGTAACGGAATATAATGTTAAGGAATTATTCTTCTATTTATAAATCAATAGGAGAATCCCTATAAAATTAAATGTGAATATAAAAAGATTCCTAATGATGCTCTCCTCCTAGAATAATTTTACCAAACTCATGTAACAAATATGCTAGCTATTTTTCTCCAAGAGAAAAGGAAAGAAGAAAAGTCTCGCTTGCCTAGTAATGAGGATTATTTTGAGGAAAATCAAGATAATCAAGAAAGTGAAGAAACATTGAGAAATCTTGATTTGGGAATTTGGTATGATTATAAAGGTAACGGCCCCATGACCTCTTGAATTCATAATAATGATCCCAAGGAAGAAGAAAATTCTCCACCCCTTTCGAATGACAATATTGGCCCTTGTGGAGCACTTCTTAGTGATTGGAGGGGTCTCTTATTTATGTTCCAAGGCAATTCAATCAAATAAGAGTCTTCCAAAATTGTGGGTAATTCTGATGACTCTGATGTAAAAGAGATTGAGTGATCCCCATTATAATGAAGGGAGGAATAATGAGCATTATTGTCCTTATTATGTCCCTATCCTAGAAACAGTTTTTTGTGATGATGTTCATTCCCCTAGTTTTGATGAGGAACTGGTTTCCCCTATGAAAAAAAAAGAACCATGGTTTTTCCCCAAATACGATGATGGTTCCACTTCTTATTTTCCCAATAACCAAAATAATATCATCCTAAATGTGTTTGAGTCATTCACTTCCTCTGAGGATGATAGACCTGAGATGGTTCTTCATCAAAGATTCATATAATTCATCATCGACATTTCCATCTCGTGGTTATGTGATCAAATTCAATCTGCTCGGTTCGTGTCTTTACCTTCTTCCAAGGTTCCTTTCCATGGAATATGGGTCTCTTTGTTTCCCACCTCCCACACTTGTAGTACCTCATATTATTCTTCCCATTTGTGTTTTTGGATACATTGCAAAAATAATCATAGAAGCATGTATTATTGTATTGATCAATTGACATGTTGGTTGCATTGGATCTATGATTATACTTAGCACTTTCATAATGTAATATGCATGTTAGGGTAGTATGCATTGTATGATAATTTTCTAATTATAACTAACATCATATGATATTATCATGATATGTTAAATGCATTTAGATTAAATTGCATTTAGAATAAAAATTTATTTCTTGCTAATTTTTTATGGCCTAAAACTAAGCATGGGTGATCATAAGAAACCACAAAAAATGTTTCCATGTCTGCTTGGTATTGGATATGTGCAGGTAACAGGTCTACAGTCCTAAGAGATTCATGGTTTTCTCATGACCTCCCATTCGAGTACATTCTTGCACTCTTTTGAGAGCTCATTTCACAGTTGGAGCCAGATGTTACCTACCACCTGTGGGTAGTATGTATAGGAGAAATTCGTTCTCCTAGATGGTCCTCAGCCGGCATCTAGCAGCCCCTTGTAGCCACCACATATCTCGATGTGCCATTATCTCCACCACCTGAATAGCCCATGTGGTCCCTCGCCTATATGTTATGATTGTATGTTTGAAGATGGGCCTCCCGACCCCAAAGGTATGAATTTTCATTGGTATAGTTAATTAATTTTCCTTACTTATCATGGACACTTTTGGGCATGGGTTGGTGGGGGGAATTGGTGGAAAGAGTGGGTTTGGTTTTTACTCTTGTCTCCTTTTTCAAATTTTATGGTTAGCCTTGTATCCTAGTCCCGCGGGATATCCTTTATTAGCCATTAGCTTTAGGTTTGGCACTACATGGGAAATCCTTATTTTTATTATGTGTTCCCACTTCCCGACACCATATACATCACTCCCCTCCACTCATTTTAACCCCATTCATCTTGTTTCCCATTTGGGTCCACATGTGTCGACTGGGTCCACATAGGGTTAGCCTCCCCCTCCCCTTTTCCACACCTTGGTTCAGGCATGGAATAATTCCCTAGAGGTTGATGCATCTAAAAAGAAAAGAAAATTCATAATTTGGCCACTCTCAACATGAAATGTACCACAAAATGCAAAATATGGTAGAGACAAACAAACTTAACATGTGGGAAAAATCCAAACATGAGCTTTACCCCTTATTTATGCCCATCACCCAGGTTCCTATGGGCCCTAGATGAGCCCCCTCCACATTAAAGAACCCATGATTTTCCCAACCCCTATTTGGAAATGAATAACCCACCTTAAAAGGGGGTATCCATGGCTATATCATATGCATCATGCTCTCATCCACTATAGCCTCGACTAGTTATGAAGAGAAAGAAATCAAAGGTGAAAGGAATATGAAGAATGGTGGAAAACCAAAGGGTAGGGGTAACTCATGTACCAAAATTTTCTCCCTCCTTCACTCATATACCCAAGTGTGGGATTCCCTCATCATAGCTACCCTTGTACCATGACGTGTTTCCTGGAGCATTTCCCTGAACCTCACTTCGTTCCATCACTATGTCACATGCCACCTACTACCTAGTGGATGTACCATGGACATGTCACCTCATTTAAAGGTTGAAAACACCTAATAGGGTCCTTGGTTAACCCCCTTATTGAGCTTGGAGACAGTTGTACATGCCAAAGCCCACTATGGAAGGGCATGCCACCATGAAGTGCCCCATTGAATCCATGATTTGTAAGATATTTTAATTGATTATTCTAATGATTTGTTGTATTGGATTGATCTGAAAATGGAATTATTTGTTAACGCAAAGTATCCATTTCCATTTAATTAAATGTGTGCAAAATTCTCCATGTCTTTCAAGTTAAGCATAGTGTATTTGGTAACTATTTCTGAGTTTATGTGTGAGGGAATGTTAATTAATTTTACTATTTAACATGTTAAATAAAAAAAACATAGAAAAATAACTTCAGCATAACATGACTCAGATATTTGGTGAGAAGTTCACCCCTCCTGGGCTACGTCTACTGGACCAAGCCTCCCAAATTGGCTTGTCCTCTTGTATTAAAATGCTCCAAAATGCTAATACAAGTTTAAAAGTGCCTCAATAGGAAAATATGACTGTAAATACAAATTTAGAAGACATGAAAATGCTAAAAATTCCTTTCCATATACACTAAATAGTGAAAAATTACCAAAAACAGTGCCTTCTTCAACAAGGCCTTGATGGCTCTTTGAACTCCTCTGAAGCTTTTCGGGCTACAGAAGTCCTTAAAATATTCTAAAACCTCTTCCATTTGGTTCATAAGGTAGAAAATAGTCGAACATGGTTTTTGGTTCACCTCAAACAGTGAGGTACAACTCAATACAACTCCATTTCCCCAATGGCCCAGATGGCTTTCCAAGCTTCCCTGAAGCCAAAATGGCTGTAGAACAAATATAATGGCTCTGAAACCTATCCCAAACACTCCAAAATGTTCAAAATACCTAAAATTGACCAAAATTTCATCCAAATTGGTCCAATATGGGAGAAGTTATCATAAAAACAACATTCTGCCCAATGTCCCCTTGAAAACCTCCACTAAATGTGGAGAAACTGGAGTTAGCAGCGCCAAACCGGTGGACGGACCGAAAATGGTGGACTGGGCACTAAACTATCAGAGTTGTTAGATGTGGCAATTAATGTTGGAGGTTGGCATTCACATGCGAATCCGTCGGAACCGCCGAATAGACCGCATGATAAATGTTTAACAACCATAGCATTCACATGGGCCCGAACCTGCCAGCACTAACCGTAATTGTTTACCACCCACGAGTTATAAAAGCCCTTGGTCACTGTGTACTAGACATATGGAAGTCGGTTGATGTGGGGGCTGGCCCCCTTTTCCACCGGATGAATTTTAAACGAACTTCAAATAAAGCCTTTGCCCATAGATTATTAAGAACTAACGTATAGCCCGCCCAGTCGGGCCTTTGGGCTGGTAGGTGGGTGACTCGAGGTTGATTCCTATCGCCATACAAAATTTTGCAATGCCAAAATTTCTGTGGCCTGGGGCCACGTGGTGGCCTCCGGGCTAGCTGCGTGGCACCCGCTAATTGGCCAGGAAACCGAAAGTCAAACCACTAACCAATAATATGCTCCCAATTGTCGAAGTCTCATTCACCCAAATGGAATATTCCATGGAATATTTTGGGGATATTTTGAGGAATATTCTCGATATATTTCGAGGAATATTCTTTTTTTAATATTTCCAAATTAGAAAAGTCAAACCTGGTCAACTCAGTGTTTGGAGTTTACTGAAAACTTCAAACCTGCTTAACTTTCACATACGACGTCGGATTTGAGTGTCGTTCATGGCACTAGGATCACAACGACGAGGCGTAGTCATTCGTTCAGTTTTCAATTGATTTTGAATACTTTCAATTTTGAGCTTTTTCCATAGCTCAGACTTGAGCTCCTGATCACACGTCCCAAATGAGAAGATTTTGGACCCCAAAATCTCATTGAAATGCTGAAACTGAACTATACAAGAAATGAGAGAATAACAACATCCTCTTCTCTTCAACCTCCAAAAATTTTCCTTGCATGACAAATGAATTTGTAACTTCAACTAGAAAGAAACTCACTCTTCCTTTCATTGATGCTTATCCTCCAGTCAAGAGATGATTTTCTTGCACTTACTCAGTAAATTAATGGTGAGAAAATTGTAGAAGTAATATGAACATAAAGTCCTAAATGGACTACAAGCTTCTTGTAAAATCATGTCACAAGAATGCACATCAATCTTGAAACAAAAATCTCATGCAAAATTTGAAATGAAGATCACCTCTTTTCTCCTTCAAAGCATCGATTGTCAGCTTCCTGTAACATCAAATATATGGTAATCCTCTTTGCATAATGGTGTATCCATCTATCGATCCACAATCGACAACACCTTTGACTCAAGCATAAGTCGTGCAACATATGACATCAACAACAAGTTGACATGAAATGTGCGATACAATTGACACAACCATCAATGTAAAAAGTGTGCACACAATCGACACAAGTCGACAAACATGTGTGACACAATTGACATAAGTCGATAAACAACAAGATACATCTATACAAACACATGTGTATGTATCATGTACAATGAACTATTTACAGTTCGCTATTTACACATACAACCTCTATGTACATGTGCAATTTCAACTCTTCTTTTCAAATACCAACAAGTACATCATCCCAAAAAAAACATGTGGGTGACTAAGAGCTGAACTTAAAGACATTGCTGCAATATAAGTGAGTATCATACTCATCTTTTACACCTCCGTGGTGAAATTTTGCAACAATAAAGAAATTCCTTCAACTGAAACTACTTTTACATGCAATCTTGCATCAAAATTTTCAACTGAAATACATGCATACCAAATCTGAAATTTGCATGTGCAAAATGAGTATGACTTACTGCATTAATGTAATATTCCTACTTAGCCTAAGCTAAGAGGAATATTCATTTTTGTTTTACTTTTTGTTGCATGAATAAATAAATAAAGGAGGGCATGTAAAACTCCTGAAAAGACTGAATAAATCAATGCCCATGTGAACAAAGATAAATCAGGGCCATGTAAATAAATCACTTGCATGTGTGAAAGGGGTTTCAGCTGTGAGACTGGGTCAACCTTGACCAAATCTATAGCATTGTTTAGGTTCAATGTATCTCCTAAAGGGACAACGCAGTTCTAGAAGGAGGCCCCTCATGTGAAAGGAGCTAACTCATCAAGGTGGCTTAGGGTTTGCAAAGGCTTTCATATTATAAAAGGAAGGGGAGGGTAGCAAGAGAAGGTTGTTGATTGATTATATTTCTGAGTATCTTGTCTGCTTAGACAAATACTATTCTCTGATTTTTAGTAGAGAATTGTGTTTCTTAGCACTTGGAGTTCCTATGAAGGGATTTCACCTCTTCCTTTGAGGTTTCTTGGAGGAGTATTTTCTGATTTGATCCACTATCAGGCTTGAGGCCAAGCTCTACTTCTAATTGTAGCACAGATCCAGTGAGGGTTGTTTGGTCTCAATCTAGTCTCCTAAATTGAGCTCATTTAATTGTCAACCAGGGTTGGTAAACTGCTGAAGTGAAGTGTACCGTATGTACCTAGGTGCTTGTTTCTTAATGCGTTGTGTGTAGTGTTTTGTGATGTTTTTGGTCTTTTGTGATGTTTTATGATGTTTTTGGTCTTTTGATGATTTTATGTTCACAAGAAAGATGACTAGAAAACTGATGGAAGGAAGCTAATGATTAAAAACAGAGTGAGACCTAATTGGTTGATGACAAATGACTGATACAAATGCAATTGCAAACACTGAAGTAGAATCAAATCTAAACTATGACTAAGCAAAAACAGAGCTTGATAATGACTTCTAAGGAAATGATTAAAAACATAAACTCAACTTGAGAAATGATCAACTAAACATGCAAATCTTCCTAACTAAACAGTTTAAACAACTAACTTATAATGATGCAACATTTTATCCTTGGTTAGAGATTTGTTGAAGTATGTTTGGAATAAAACATTGATATCATCATAAGATCTTCTATTCTAGGACTAGTTTTCTAACTCTATTCTGCAATTCAATTGAATGTCACAAGACCTTACTCAAGAGTTATTGATTTCTTTTCAAAGTAATCTTTTGAGGGAGGACTCTGTTTATGAAATGATAAGGAAATTGCAGAGGTATTTCAGGCCTTAAAATGATGTTGTCTTCTGTTCTTATGGTTATAGATCAATTGTAGATTTTAGAACAAGAAGATGTTTGTAAATAATGAAGGTTGTTTTGTTAATCTTAACAACTGAAGTAATCTAATGTGCAGTGAATGACAATCTGAATATGGAGTGCAATGCAATGAGTTAATCTAAGAATGAACTTAAGATGCCATTAATCTAAAACAATGCTGAACTACAAGTCATCATCAAACTCAAAACAAAGTAACTGAACATGAGTTAAGTGCAATTAAACTCCGGAGTATCCTAACTAAGCTACCATGCATTATTCTATGGAATTATACAGTCTTTTTGTCCATCATTATTGATATTTTGGAAGATTTCCTTCTTTTGGAAGAGATTTTAGAACAATTCTGACTGTGTAATTGAGTGCAAATGCAAGCAAAAAGACTGAAAGCAATGAAAAACTAAGATATCATAGCCATCTCCTACTCGTCATTATGATATTTTGGGCAAGCATTTAAGAGCAAGAACAACGATGATACTTAGTACAAACACACAACTAAAACATTCATTATCATGGTTATGCCTTGGACTCCTTAAGGATTTCTTGGAAGAGTTTCTTCATGTGGAAGAGTGATTAGAACAAGTGTAACTGTGATAGTGAACAACAAAAATTACAACTAAATCCTACAATACTATAGCCATTTCCCATTCATCATTATAATCTTTTGGAAGAGCTTCTTCTTGTGGAAGATTTAGAATGAGTATAACTACAGTAGCTAATTAAAAACAACTACGAATTCAACTTCTAATCCTACAATACTATAGCCATTCCCCATTCATCATTATAATCTTTTGGAAGAGATTCTTCTTGTGGAAGAGTTAGAATGAGTATAACTACAGTAGCTAATTAAAACAACTACTAATTCAACTTCAAAAAAACGTAAAGGCAGCTAGAATACTTATCTAATTTATGCAAATAAATCCGTGCAAGAGGCAGGGGCCCTCTACCACCTGACGGAATTCAACTCCAAATTAAATCAACGCTTTCAAAACAACATTGTCTGCTTCATTAAAGATGAAATAACTTGAACATAGCACTCTGCGTCTTCAGAAATGTAGCACAGAATCTAAGAAAAATCTAGAACAAAATCTAGCATAAAATCTAGCCTAGCTCTCGGTTTCCCAAGTGTTTATATAACAAATGTAAATAACAAGACTTGCAACAATTTCAGGAACACTGTCTTTCCTTATTGGAATCACATTAGGACTCTTGAAGTGGCTGCGTGAAAAGGAAAAATACATCTGGACTGAGACAATCCTAATAGAAGTCTTCCTTCCTAAATGTGTTCTCATGTTCCAAAACCATACCCAGAATTCGTTTCTTCCTTCATGGTGAGCAACGAACCATGTAGACATGACGTGGAATATGCCCATATGCGGTTTTTCTTGAGAGGTCACCTGGAACATACTCAAACGTGAAGACAGCTGCAGAATCGCCGGTTAGCTACGGAATGTCTGCATTCTGCAGCTAGTTCCGGTCAAAATGCTTTACAATGGAAAAAATCACAAAACTTAGCAAGTCAGTCATGTAAATCATTCTAAAATTAATTTTAACTATATTCATTGATCAATTGGGTCTAGGATAGCAATGGAAAAAGGAAAATGAGGTAAAATGGAATGAAAGAAAGCACAATTTTGAGGCTCAACAAGGGTTTTTCTGCTTTTGCAAGCTGCAACAAGTGGGATTCTAGATCTGCAGAGATCTAGCTTATTTTGGGAGCCTCTTCTCATGGAGTGTGTCTTTTAACCTCCTGGAAGAGTTCCTCTCATGTTTGCACTTCAGATCTGTAACTTGGCAGTGGGCCATCTATGTCATTTGAGCTACAGTGCTATTTCCATTAAGGAATTGCATTATTTTGATATGAGATTGTTCATGGTGTTTTTATCACATTTTTTATGAGAGATCTCTGGTGTTGGGCTTTGCCTTCCACTTTGGTGATCCATGGATTAGCTTGCTGATCCATGTTCTATTTAGATCTGATCTATTGTCATGTAATGTTATATTCAGAAATTACTACAGCATTTTGCAGGTCTGCAACTTGAAACTCAGATCTACTCTTTGTTATGCATGATTTTGTCAAAACCCCAAGGGGATAATATTGTAAACCAGAATATGTATTTTCCAGATCTGAAATAGATCTAATGTTTTGTCCACATATCTGTCCTAGATCTGAGTTGTAACATTCAGCTGCTATAGCTCCTTTAAATAACGATTTTGAGCCATTTCTGCAGATATATATGTGTTGTAGCACTATTTTCTGAGGATTTCTTGCACTATTGCCTCATGTATTCTACTGTATACTGAAAGAGTTCCATTATAATTCTGATTTTTTGTTGTACATTCATTCTAAAGCAGTTTGTTGTGCATAGCTATAGCCCCTCTTGTAGGGTTTTTTTTAGCTAGACTAGGTGGTGGGAGATCTGTTTACCACACCTATTTGGATTTTTTTTTGCTCCCCTTTTGGATCTCGACTCCAGATATATTGATCTAAGGGATCCAAGGGCTATAAATTCATTTCTGTGCATCAATATCCAAGAAGTGCGTTATTTCATTAGGCTTGCTCTGCTATTCCAGATCTGGGATATTACAGTGGTATCAGAGCTCCTTTATTGGCACAGCCTATGCTTGCCTTGGAGCACCAACCATGTTGCATTCAGAAGAAGATGATCCTCTTACTGAGAGGGAGAAGAGGTATCAGAACAAAATTCACAAGAAGTTTGATTACTCTACTGATGATCCTGACAAGGTTCAAGAGAAGGGTAAAGCCCCTGAAGCTGCAAATGATAAAGAAGAAGAAGATTTTGCAAGAACTCTTTTGGTGGCCATGCAAGATCTTGCCAAAGATATCAAAGAGATGAGGGTGGACAAAATGGGGGAATATCCTGGGATATTTCATCTGGGAGAAAGCTCTGACATGTCTCATCATGGGACTGGTCAACCAGTGGATCTGCTACAAGCTCCACAAGCTACACAATGCTCCACTGTGCCTAATTTCTTGGTTGTGGAGAATGAAGGACCACAAGAACAAGATTTCCTTGAAGGTTACTTTGTGTATTATGACTCTTAGAGTCAGAGATTCAAGGACCACTTGAGTTTCCAAGATTTTTGTCACCTCAAGGACAGAAGAAACCAAGGCAACAGTATAGAGATGGTGGGTTCTTTCATCATTAGGATAGACACCACTCTATGGGTAGGTTATTTTTGCCCAAATTTGATGGATCATCCTCTAGTTCTACCAAGGCATGGGTAGAAAAGTTGGATATTTTCTTCCAGTTGAACAAAGTCCCTGAGACTGAAGCCATCAAGATTGCAGCTCTGCACTTTGAAGGTGAAGCACACAATTGGTGGTTCCATGGGTTGTATACATTGGGACATATCAATGTGACTACCTATTCAGAGTTTACTAGAAGACTGATGGAGAGATTTGATAGGAAGGATCCTAAAGCACCCTTCATAAGCCTTGCAAAGTTGAAGCAATCAGGGGATGCAAAGACTTATATCTCTGAGTTTCTAAGATTATCAGTCATGGCCCCTGATCTATCTGTAGCAAGGAGAGTTTGCATGTTCATCGATGGCCTAGAGGAACCTTTGCATGGGTTGGTTAAATATACCAAGCCCATCACTTTGCATGATGCCATTGAGAGGGCTAGAGATCTCCAAGATGCCTTGCCAAAATCAAAGGCAACTTTCCAAAGCAAGGCCCCTCACTTTTCTAAGGGGAAGGAAGGAAAAGTTGCTCCTCCCAAGGAGAGCTCTTTGAAGAAACCTCTTGATATTGATCTCAAGAGAGAATTGAGGAAGAAGAGACTGTGCTTCACTTGCCAAGAATCATGGGCACTGGGACATAGATGTGCTGCTAGAAAAGCACACTACATAGAAGTCTTCTCAGATTTTTAGGAGGAAGATGAAGGTGATGAACCTAGGAGGGGTCACAGTGTTGATGATGATGAGGAACATCAAACACCATCCAGAGATGGGAAGGGAGCCTTTACTCCAACAAGTGGGACTCTTGCTTCTTTGAGAGGAGTGCCTAAGTACTGATGTTGGAAATGTTGTCATTGATGGCAAAGGAGGCAGCAGATGCAGAGACAGGAATAGTTACAAGGAGACAAAGACAGATAATGGAAGCAAAGAAAGCAAAGAACAGCAGCAGGGAATATGTACAGTGAAGGCAGAGGCGTAGGTCGCAAGGGCCGCCGGGCGAAAACAAAGAAAGGAGACAGGCATAAGAACACTGTTAAAGCATAACAGTCAAATACAGAGGCAGAGTGAAACGGTCAAGCAGTAGAGGCAGAAGCAGCGAAGAGGCATTAGCACAGCAAAGGCAGAGCTGTTATAAAATTCCGAGAATCGCCCAAGCCGGCGGACACATTCATATGTATAATTCCGAGAAAATTTACCCAATGGGCATTACATATAATACATAAACCTTATTCCGGGAATCACTTAACTCCAGTGGCAATGTAATGCATATAATACAGAACCATATTCCGGGAATCGCACACTCCAACCGGTGTTATACATTTAATATAATACAAAACGTATTCCAGGAATCACATAACCCATTGGAAAAGTATACATATATGTCAGTTATATAAGTGGAGTGCTTTATTATAAGAACCAATCTTTATATGGTGGGACCCCTCCCTAATCGCATCGGAGCATCGCAGTATATGTCAATCGAAACATCCAACCAAATACTTGCGATTGCAATTGAAGCCCGGACTCGATGGGTGTATAAATGGTGGTTAATACATATTTGAATTCCGATCTAATCGCATCGGCACTGGTCAATCGCATCAGAGAATATAAGAGTTGCGATTGCGTACGAGATTCTAATTCGATGGACTTATAACCGTGGGCTTGATAAGTTTGAAATCCGGCTTAATCGCATCGGAAAGAAACAAACCATCGCAACACATATTAAAAGACTTGCGATTGCGATTAAGAGTTCAGACCCGATGGGCGTATAAACAATGGTTAATATATATTTGAATTCTGGCCTAATCGCATCGGAGATTATAAGAGAATCGGAACATGCAACAAAGAGTTGCGATTGCGATTGGAAGTTCCGAACCCGATGGATGTATGAATTATAATTCAAACGTGTTTGAAGTCCTTTCCCAATCACATCGGCAAAATACAATGAACAGTGGCCAATCGCATCGGAGAATATAAGAGTTGCGATTGCGATTGGAAGCCCGGACCCGATGGGCGTATAAACGATGGATGATATATATTTGAAGTCCGACATGATCGCATCGGAACAACCCAATCGCAATCGGAGAAATTGAAAGAAGGTATAAGTGACTCAATCGCATCGGCGTATTTGAAGTTGCGATTGCGATCAATCGCAATCGAAGCAGGAGCGATCAATTGCAATTGGAGGAGACTCATTGCATCAGGAAGTGTGTCAAGTGGGCCCAAAAGGAGTTCTTATATGTTTAAAAAATCTTCATTATATTACGCTGAGAATTGATTTAAAAAGGAAGTTTGTATGTATGCCGAGAGTTGAAATTACTTATATGTATATATGAAAGGGCGTTGTTATATATATATATAACATTGTTGCAGTGGTATTAAAGATGTGCCGCGTCACGCGTGGTCCGTGGGGTGTATGTATATGCCTCAGCTTAACGGGAGGGCGATTATTAATATACAACGATTGTGATATATGTCTGTTCCGCTTGCGGAACTTCCACATCAACAAGACACTTATTGTATGAAAGACGTTGGGATATGCCCAGATTTAAAAGGCAGCAGTTACACCTCAGCAGAGGACAGAAAAGCAAACAGAGCTGAAAAGAGATAAAGCACAGTCAAAGAAAAGACAAATGCGCAGCGATCAAAAAGGCTGTATGAGTGAGCTGGAGCTCTCATTGTAATTAAATGTAAATATTTTTAATTGATTTATATTGTTGTGATGCATTGGCAAGTCTCTAGAGGAAAAAAAAATATCCCACTGTAATATTAAAATAAGCACCTACAGTTACATTTTTTTTGAGTGAGCTGGAAAAGAAATGAAAAGGAAGAAAGCGAAGAGATATGGCTGTCCATTCCAAATTCCTTGAGGAATGCTAACAGTCACAAGAAAATTCTTATAAATAATATCATCTAGATATGCAAGAAAAGCAATGAGGGAGTTAGAGAGAGAAAATATAGAGAAGGCAGAGTATAGAAGTGTAAGGCAGAGAAGACTAAAAGAAGAGCAGAAAGAGAAGCTACAGAACAGAGCTGATATATGAGGTAAATCAGCAAACATTCAGCTTTGAAAATTGAGGAAGTTGGAGCTTCCCTATCAAGTTGCAACTTGATAGCTGTCAGTTGTAGCTGACTGAGGTTGGAGCCTCCTGTAGGTTGGTGCCTGCAGAAAATCGAAGGGAGTTGGTGCTTCCTTGCAAGTTGTAGCTTGTAGAATTGAGGATAGAGCCTCCTGTAGGTTGGTGCCAGCAGAAAATAGTGGTGAGAGGGAGTTGGAGCTTGCCTTTGCATCACAACAATAATAAGATGTGGTTTTCTCCCTTTATGGGTTTCCACTTACATATGTTGTCTCTGTGTGTGTTTCTTATGTGTTGATGTGATTCTTTCAATCTTCTTAATTGGTTGCTGCTCTCAACATAAGTGTGGTGTCACATTAATTTAATATTGGCTGCAACATTTTAAGACTGTTTATAAATTAAGCTGTAAATAAATTTGGTGAAAATTTTGAAAATCTTATGTATGTATTAAACTGATTCACCCCCCCCCCTCTCAGTTTAATTAAAGATTCAACAATTGGTATCAGAGAAGGTTCCTTTGTGCAAGTCTAACAACTTAAAGGAGATCCTAGGTTCCCAAGATGGCTAGTAAAGAAGGATGCTCAACCAATAAAGCCCCTTTCTTCACTAGTGAAAATTATGCTTTCTGGAAAATCAGAATGAGGACATACATAATGTCTCTAGGAATAGAAGTCTGGGCTGTTGTGGAATTAGGATATGCCCCGAAGGCAACTGACACAAAAAAGACTCAAAACAAGATTTTGTGGCTAATGAAAAAGCCATGAATGCCATCCTGAATGGATTATGTGAAGTAGAGTTTATTAAATTAATGCACAAAGACACTGCCAAAAAAATATGGGATACTCTTGAAAACATACATGAGGGAGACCAGAAAGTAAATACTGCCAAACTTCAAGTCTATAGAGCCCAGTTTGAAAACTTAAAAATGAATGATGATGAAGACATTGCCAGTTTCTTCCTAAAAGCTGCAGAAATTATTAGCAATATGAAAGCTCTTGGAGAAAAAATGCCAGAAAGTATAATTGTGCAAAAGATTCTAAGATCTCTTCCATCCAGGTTTAATCCAAAGGTGTCTGCAATAGAAGAAACAGCTGATTGGGAGACCTTGACCATGAACCAGCTACTTGGAAATCTAACAGCTTATGAAATGAGGCTCCCACAAAAGAAGCCAAGTACGAGGGAAGCAGCCTTTAAAACAAAAAAGAAGAAAGAAGAAGAGGGAGACATATGCTCTTGCTCGGATGAAGAAGAGGCAAATTTTGTCAAGAAATTGGATAGAGGCTCAGGTAAATACAAATGTAAACTCCCCTTCAAATTCTTTAACTATGGAAGAGTGGGACACTATGCTGCTAAGTGTCCTCACAAGAAAATAAGGAATCAGGCTCAAGAGTCAGAGAAAAATAAATCAAAGAACTGGCAGAAAGGAAAGAAGTTCAGCAGAAAATCCTTCTATGCTCAACAAGACAGTGGTACATCTGAAGATTCAGATGAACCCTCAAGTGAAGAAGGAACCTCCGAATTCTTATTGATGGCCATAGAAGATTTTGAAGGACTCCTGCTAGAATATGAAGAGGAAGAAGGGGAAGTCGACCTTGAGGGGGAGCTAAGAAGTGCTCTGGAAGAGATTGATAGACTCAAACTGAAGTGCAAAAAACAAAAGGACATTCTTCTTAAGTATGTAAGAGAAGAACAAAACTCATAAGTCCTCATCCAGCTAAAGGTAGAGCTTGAAGAAGCCAAGAAGATAGAAGACATGTTACTTCAGCAAATCAAGGATAAAACTCGAGAACAAGAGAAACTGGAAGAAGAAGTAGTATGTCTCGGGAAGAAACTAGAAAATGCTCAAAGGATAGTGCTTATAAACTCTTCTCAAACAAGCTCTAGTAAGTTGAATGAAATTCTGGTTGCTCAAAGATCCCCAATGATAAAAACAGGAATAGGCTATGAAGGAGAATCGAGTAAAGGCAAAGAAAAGGAAAACAAAAATATTATTTTTGTAAAAGCAAAGAAGAATGATGAAGTAGCTCAAACAATTCCTACAAAAGAAGAAATCTGCAATAAGGAAGACAGAGATCAGAAGAAACCACTAGTAGCAAAGAATGTAATAAATACTAAGACCCCTGAATATGTAAAATTTGGAAACCATCAAAGAAGATTCTTTCCTCCAATGAAGAATGCCACCTGTTATGTCTGCCACAAGTTGGGACACATTACTGCATATTGTCATGCAAGAAGGAGTAATTCAAACCAGCAAAAGATGCAAACATTGAAGAGACTTCCTCAAGCAAACAAATGGAAGAGACAACCTTACATCAGGTATGCAAATAGCTTCTATGGTTACTGCTTTTATTGTAAGGAATTTGGTCATAAAATCATTGAGTGTAGAAAGTATGGACAAAGATTGATGTTTAACACCTCAAGGAGGTTTATGATTCAAATAAATTTTGTTCATACTCATAACTCTGCAAAAATTATGATCAAATGTTGTGTATGCAATCAAGTTGGACATATACCTTCTAAATGTCCTCTAAGAAAATGTAGTCCATCATCCCACAAAAGATACCAAACAAAAGGGTGCTTCCAGTGGATAAAGAAGGAGAATAAATGTGACCTGGCCCTAACTGCTCAAGACCTGAAAAGCCAGTGGTACCTGGACAGTGGCTGCTCAAAACATATGACTGGAGACAAAAACAAGTTTATAACTCTTGATGAAAAGAAATCTGGCAATGTTACTTTTGGCAATGATAAATCAGGTAAGATCAAGGGAAAAGGCTCAGTCAGCATAGATAATGGAAGAGGAAAGGCCCAAGATGTACTATTTGTAGATGGGCTGAAAGAAAATTTATTGAGTGTCAGTCAGATGTGTGACAAAGGCTGTGAAGTTCTCTTTAGAGCACAAGATTGTGAAGTCAGATCAAGCACAACAGGAAAGACTCTGCTCAAAGGTGTTTGAACAGAGAGTAATGTTTACATAGTAAAAGAGGAGAATGAAGCCTGCCATCTAAGCAAACTTGAGGAGTCATGGTTATGGCATAGGACATTGGGACATCTCAGCTTCAACCATATCATCAGACTGAGCAAGAAGAAAGCTGTCAGAGATATGCCAGAAATAAAAAGGCCTTCAAATACCATATGCAAATCTTGTCAATTGGGGAAACAGACTCGCACATCCTTTAAATCTAAAGATGAGCTATCAACAAGAAGACCACTTCAGCTTGTGCACATGGACCTGTGTGGACCTGCTAGAACTAAGACACCAAGTGGAGAATCCTACTTCATGCTGATAATAGATGATTTCTCCAGAATGACATGGGTTTCTTTTCTCAAGAACAAATCAGAAGCACTGGAAAAGTTTAAGACATTCAAAGCATTAGCAGAAAATCAAACTAGATGCAAGCTAAAATGTATCAGATCAGATAGAGAGGAGAATTCACAGATTATGACTTTGCAGACCTATGTAATGAACATGGAATAAAGCAACAATTTACCATTGCAGGGACACCTCAGCAGAATGGAGTAGCAGAGAGACAAAATAGATCTGTACAACAAATGGCCAGAGCTATGATGCAAGAGAATAACATTCCTCAAACCTTTTGGGCAGAAGCTGTACACACAACAGTACATATTCTAAACAAAGCTCATTTAAGACCTAACAGTGATAAGACACCTTATGAGCTATGGCATGGTAAACCTGCATCAATCAAGCACTTTAGAGTCTTTGGCAGCAAGTGCTACATAAAGAATAATGATGAAAATCTGGGGAAGTTTGATGCAAGAGTAGATGAAGGAATACTCTTAGGATATGCATCCAAGAGTAAAGGATACATATGCTACAACAAGACTCTTCGAAAAATTGTAGAAAGTATTGATGTAAGATTTGATGAAGAACTTCCAAATAAGACAAGAGATATAGATTGCAGCAGCCATCCTGAAAATCATGAAGAAGAGGACCAAGATGATGAAGAAACAAGCAAAACATCAGAAAATGCTGAACTGAACTCAAAAACCCCCTCAAGATACACTCAAAAGAACCATCCAGAAGATCAAATCATAGGAGACAAGAGTGTAGGAGTGCAAACAAGAAGGCAGCTAACTGAACAGATAGAAGAAGTATACATAGCAATGTTATCACAAATAGAGCCAAAGCAGTTTGAAGAAGCTAGCAAGGACAAGTATTGGGTAAAAGCAATGAACGAAGAATTGGACCAAATTGAGAAGAACAATACCTGGGAACTAGTTCCTAGACCAATTGAGAAGAATATCATTGGTTCAAAATGGGTATTCAAAAACAAAATGAATGAGCAAGGAAAAGTAATTAGGAATAAAGCCAGGCTGGTCTGCAAAGGATACTCACAAATTGAAGGACTTGATTATGAAGAAACATTTGCCCCTGTAGCCAGAATGGAAGCTATCAGAATGTTCCTAGCATTTGCATGCTACCAAGACTTCAAGGTATATCAAATGGATGTAAAGTCTACTTTTCTTAATGGAGATCTAGAAGAAGAAGTATACATGGAACAACCAGAAGGCTTCTCATTGACAGACAAAGAAGACTATGTATGCAGACTGAAGAAGGCCCTATATGGACTGAAACAGGCTCCTCATGCTTGGTACTCAAGATTGGATAAACATTTACAAAAAACAGGTTTTTAAGAGAGGTGGAGTAGACAACAATCTATACATAAAATCCCATGAGAATGAACTCCTGATTGTTGTAGTGTATGTTGATGACATTATGTTTGGAAGCAACAAATATGAACTAGCAAAAGGGTTTGATGATGAGATGAAAACAGAGTTTGAAATGTCTATGATTTGGAGAGCTCAGTTTCTACTTGGGACTGCAAATTCAACAAAAGAACACAGACACCTTCATCTCTCAAGAAAAATACCTAAAAGAAATGCTGAAAAAATTCAAAATGGAGGATTGCAAACCTGTGTCAACTCCCATGACCATAGGTTGCAAGCTGTGTGCTGATGATGGGTCTGCTGATATAGATCAAAAACTCTACAGATCCATGATTGGAAGTCTATTGTACCTGACTGCATCAAGACCAGACATCATGCTAGCAGTAGGACTAGTGGCTAGATATCAAGCAACACCTAAACAAAATCACCTTCTTGCAGTCAAAAGAATATTCAGATATCTACAAGGAACAACATAGTATGGACTTTGGTATCCTAAAAGCAAAAACTTCACTTTATCAGCATACACAGATGCAGATTGGGCCAGCTGTGTGGATGACAGGAAGAGTACAAGTGGAGGTGCATTCTATCTAGGAGAAAGTCTGGTGGCATGGTTAAGCAAGAAACAAACATCTATCTCCCTGTCTACAACTGAAGCAGAATATATAGCAGCAGCAGCATGTTGTACACAAGTCATGTGGATGAAGCAAACTCTTCAAGACATGAAGGTAAGCATTGATGAACATATCTCAATCAAATGTGATAATACAAGTGCTATAAGTATATCTAAAAATCCCGTACTTCATTCAAAAACTAAACATATTCCAATCAAGTATCATTTCCTCCGAGAACAAGTGGCTCAGAAGATAGTAAAGCTGGAATATGTACCAACGAAAGAACAGACAGCTGATATATTTACCAAACCTCTTGCTAGAGAACCATTTCAATATTTGAGAGATAAACTAGGGGTAGTATCTGCAGATGCTACTCTCTGATATAAAGAGAAAGCACAAGTTCAGGGGGAGAACAACAACGAAAATACCATTCCAGGGGGAGAACAGCCAGCAAGGAAAGCATGAATCAGGTCCTCAGGATCAAAGGATTAAGGCAAAATAACACCAAGTTATTATCCTAAAGTTATCTGCATTACTCAAGCATCAAAAGGACAATTACAGAGCAAAAGGATCAGTATTGTGTTCTGAAACATTATATTAAGAATCTGAAACATAGAAGACGAGTAGTGATTATACATCTCTGACTAAATAAAGCTGATACAATGTATTCTATGAAGTATCATTATTCTCACTTTTAGCTCTATACAAGTGAAATAACTGTATCAATTTACAGTGTATATTCAAATTCGATAATCCTCAAAGTGTTCTCTCAACAAGTCTTATACATCACTATGGAGCAGCATGGTACAAAGTCAGCAGAAGAGGGTCTAAACATAACTCAGAGAGAGGAAATGCATAAAGCAACCCTTCGCCATTGATGTCAAAGGGGGAGGAAGAGCAAACAACAGGAGAAAGAGTAGGTAAACAGAGAAAATGTATTGCCATCAATGCCAAAGGGGGAGACTGTTGGAAATGTTATCATTGATGGCAAAGGAGGTAGCAGATGCAGAGACAGGAACAGTTACAAGGAGACAAAGACAGACAATGGAGGCAGCAAAGAAGCAAACGGAGGAAGCAAAGGAGACAAGCAGAGGCAAAGGCGGAGGTGGAGCCGTTATCACAGCAGTAGAGGCAGAGGCAGAGTGACAGAAGTAGTAGAAGCAGAGGCAAAGGCAGAGCGACAGAAGCAGCAGAGGCAGAGGCAGAGGCAGAGCCGTTATAATTCCGAGAATCACCCAACCCGGAGGAAAGATATATAATATTCCAAGAATCATTACCCGATGGGCGTTACATATTTATACATAAACCTTATTTTGGGAATCGCATAACCCCAAGCGGAAAAGTATATATATAAACATATATATATATATACAAACATTATTCCGGGAATCACCTAACCCGCTGGAGGATATATATATATATATATATCCATCACAATACATTTAAATGCCGTGCATTTCATATTTTGCAATGGTCCAAGGCATATACATTAATATATATATTTAAGTGGAGCGCGTTATGATCAATGGAAA
The DNA here is from genome assembly GCA_034641835.2 of Pinus albicaulis. Lineage (NCBI taxonomy): Eukaryota > Viridiplantae > Streptophyta > Pinopsida > Pinales > Pinaceae > Pinus > Pinus albicaulis. The sequence continues at coordinate 47,567 of JAXQQM020066699.1, forward strand.
GGAAGTAATATAAAGTGGGACCCTCACCCAATCGCATCGGAGAAAAGGTTGGCAGCGGAACATAGTGACAAGAGCTCCGATTGAGTTCCGGACCCAATAGGGCATATAAACAGTGCCTTGATAAGTTTGAAATCCGGCTTAATCGCATCGGAAAGAAACAAACCATCGCAACACATATTAAAAGACTTGCGATTGCTATTAAGAGTTCGGACCCGATGGGTGTATAAACAATGGTTAATATATATTTGAATTCCGGCCTAATCGCATCGGAGATTATAAGATCATCGGAACATGCAACAAAGAGTTGTGATTGCGATTGGAAGTTCCGAACCCGATGGATGTATGAAATATAATTCAAACGTGTTTGAAGTCCTTTCCCAATCGCATCGGCAAAATACAATGAACAGTGGCCAATCGCATCGGAGAATATAAGAGTTGTGATTGCGATTGGAAGCCCGGACCCGATGGGCGTATAAACGATGGATGATATATATTTTAAGTCTGGCATGATCGCATCGGAACAACCCAATCGCAATCGGAGAAATCGAAAGAAGGTATAAGTGACTCAATCACATCGGAGTTAGAGTTGGCAAAGAAACATGCAAACGCAAGGTGTGATTGCAATCAATCGCAATCGGAGCAGTAGCGATCAATTGCAATCAGAGGAGACTCATTGCATCGGGAAGCGTGTCAAGTGGGCCCAAAAGGAGTTCTTATATGTTTAAAAAATCTTCATTATATTACGCTGAGAATTGATTTAAAAAGGAAGTTTGTATGTATGCCGAGAATTGAAATTACTTATATGTATATATGAAAGGGCGTTGTCATATATATATAACATTGTTGCGGTGGTATTAAAGATGTGCTACGTGGTCCATGGGTTGTATGTATATGCCTTAGCTTAACGGGAGGACGATTATTAATATACAACGATTGTGATATATGTCTGTTCCGCTTGCGGAACTTCCACATCAACAAGACACTTATTGTATGAAAGATGTTTGGATATGCCCAAATTTAAAAGGCATCAGTTACACCTCAGCAGACGACAGAAAAGCAAATAGAGCTGAAAAGAGATAAAGCACAGTCAAATAAAATACAAATGCGCGGCGATCCAAAAGGCTGTATGAGTGAGCTGGAGCTCTCATTGTAATTAAATGTAAATATTTTTAATTGATTTATATTGTTGTGATGCATTGGCAAGTCTCCGGAGGAAAAAAAAAGATCCCACTGTAATATTAAAATAAGCACCTACAGTCACATTTTTTTTTGAGTGAGCTGGAAAAGAAATGAAAAGGAAGAAAGCGAAGAGGTATGGTTGTCCATTCCAAATTCTTTGAGGAATGCTAACAGTCACAAGAAAATTCTTATAAATAATATCATCTAGATATGCAAAAAAAAAAAGAGAGAGAAAATCTAGAGAAGGCAGAGTATAGAAGTGTAAGGCAGAGAAGACTAAAAGAAGAGTAGAAAGAGAAGCTACATAACAGAGCTGATATCTGAGGTAAATCAGCAAACATTCAGTTTTGAAAATTGAGGAAGTTGGAGCTTCCCTATCAAGTTGCAGCTTGATAGCCGTCAGTTGTAGCTGATTGAGGTTGGAGCCTCTTGTAGGTTGGTGCCTTTAAAAATTGAAGGGAAGCAGCTTCCTGCAAGTTGTAGCTTCAGATAATTAAGTGATGAGGCTTCTTGTAGGTTGGTGCCTGCAGAAAACAGTGGTGAGAGGGAGTTGCAGCTTGCCTTTGCATCACAACAATAATAAGATGTGGTTTTCTCCCTTTATGTGTTTCCACTTACATCTGCTGTCTCTATGTGTGTTTCTATTGTTTAGATGTGATTCTTTCAATTTGCTTAATTGGTTGCTGCTCTCAACATAAGTGTGGTGTCACATTAATTTAATATTGGCTGCAACATTTTAAGACTATTTATAAATTAAGCTGTAAATAAATTTGGTGAAAATTTTGAAAAGCTTATGTATGTATTAAACTGATTCACCCCCCCCCTCTCATTTTAATTAAAGATCCAACAATTGACCCTAAGAGTACAAGGTTCAACTATGAATCAGAGATTTGTTCTTGGATTTGAGCAGTTGGGCAACTTACAACTTTATTGATGTTCATTCAGCAAAAGAGAGAATCCTAATCGATTCAAGGCATGCAACACTTATCCTTCACCTAGTACTTCCACACAAACAACATAGATGGATTTGCACAGTGGAAGCAGGGATCTCACAGTTCCTTCTCTCATGTTCATGAGGATGCTGCAAGGGACATTTTTATCTAATGGCAAGCCACCTGGGATGCCATCAGATTCAAATCTTGTGGGGGAGGCTCCACAAAGTGCTGCTCCAAATCTAGATCAAGGAAGGATTGGAGCAATGAGAGACCAAGTTACAGCACTGGAGGGCTTGGGACAGCTCAAGAATGAGGAGGATCTTCTTTCTGCATCACTATCTCCCTCTCTCTTTTCTGAATCTATGCTGTGGGAGGAGAAGAATGGGAGGATCAGCCTTCCAACAAAAAAATTTGGCATGTGTAATGTCAAAAGGGAAATCAGCAACATGACAAGCACTTCCATGGATGTATCAGCAGTGCTGTCATTGTTGAGCAGTGTGGATCTTTATTGGAAATCTTAACTGCTTGTAGAGTATTCCAAAGTTATTCACACAGGTATGATACTAGATGGCATGCAGCAATAAGAGGGCTACTTAGTCCAAGGGGGAGTCATCTATCATCATGGTAAGGTCTTCTTGGCTAGAGCTTCCAAGCTCAAGCAGAAGATCCTACAAGGAGCATATGAAGAGTTCTTCCTCAGCCATATGTATTCGATGAAGATCTATACCTTGATCATGAAGAGTTTTGATTGGGAAGGCATGAGAGAGGACTTACATCAGCACTTTCAAGAGTGCAGTAGCTATGGAGGATTGGGGCAGCCAATGGGCTCTTTGCAAGAGTCATCTCAGCCAGCTCTTCCTTTGCTTGAAAGGAGGAAAATGCTCATGCACAACTCCATGTGTATGAAAGACTATGATGGTAAAAGGACTGATCATGCCAAGCAAGTTGTATTTTCTGATTTGTCTCATTCTTTTACCATTTTTTTGCAGGCTATGACTCCTAAAGGGGATGAGAGATCATGTGGATCTCATAGCTTGTCAGGGGCCATTAGAAATTCTGAACTTGGTCACTCCCTTGTTGTGAAAAGGGAGATTCCTTTTCATGATGGGTGCTTCCCAAAGGCACCAAACTTATGTAACACCTTCAGCCATGTTAAGGTGACTCATGCAGCAAAAGTGTGGTGGGAATGCCACTTGCCACACCTGGATCTAATGAAGACAAGAGGTGCACTGCACTGGCACCACATGTGGGATTTTGACCCACCTCCTCAAGTGCAGATTTCAGTTTGCATACATGTAGTCCTGCTTCCATACTTGGATGATATAGTTGTATTGTTTATGGGATTGTATGGACAGAAGGTGGGCATCTTGTATGTACCACATGGCTTGGAAATTCTACCTGTACTTCATGATACATGTTTTATATGTAGCATTGCTTCAACCATGTTTATTTCTGTTGAGTTTTTCACTCATGAAGGGATGGATTATGCACATATTATGTTGTCCTTGGAGGAACAATTCATGATGCATTGGCTTGTTGAGCACTTGGCCTATGATGAGGTCTTGATCCTTGATGATGCCATCAATGGAGGAGGAGAAGAAATACATCTATTAACCTATCAGTTTCTTGGGGACAAGCAACATTTTGGAGGGGAGGACTGTAATATTCCTACTTAGCCTAAGCTAAGAGGAATATTCATTTTTTTTTTACTTTATGTTGCATGAATAAAGGAGGGCATGTAAAACTCCTGAAAATACTGAATAAATCAATGCCCATGTGAACAAAGATAAATCAGGGCCATGTAAATAAATCACTTGCAGGTGTGAAAGGGGTTTGAGCTGTGAGACTGGGTCAACCTTGACCAAATCTATAGCACTGTCTAGGTTCAATGTATCTCTTAAAGGGACAGCACGGTTCTAGAAGGAGGCCCCTCATGTGAAAGGTCCTAACTCATCAAGGTGTTTTAGGGTTTGCAAAGGCTTTCATCTTATAAAAGGAAGGGGAGGGAAACAAGAGAAGGTTGTTGATTGATTATATTTCTGAGTATCTTGTCTGCTTAGACAAATACTATTCTCTTCTGTTTAGTAGATAATTGTATTGCTTAGCACTTGGAGTTCCTATGCAGGGATTTCAAATCTTCCTTTGAGGTTTCTTGGAGGAGCATTTGTTGATTTGATCCACTATCAGGCTTGAGGCCAAGCTCTACTTCCAATTGCAACACAGATCCAGTGAGGGTTTGTCTGCTTTTACAAGCTACAACAAGTGGGATTCTAGATCTGCAGAGATCTAGCTTGTTTTGGGAGCCTCTTCTCATGGAATGTGTCTTTTAACCTCCTGGAAGAGTTCCTCTCCTGTTTGCACTTCAGATCTGTAACTTGGCAATGGGCCATCTATGTCATTTGATCTACAACATTTTTTCCATTAAGGAACTACGTTATTTTGATATGAGATTGTTCATGGTGTTTTGATCACAGTTTTGATGAGAGATCTCTGGTGCTGGGCTTTGCCTTCCACTTTGGTGATCCATGGATTAGCTTGCTGATCCATGTTCTGTTTAGATCTGATCTATTGTCATGTAATGTTATATTCATAAATTACTGCATCATTTTACAAATCTGCAACTTGAAACTCAGACTTACTCTTTGTTATGCATGATTTTATCAAAACCCCAGGGGGATCTTGTAAACCAAACTATGTAGTTTCCAGATATGAAATAGATCTGATGTTTTGTCCACAGATCTTTCCTAGATCTGAGTTGTAATATGCAGCTGCTACAACTCCTTTAAATAATGTTTTTGAGCCATTTCTACAGATATATATGTGTTGTAGCTCCATTTTATGAGGATTTCTTGCTCTATTGCCTCATGTATTCTACTGTATACTGAAAGAGTTCCATTATAATTCTGATTTTATGTTACAAATTCATAATTTAATCATATTTGATGCCCTCCTGATCATACTGTCCAAGACTAAGTTATTTCTAAAGCAGTTTGTTGTGCATAGCTACAGCCCCTCTTGTAGGGTATTTTCCAGCTAGACTAGATGGTGGGAGATCTGTTTACCACACCTAGTTTGATTTTTTTTTGCTCCCCTTTTGGATATAGACTCTAGATATACTGATCTAAGGGATCCAAGGGCTGTAAATTTATTTTTGTGCATCAATATCCAAGAAGTGCGTTATTTCAGCAGGCTTGCTGTGCTATTCCAGATCTGGGATATTACAATTAAGAAGTTAATCCACTTCCTACCAAGCCAACTCCATGGCGTATTTTCCTGATGCAACATTTCTACATGTGAATCTTCCATTTCCACATCGATAATGGAATCCATAGATCCACTTGTGCCAATATTTTTGTCCTCTAGCTGCATGTGCTTTGGACGACTTGTTGGATGCAAAGTCCAACAATGAGAGACATCATGTCCCTTATTTTGACAAAATGTGCAACTCTTATGCACTTTTTGTGAAAGTTTTCTTTGCTTCTTCTACTTCCTGTGTGCTTTCTTTTTCAACCAGCATCTTGAAGCAACATGGTTAAATCCACCACAAAATGTGCAACAAAACTTTCTTTCATTTGAACAAGAAAAATTATCATTCTTTGCTTAAACATAATCAAATTGATCATGTGAATAATTATACCTCTTTTGTTGTTTATAATTTCCATCATTTTTGTCTTCATGAGATGATGAACTAACAAAGGCTACAACTTTCTTTTTCAGACTTACATCACAGTTCTTGTCTTGAAAACTGTTTGAACTTGAATGCTCGCCATAAGCAGTATGTTTACCCTCTACTTGCTGCAATGAAGGCTTGAAACAATGGCAATCATCCTTAAAAAAAAATTTACATATATGCATTTTAGAACTTGGAATAAAGGTTCTCTTTAAATTTGCATCACAGGCATTTAAGGATTTGAATTCTTTGCCATTAAACTGCTCATAACCAAGGCCAACTTTCTTGGGTCGCTCCTCAACTGAAATAGGGTCAACCGTGCCTTTTGCATGCTTTCCCAAACCTTTGCCTTCATGATAGCCCATCTTAAACATTAATTTGGACCCTATACCCCTTGTATGTTTTTCAAAAGAACCAACACACTTTTCAATTGAGGAAATTGAAGACAAGTTGGAATGGTTTACCTCTTCCTTGGGCATTTTCTTGGACAAAGCTTCTTGACCTTGAAGGATTTGTTTCTCCATGTCATGTAGTCTTTGGAGAATTGTTTCCTTGTATTCCTTCATGGCTAACAGTTGTGCATGAAGCTTAACACTTTCTCTTTGATCCTCAATTAGAATTTGCACCATGTCCTTCACTTTAATGAACTCATTCTTTATGTCATCATTGAAGAATATCGTGAAGGAGGAAACTTCACTTGTAGAAGAAGATGACATTATGTAAATGGTCAAATTAACAAAAGGAACTTCCGAACAAAAGTTATCAAAGCTTTCAAAAAAATGACAAGCTTTTAACCAAATGTCTTTACAGCCATACTCTTATTCCAGCAGCCATAAAACACAAACTCCAATAGCTTTTGTAACAAACACTAATCAAGTGGGTTTGTTTTCCAAAGATAATATTGAGGTACTTTGGCGTAAGGAAATAGTCTACAACTCTTTCCAAGACTTAGCTATCAATAATTATCTTTTCAACTCAAGCAAACTCATACAATCAACCATTTTGCAACCAATAAAACAGTCAATATTTTACATTGTTTTAACACCTTTTGAACAAAAACAAATGCTCAACCTGAGCTCTGATACCATCTGATCTGAAAATGGAAGTATTTGTTAATGCAAAGTATCCATTTCCATTTAATTAAATGTGTGCAAAATTCTCCATGTCTTTCAAGTTAAACAAAGTGTATTTGGTAATTGTTTCTGAGTTATGTGTGAGGGAATGTTAATTAATTTTAATGTTTAACATATTAAATCAGAAATACACAGCAAAATAACTTTAGCATAACATGACTCAGATATTTGGTGACTCAGTTCACCCCTCCTGGGCTACGTCTGCTGGACCAAGCCTCCCAAATTGGCTTGTCCTCTTGTATTAAAATGCTCCAAAATGCTAATACAAGTTTAAAAGTGCCTCAATAGGAAAATATAACTTTAAATACAAATTCAAAAGACATGAAAATGCTAAAAATGTCTTTCCATATACACTAATCAGTGAAAAATTACCAAAAACATTGTCTTCTTCAACAAGGCCCTGATGGCTCTTTGAACTCCTCTGAAGCTTTTCGGGCTGTAGAAGTCCTCAAACTATTCTGAAACCTCTTCCATTAGGTTCATAAGGTATAAAATAGTCGAAAATAGTTTTTGGTTCACCTCAAATAGTGAGGTACAACTCAATACAACTCAATTTCCCCAATGGCCCTAATGGCTCTCCAAGCTTCCCTGAAGCAAAAATGGCTCTAGAACACCTCTAATACCTCTGGAACCTGTCCCAAACACTCTAGAATGCTCAGAATACCCAAAATTGACCAAAATTTTGTCCAAATTGGTCCAATATTGGAGAAATTATCATAAAAACAACATTCTGCCCAATGTCCCTTGAAAACCTCCACTAAATGTGGAGAAACTGGAGTTAGTAGCGCCAAACTGGTGGACGGACTGAAAATGGCAGACTGGGTGCTAAACTGTCGGAGATGTTAGATGTGGCAATTAATTTTGGAGGTTGGCATTCAAATGCGAATCCACCGGAACCGCCGAATAGACTGCATGATAAATGTTTAACAACCATAGCATTAGATTTTAACATGAGTGTTGGCCACATGGGCCCAAACCTGCCGGCACTAACCATAATCGTTTACCACCGACCGGTTATAAAATCCCCTGGTCACTGTGGAATGGACATATGGAAGTCGGTTGATGTGGGGGTTGGCCCTAAGGGGCTAGCCCCCTTTGGCACCAGATGAATTTTAAACAAACTTCAAATAAAGCCTTTGCCCATAGATTGTTAAGAACTAACGTATAGCCCGCCCGGTCGGGACTTTGGGCTGGTAGGCAGGCGACCCGGGGTCGATTCATGCCACCATACAAAATTTTACAATGCCAAAATTTATGCGACCTGGGGCCATGTGGTGGCCTCCGGGCTAGCCACGTGGCACCCACTGATTGGCCAGAAGAAAAAAAAAGTCAAACCACTGACCAATAATATGCTACCAATTGTCGAAGTCTCATTCACCCAAATGGAATATTCTGGGGAATATTTTGAGGAATATCCATGGTATATTTCAAGGAATATTTTTTTTTTAATATTTCCAAATTAGAAAATTCAAACCTGGTCAACTCAGTTTTTGGAGTTTACTGAAAACTTCAAACTTGCTTAACTTTCGCATACGATGTCGGATTTGAGTGTTGTTCACGGTGCCAGGATCATAGCGACGAGGCCTATCCGGTCGTTTAGGTTGTAAGTGATTTTGAATACTTTCAATTTTGAGCTTTTTCCATAGCTCGAGCTTGAACTCCTGATCAATTGGATGGCATGGGGACAGATTATATATTATGTAGGATTGCAAGTGGGTCTCCATTTCGGGTTTGGTCTCCTTATACAGGGTACAATCCCTCAAGAGGTCCACATTTTCATTTTTAGGGTGAGCATTGAAATCCATGTGCCTCCACCATAACAGAAAGTACTTCATGGATCCCCAACACCACTCAGTGATTACTTGTGTTCCACCTTTTGGATGAGGATGATGAACCTGGTTCACCATGCCCAGTAGGCTCCACACTTTCACCCTACACTTGGAAAATCTTCCAGGGTCCATATGAGGATGTGTCTCACTACAGGAGACAAAGGGAGGGCTTATCTCATCATTGTAGACCTTAGATATGGTTCAAAGGTATTATTGATCAAAATGGATACCCATGAGGATGTCATTGTGCCCCCACACCCACTTGAGAGCACCACGTGTGACTTACTTGGGAAACAAGGGGCCAACCCCTTGTCCACAATTTTTGGAGTACATTCTCTCATCATGGCACACTTTGGACTTCATTAGGCCTTCTCAATGGCCCAACTACTCATAATATTGATTATTTTACCTTCTTGAGAGACTTATTTTTATGTTATTGAGCTATCTTGGTGGGGTTCTCACTAAGGGATGTTATTATTGCACATTATTTTATTATTTTGGGCTTAATTAGGCCTAATTAGGAAAATCAAACTCTTTAGAGATCATATAAGTTGATGAGAGGTGTTTCATTTCTCTCATCATCACTTTGATTTAGAATTATTAGCTACTTGGAGATTTCACATTCCCTTTTGGAGGACGAGCCTTCGTTTCATGGATGAATTTTGATGTTTGGATACTGTTCTATTGCTCTTGGAGCTTCATTCCTATTATGATTTGATGATTAGATATACTCATTGTACATGTAAGTGATTTATTTTTCTTTTTCATTCTTGTATTTATCATATCACATGTGAAATTTACTATCTATATAGGATTGAAATTTATTCTAAGATCTCTTCTTCTCTCTTGCCTTTCAAGCAAATGAATTTTCCATGTTTGATATTCATACTAATACATATCATAATGTCAATAAATTAGGATCTACTAAATCTCTATATTAGACCTCTATGTTCATCTTAAACATTCTTTCTCATCATCAATACAAACAAACCTATCATCATTTATAGTTCATCAGAGTTTCTAAGATGCCTCATCGGTTGGATTAATTCCATCCAAGTAACCAATTCACGTTGACTCCATGTTTGTCTAGCCTAGTCTCCTAAATTGAGTTCAATAATTATCATCAGATCAAGTGCTCTGAAGTGAGGTGCCTTTGTATGTGCCTAGGTGTTTTGTTTCTTCTTGTGATTGTGTCCAGTGTTTTATAGTGTTTTGGTCTTTTATGGTTTTATGTTCACAAGGGAAAGAACTAAATCTTGGGTGGAAAGAAGCTATTGGTTAAAAACAAAGTGAAGCCTAATTTGTTGATGACAAATGACAAATGCAAATACTGAGATAGAACCAAACCTAAACTATGACTTAGCAAAAATACAAAGCTTGATAATGACTTCAAGAAAATGAATCACAACATGATATTAACTTGTCCAATCCATTCATTAAGGATATTTTGGAAGAGCTTGAGGAATGGGCAGCTAAGTGTAAAAATTCTCCTAACTAAACAATTAAACAATCAACTTGTAATGATACAACATCTCATCCATGATTAAAGGTTTGTGAAACATATCTGGAAAAGAACATTTGTAACATCAAAAGATCTCTACTCTAAAACTAGCTCCTAATTCTATTCTGCAACTTAGTTTAACACCACTAAACTTCACTCAAAGGTTATAGATTTTTAGAATAGTCTTTTGAGGAAAGGTTTGTTTGTGAAATGAAAAAAAGGTTGCAGAAGTACTCCAGGCCTTGGACTATTACTATCTTCTGTCCAGATGATTATGAGTTAATTATAGATTTGGAACAAAAGAGGTTTTGTAAATAATGAAGGCCGTGGTGTTTAAGTTTAACAACTAATGTAATTTAATATGCAATGGATGACAACTAAATGTGGAATGTAAATACAATGAGCTAAGCTAGAACTGAACTAAGATGTCACTAGTCTACAATAAACAATGCTGAACTAACAAGCCATTATCAAACTTAAAACGAAATAACAGAGCATGAATTGAATGCAATTTGACTCCGGAGTACCCTAACTAAGTTATCATGCAATTAATCTATGGGATTCTACAGCCTATTTTGTCCATCATGAATGGTATTTTGGAAGAGCTTCTTAGAACAATCTTGGTTGTACAATTCAGTGCAAATGCAAACATAAAGACTGAAAGCAATTAAAATTAAAAACTAAGTCATCACATCTATTTCCTACCCATTGTTATGATGTTTTGGAAGAGCGTTTTAAGAGTAAGATCATCTATGCTACTTAGTGTAAACAAGCAAATGAAACCTTCAGTATCACAGTCATGCCTTAGCCATCATAATGATTTTTTGGAAGAGTTTACTAGAATAAGTTCAACTGTGATAATGAACAAAAGAAATTGCAATTAAAATCTATAACACTACAGCCATTTCTCATTCATTATCATGATCTTTTGGAAGAGTTTCTTAGAACAAGTATAGCTATAGTGACTAATGAAATTAACTATGAACTCAAACTTCAAAAATGTGAAAACAACTAAGATACTTATCTAAATTACGAAAGTAAAGCCGTGCAGGAGGCAGGGGCCCTCTACCACCAGACGGAATCTAACTCAAAATCAACTCAACACGTTCAAAGCAATGTTGTCTTCTTCATTAAAGGAAAATAACTTAAAACAGAGTATTCTCAGTCTTCAGAAATATAGCAGTCAATCCATGAAATCTAATCAAAATCTAGAGCTTCTCTCTCGGTTTCCCGAGTACATTTATAACAAATCTTCATAACAGAACTTGCAACAATACGGGGATCATTGTCTTTCCTTATCAAAATCGTACTAGAACTCTAAAGATGGCAGCGTAAAGGGACAAAGGACATCTGGACTGTCCTTGTCCTATTAGAAGTCTGCCTCCTTGAATGAGTTCCCACGTACAAAACCACGTCCAGAATTCGGTTCATTCTTCATGGTGAGCAACAAACGTTGAGGACATGATGTGGAATATACCCATGTGTGGCTTTTCCTGAGAGGACACCTGGAACATGCTTGAACGTGAAGACAGCTGCAGAATTGGCGGTTAGCTACGGAATGTCTACATTCTGTAGCTAGTTTCAGTTCAAAATGCATTACAATGACAAAATCACAAAACTTAGCAAGTTAGCCATGTTATTCATTCTAAAAGAAATTTTAACTAATTTCATTGATCATTTGAGCCTGGGATAATAATGGACAAGAGAAAATGGGGTGAAGTATGATGGAAGAAAGAACAAACTTGGGGCTCAACATACCCCCACTGCTGACTTCTTGCATGTCCTCATGCAACTTATTCCATAAACTCAGAGACTTCTGCAAGAACATCCAACCCTCTTCTTCTTCTTTGCCTGGAAGTTAAAGGCCTTCTGAGCTTCCTGATGACTAACTTGAACCTTAAATTGGTAAGTGCCCTGATTAACTTCTTGTTCCTCTTTTTCAACTTTTCATTAGCCTTTTCCACTTTGTCCATTTGTAGAGACAAGGTTGAGTTCATACTGGTTTTTAGTTTAACTTGTCCCTTCAAAATATCATTCTCAGTCCTTTTATGTCTATTAAGTACTTCCAGCTCGTACCTATCTCTTCTTAACACATCTATTTCAGACAGTGGAGGACTAGGGTTCTATCTCTACTCTCTGAAGCTTTCCTTTCCAATGTTTCAACATAGTTATAAATTTCTTGCTGTGCAGGGTCAATTTCAGGGGCTTCTTCATCAAAATCTTCTTCAACATCTTCTTCAATAGATGTTTCCTCATCTTCTATGTTTATCACCCCGGTTTGTTTGATCTGTGTTTTCCTTAGTTTCCCCCTGATTCTATGGCTTCTTCTTGGCTGGGATGATCCCTCTCCTTTTTCTGTGGCAGATTTTCTGATTACCCTCTCTTCCTTAAGCTGTCTCTTAATCTGAGTCAACTTCTCAGAGATTATTTCTTCACTACTTTCCTGTATTGTTTTGTCAATTTCAATTTTAGAGGCTCTCCATTTTCTGCTTCTCTTTGTAGGTTGATTTTCAGGTGAAGGTTCTTTTGGTTCCTCAAAGTGATTTCTCACCAAGAAATTATCCCAAGTATCTTTTGTTTTGGCTAAATGGTGTTCAATTAAAATCTTAACCAAGCCATGATGGTATAGAGTTGTCTCTAGGAATTGGACTCTCCTTTGAACACTTGAAGCCATCTTTTTTAAACTTTGAAGCAAGAAATAGGGAAAATTTAGCTCTTCCTCTAAGAAATGCATTATCAACCTAATATGGTAAACATAGAAAGTACCATATCTACCTTCACAAGTGATAAATTTTTGTAGGATAAGCAATATGTTTCTCCATTTATTCTTTAATGCAGAGCTTGGAATTCCCTTTTTAAACACAGTGACATCCATACCTGGTGATTTGAGGATTTGCTTCCATGATTCATTATGAAATTCTCTGTTCTTAAACCATCTTTCTCCATGTCTAAGAAATCATGTTGCTTCTGCAATAAAAACCTCTGTGACAGTGAATTTAATATCTCCAACTTCAACCTCGGCTCCTTTGAATGACCTTGCAAATGTTTTAGTAACTTCTTTGTGGAAGCCATTAAATTTCTCAAGGAATTGCAGCCATCCTGCTTGTTGCAACATTTCTCTACTTTGAGGGTATCCTTCCAGGTATTTTGTGCCCACTGGTTCAGTTCTCATGATGAGGACCATAATTTCTTCTTCAATCTTCAGATTAGTACTCTTTCTGCTCACGGAGACAATGACTTCAACCCTCAAATTAATACTCCTTTGCTTCACGGTGACAGTGCTTCAATCTTCAAACTAATATACCTCTGCTTCATGGTGACAATGGCTTCAAATTTCAAACTGATATACCTCTGCTCTCGGTGACAATGGCTTCAAATTTCAAACTGATATACCTCTGCTTCACGGTGACAGTGGCTTCAACTTTCAAACTAATATACCTCTGCTTCACGGTGACAGTGGCTTCAACTTTCAAACTAATATACCTCTGCTCACGGTGATAGAGATACCTCTGTTTTACAGAATGAAATGATGAAGGGTTGGCTACGGGATGGAGTAATAGGGAGTGGTTACGGAACGAGTTAATGAAGTGAGGTGAAGAAAACAAATCAATGAGTGAAAATACCGTGGAGATATTTTACAACGGATTCAAAAATCATCATTAAATGATTTGGCTGGGTGACGTGAGAAAATCAATTACTTCAGCATTTAACCGCTTAGATAATGATCGGGTATAGGATTTGAAATGAAGGATTTTTATCCAAAGTTTTGCGGAGGGTATATTTGGCATGATCAATAAAAATAATCAAAACAACTTTTCAAATGATTCATAACTAAAACTATACTAAATTTTTTTATGATATGCCATTATAATCAGAACTTTTTACCTTTGCTTTTCATCTGCTTTTTGTGGTCTCTATATACTTTGTTCTCCTCTGGAAACCATTACTTTGTGAGTCTTCATAATCCTTCTTAATTTTGCTTGTTCATGGATATACTGGATCATTTTGTTGCAATTCAAATGTCTGCTGATCAGTGCCATCAGGATCTGTAGCTGCGGAATGACTGCCTGGCTGCGGAAAGTCTGATTAGCTGCAGAATGTCTGTTCAGCTGCAGAATGTACCTGTAGAGAATTTTAATCATGGAATGGAGTGGTTTGGAATATAAGTGGAATATTATATGGAATGAGTGAAGATAAATGATGAAATATGGTATAATGGGATATGTATGAAGTGAATGATGGAGTGGGATGGATTATAATTTATGAAATGGAGTGGAAGAATATAGGAAATGGCCTGCAATCCATGACATGTGTTATTCATTTGCAGAAAAACATCAAACTTTTAAATTTTGATATGGAAATGAGGTGGATAAAGTATGGAATGAGATGAATGAAATATGGAATGAAGTGAAGTATAAATGAATGAAATGGAGTATGGATGGATAAGTAAATGGAATGAAATGAAATGAGATGGATCATAAGTGCAATGGATCTGAACTTATGATTTTGTAACAGCTGCTTGCAAAAACAAAATGGAAAAGTTAGAGTGTCAGAAAGACTCTGATTTTCACCCTATCTTTTCTATATAAACATGCCAATCAGTGATTGGTTTTCATGTTTATACTTTTATTTTTTTTTATTATTTTTTTTATTACTTTATTTATTATTATTATTTTTTTTTTAAAATGCTTTCAGAAAATTCAATCAAGTTGATGAAGAAGAAAGATTCTTCTTCATTAACTTCACATCACTATTTTCCTGGAACTTCTTGACAAATTCTTCTCTTGAGAGTGGTTTGTGATACAGCTTCAATCTATGACCATTCACAAGAAAAGTAACCTCTTCTTCATCTATTGTCCTGATTTTTACTGCTCCATTATCAAAAATTTCAACAATTTCATATGGCCCAAGCCAATGTGTTTGAAATTTACCTTGAAAATCCTTGAATTTTGAATCAAACAAGAGAGCCCAGTCACCTTCTTTGAATTTCTTCTCTTTGATGTCCTTGTCATGCCATCTAGTCCTTTGCTGTTGGACTAGACTTGTTTTCTGAACTGCATCTTGTATGATCTCATCCAATTCATTAATCTGCTCCAGTCTATGCTTTTGTGCCTCCGTTAAATCAAGTCCTAGCTGAACTGCCATTTTGAAAGTTTGAATCTGGAACTCTATGGGAAACAAAACTTGCTTTCCATAAACAATTTCATAAGGAGTATGGCCTGTTGTGTTTCTCCATGTAGTTCTATAGGCCCACAAGGCTTTAGGAAGCCTATCTACCCAATCTCTTCTATGTAAATGAACAGTCTTTGTTAGGATTCCTTCAATGACCTTATTAGTAGATTCCACTTGACCATTTGCTTGTGGATGATAAGGAGTAGATTTTCTATGCTTGATTTTGTACCTCTCCATCATTTGCTCCACTAGCCTTGATGTAAATTGAGCTCCTTGATCTGTAACAATTTCCCTTGGGACACCAAAACGAGTAAAAATATCCTCAAAAGAAAAGTAACTACAGATGCTTCATTAGCAACAAGTAATGGCTTGGCTTCTACCCATTTAGTAACATAATCAGTGCAAAATAATATATATCTCTTTTGTCTTGATGGAGGACTAATAGGTCCTACAAAATCCAAAGCCCATTTTTCAAAAGGTTCAATATGTACCTGAGGTTGTAATGGAATCTCACCTGAAGGAGAAGGTTTCCCTACCCTTTGGCAACTGTCACACCTTTTGACATACTCTTTAGCATCTTTAAAAAGGGATGGCCAATAGTATCCTAAATGAAGGACCTTATAAGCTGTCCTCTTATCAGCAAAGTGTCCGCCACAAGGTTCATCATGACATGCTTTGAGAATCTCAAGCATCTCATCTTCCCGAACACATCTCCTAATAATAAGATCTGGACCTGTCTTGTACAACTCATTAGCAACCCATGAATATTTTGCACTGTCATAAATGATTTTTCTTTTGTCTCTTGCATTCATTATTGAAGGAAATTTCCCTGAAACTAAATAATTAGCAATGTCAGCAAACCAAGGAGTTTGGGTAGAAATTGCAAAAAGATATTCATCGGGAAATTGATCTTCAACTGGAGTGTCATCTTTGATGTTTTGGAGTCTAGATAGGAAATCAGCTACTGTGTTTTGTTTTCCAGGCCTATCTAGAATGGTAATGTTAAATTCTTGTAAAAGCAATAACCATCTTATAACTCTGCCATTAGTAATTGATTTGTTCATTAAGTATCTAATTGCAGAATGATCTGTGTGAACAAAAGTTTCATAGCCTGTTATATAGTGTCTGAATTTGTTTATGGCATGAAAAACAACTAAAAACTCTTTTTCAGTTACAGTATAGTTTAACTCTGCAGGAGTCAAATTTTTACTGGTATAGTAGATGGCATAAGGAATCAGGTATTTTTGTCCCAATACTGCTCCTAGAGCTGTATCTGAGGCATCTGTTGAAATATGAAAAGGTAACTTCCAGTTAGGTCCCCTTAAAATAGATGCTTCAGAAATTTTTGTTTTCAGGGTCTCAAAGGCTAAATGGCAATCAGAATTCCATTTTAATTCACAGTCTTTGGTAAGCAATTTAAAGAGTGGAGATGCTATCTTGGTGAAGTTTTCTATAAACCTCCGATAATACCCTGTAAATACAAGAAAACTCCTAACATCTTTTTGACAACTTGGAATAGATAAGTTAGAGATGAATTCAACTTTTGACTCATCAACTCTAATCCCATCCCCTGAAATGTGATGTCCTAAAACAATACCTTCAGTAAACACCATGAAACACTTTTCATGACTAAGTGAAATATTTTCTTCTTTACATCTCTTTAAAAATTTTTCCAAGTTTGTTAAGGCTTCTTCAAATGTGTTTCCATAAACTGTGAAATCATCCATATATACCTCTACACAATCATGTATTAGATCTGAAAAAATTCCTAATATTGCCCTTTGGAATGTTTCAGGTGCATTGCATAATCCAAATGGGAATACTCGGTAAGCATAGGTAACCCAAGGACAGGTAAATGTGGTTTTGTCTTGATCTTCAAGTGCTACATGGATTTGGTTGTAACCACTAAACCCATCTAGGAATGAGAAGTACTTTTTGCCAGCTAATGTATCTAACACTTGATCTATGAAAGGTAAGGGAAAATGGTCTTTAAGAGTAGCTTTGTTTAATTCTCGGTAGTCAACACATACCCTCCATTTACCATTTTTCTTTGGCACAATTACCAAGGGAGAAACCCACTGACTATCTGAAATGGGATAGATGAAGTTGACATTTAACAATTTTTGCAATTCTTCTTTAACAATCTTCCTAAGATTTGGATTCATCCGTCTTTGAGGTTGTCTGATTGGTTTACAATTTTCCTCTATATAGATGTGATGAGTGCAAGTCTTGGGGCTTATCCCTTTCATGTCGGTGTACTCCCATGCATATGCAGAAGAATGTCTCTGTAATATCTTGACTAACTCTTCTTGTTGAGATTTTTCTAGGTTCTTGTTTATGTTCAAAGTTTTGCCTGGAAATATCTCACTTGTAGAGCTGCCAAA
>JAXQQM020086124.1:0-22150 GCA_034641835.2 Pinus albicaulis
TCGACAAACTCTTCGCTAAATAGATTATCCCAAGAATTAGCTCCCAGAATACTTGCATAGTTTTCCCTGGTGTCCTTGAAGGCCTCACATTCTAGAATGAAATGTTTTTCTGTTTCCACTTTTCTGGAGGAGCAAAAAATACATACTCTTTCTTCCCACATTTCTTTTGGCCTTTTCCAGCGCCCTGTTTCACAACGGAGTTGATGAGAATTAGTCCTTAATTGAGCAATAAGAATTTTAGATCTCCAAGAAATATTAGCCCCTATGTATGCCTTTTGTTGATGGTTATGCACGGGGTTAAACTCTTCTATGTAGTGCTTTTTCTTTCTCTCTAGCTCTTTCTTCCAAGTATGTTTGTGGAATTTATCCATAACAAAAGTTTTTATCTCTTTACTGTTTGTAGGACACATGCTCAAGCAAATACCCCATTTACTAAACCATTTGTTATTTTGCCGCATCCAAGTATTCTGTCTTTTGCACAATCTGTCACTAAACACAACCTTAGGCCATCTATCCTCTTCCATTTGCTCAACTTTTTTCAGATACCTTATGACTCGCACCATAGCAATTGCTTCAATAGGAGCAGCCCCTGTTTCACTTAACAGGATAGCATAAGGAACTGCACTTTTAATTTTGAATTTGTTTGTAATCAAACGTTTCTGAATTTTCTCAATTTGTTTCCACTGCATCTTGGTTGTGTTGATGGCCCATAGTTCACAACCGTAGAGAATCACCGGAATCACTAGAAGCCTAAAAAGAGTTAGGGTGGTTTTCCAATCCCACAGCTCTGCCTCTCTACACCTGTTTTGAAGAGCATAAAATGCTTTCCAACCCCCTAAAGTTCTTTTCTTTCTACAACCATCCCAACTTAAATTTCTGTTGAAGTCAATTCCGAGGTATTTTTACTCTGCAACTTCTTCCAGAATGTTGCCTTCAAAATAGAACTTATGTTGGTTATGCTTTCTTTTATTAGAGAAAACCACTACCTTTGTTTTGCTAATATTGACTTGCATCCCAACCCTTCTACAAAAATGCTCAAGGGAATGTAAATGCTCTTGCAAACCAAGAGCCGAATTAGCAATCAATATAAGGTCAGTTGCGTACAAAAGAAGCCTGATAACGAACTTGCCCAAATGGATACCGTCACCCCCTTGCGAATTTAGCCACTCTTCAAGCTTGTCAATATATAACCCAAAAAGGGTAGGAGACAATGGGCAACCTTGCTTGACCCCGATATCGCTTCTAAAACTTTCATAAATGCCAGCTGAAGTTCTGATTTTGACTTTCACCTCTTCATACAACCTATGCACAGCTGCTCTCAAATGCTCGGGAACCCCGAGTTCCTCCATTCTGCCCCAAAGCTTATCCCTAGGAACCATGTCAAAGGCTTTTCTGAAATCAACAAAGCAACAAAAAACTTCTTCCTTTTTTTCCCAACCTTTTTCAATGATGTGCCTTAAAGTTATACAATGATCAACTGTGGAATGTTTAGGTCTAAAACCTGCTTGCCCTTTAGCATGTTTATCTCTTTCTTCTGCCCACTTGCTGATTTTCTTTTCCAACATGCTTCCAAATAACTTTGCAAACAAGAGGTTTATCATTATGGTTCTATAATTGGAGGGATTATTGACGTCACCACTCTTGAAAAGAGGTATTGCCATACTAGTTGTCCAATCTGTGGGGAACCCCTGCTGTAAGATGTTGTTGAAAATTTTTGTGATGTGAGGTGAAAGAAATTTTAAGCCCCACTTTAGATACTCTGCTTGGAGTTCACCTAAGTCTTTTGCTTTTCCAGCGCCCAACTTCTTGATACCCATCTCTACCTCTTGCACCGTGAAGAGTTTTGTGTCTGTGTTGACCAAGGGAGGAGGGTCAACCTTGGGATCCTGCTCATAAAGTTGTCTTGCATAGTCAAACCATTTAGAAGTTGTAATGTTGTTTTCGGTTTGCACCTTTTTCGATTGGAGCTCCTTCCAAAATAATTTGGGATTATTCTTCCCGAGGAAGATTAGTTATTCTCTCCTTGAAACCATAAAATCAACTTTTTTCTTTTTTACTAACTGCTTGTAAGCTTTGAGCTTTATGTTATCCGTGTCTGATTCCTTCCACCTTCTCCTTGCCTTTTTGCATTCCTCATCAAACCAAGCATTAACCGGAAAGCAATTTGTTTCGGACTTCTTAATTTTTGCTCTTTGCACTCAGCAAGTGCGCTTTGAATTAAATGTGTTAATCTATGACTATGAAGGCCATGAGATGGGATTTCCTCCTTCTTGAAGAGCCTCTCTAGCATTAGTTTGAAGGTATTACAATTCTCTGGATTCAAAAGAATTCTGCCCTTTGGGGGATTTTGTTGAACACATTGATTTTTCGACCCTAATTGCTTTTTTCCGGTCCAAGAGAAACTTAAATAGATTGGCTTGTGATCTGATTTTAAGTTCCAAATTTGATCTCCAATCAACACTTCCTCCATTTTCTCACACAAACTATGCGAGCAAATTACATAATCTACTACACTTGCTCCATTGTAAGTATTGCAAGTGAAATTACCGGACTTTTCCCATCTAGTCAAACCATTACAAATGACTAAATCGAAAGCCCCACATAGCATAAGCAATTGTTCTCCAAAGAGATTGCAGCCTTTATCCTCTGAAATTCGTTCCCATTGATGATTACTCTCTTCTGTAAGCCAGATAGGGTCACTTTCTTCTTTACAACAAAGAATGCTAGCTTGTTCACCTGCAGTTCTAGCATTGAAATCCCCCACTATAAGGACTTCACCTAGCTGAGAATATATTGCAATATCCGTTTTTAGGGCTGCAAAGGGATCTTTGTGGTCAAGCCCTCTACTTTTTTAGATTTTTGAAACTTGCGGCGCAAAATAGCATGCTGCAATTCTAATGTGATTTCCATTTTCTGATATTTTAAGCCAAACAAATTGCTTATTTGGGTCTTCTTTTTCTAGCTGAATGAAACGACCTTATTTTTCTCTTACTAATACCATGATACCCCCGTGCCCTTTGCCATTCCCTGCTGCCTTGTTCCACACTGCTATCTTCCAATACCCTTCAAACAAAGGTGTATTACACCCTTCATGCTCATGTGTTTCTATGAGGCAAATTATGTCTCTACCTTCCGCAATAGGCCCTAACCCAGGTCCTCGTCTCCATGGGTAACCCCTGCAGTTCCAACAAACTAATCTTAAGGAAACCTGGGTAAGACTTGATTGCTATTTGTTTTGACATGCAAGACTCACAGTTGAGTCTTTGTCCCTGCTTGCCCATGATGACCTTGCTTCCTCATTTCTTGCTAAAGAGTTTGCTGCCTCTTCTTTGTTATCATTTTGCTGCCTTGTTTTGGAAGGAGGTCCAAATTGCGCAATCACGGCTTTACCTTTATAAATCCATGCTCTTTTTCCCTCATCTCTTGCTGCCCTAACTTTTGTCATTTCATCTCTCCTTTCCTCTTGTTGTCTTACAGTTAAATCTTCTTCTATAAAAAATCGAGAACCCCTTAAGAGTTGCTTCTTTCTTAGAATGATATCTTTATCATGCAAGTTGGGCATGATGACTTTTATGGGCCTGGCTCTCTCACCGTTGAGCTTACCTACTCTCCATGCTTGACATACTTGTCCTTGCCATTGGAGTTTGTCTTTCAAGAAGTCTCTTGCAAGGTCAATAGTACATTCATTTTTCCCATACTCTTTCACCCCTTTAATAATTATGTTTGTTGCTCTATCCAGTCTTTCCTTGCTTTCTCTATCTTGCATGTTGTTAACCTGAATGTTTGTTTCTCCTTCCCTCTTAGCAGAATTGCCAATAACTTGAGCCCAAGTTTTGGAAAGTTTTGTGGGATCTTCTTTCCTCCCTTCTCTTGATGTTTCTTCATTGTTGTCTATTTGAGCAACTGCATTCCCCTTATCCTGGGGTGGCTTTGCATTCATCACCTCTGTGTTTTCTACTGCAAATTTCTTCATGTTTTGCACCTCCGCTTTCATGCGTTTCCATTTTGTTTTCCCTATTCGGAGAGCTTCCTGCAGTAATGACACTTGTTCCTTCAGAACTTTGTTGCTTTCTGCTAAAGCCTGATTTTCAGCTGTTATTATATGGATTGTACAATCTCTTTCCAGCGCTTTAGCTTCTACTACTTCCAACCTTTCTTTCACATTTAAGAGTTCTTTCACATAAAGATCAGATGACCAAGTGAGAGGTGTGGATGTGGGACTATATAAAGCATAATCATCACTAACTTTTTCTCTTCCTTTGGACTTGTTGCCACATGCTTGCGAAGAAGACTTGTTTGAATGTTATTTCTTGCGAACAATACTCTCCCTTTGAGACCTTTTTTTCCTTGTCTGCTCCCATTTTAGACGAGCTAGTCTCCTTTTTAAAATGCCCTGATATTGTTTGGCATTGACCCAAACCCACTTCCCAGTTTTCGTTGATGAGGCAATTTTTACTTGCCCTATATCATTTTTTTCTACGGGTTCTAAAGTTTCTTGTTCCATTATCAGGATGATATTAAGGGAAATCAAAATCTCTGCCCAAAACTGACCCTTTGTTTTATGCTTAACTCTTCAATCTCTGTTGGTCTGACCACTGAAAACTTGCTGCTCTGTCCTTGCTGCTCTGCCCACTATCCACTGAAAACTAGCTGCTCTGCCCTTGCTGCTCTGCTCACTGTCCCTGTCCTCTATGCTCTGCCTTTGCTGCTCTGTCCCTGTCCTCTGTCCTCTGTATAAAATTGACGAAGAACCTATGCTCTGCCCTTGTTGCTCTGTCCCTGTCCTCTATCCTCTATATAAAATTGACGAAGAACCGTACATTAAAAAATCCCATTTCTGGAAAATGCGGATGGCAGTGGTCTAGTAGAAAGTTGTCCAATCTCGTTGGAAGTTGAATTTTCTAAAAAACCTGCAGCCGTCCCCATTTACACTTCAATCTAGTTGAATTATCGTTTCGTGATTCATAGTGAAAAACAAAAGCTCAAATTGAGGAAAGAATTCCCGATCGCTGGGTAGGTGGTGCCCTCTTGCACTAACAGAGATTGTAGATGGGAAAGATACCGCACACTTGCCAGTTACTTCAAATTTGGCGTTCACGCTTCATTGGGTAGGGCATAATCTTGTTTAGCTGGTATTCCCAAAACCCTTAATGGTTGGCGCACATCAATCAGATCGCTTGGAACCCTCTGCAATCAGTTGGTATTAGAGACCACTTTACAAGGTTCTTCAAACTCGGTTATTGTATTTTTGGCCGAAGCGAACCCAGAAATATTTACGGTACTTACGCCACAGAAATATTCAGAAAACGCTGACGAGCGGTTTTGTTTTGATTCATGGCGGCAGAATGATATGCATACGCAATTATCATTAGAGTTTCTACCCTACATTAATCTCGGTTTTGCTTCACTAATTGGGTTGATTTCACACGGATACTATTTCACATGTGGAATACTCACTCCCGAAATTTTCTCTGATTAGAAAATCTACCATTCCGGTTGTCGAAGATTTGGATTATCCCGAGAAAAACGGATGCACCACCAATGGATCATATGGAAGTATCTGAGAGTATCTCGAAGTTAATTAAGAAGAAGGAATTTGGTTGGATTTAAGATTCTTCTTCCTCGTTGGAGGAGGAAAGATCCTTCTTCCTCGTTGGATGCCTCCTCGTCTGTCAGGATTGTCATATGTCATCTTGCTGGAGCTTAATAGCGGCGACTCCAATGCCAACTGAGTTGTTGATATCTGATATTTATGCCGTGGAGCTTGCTAATAGGGGGTTCAATTCTTGAGTCAAATCTGCTGCAGCAACATTTAGCTTTATTGAGCTGTGTTTCAAAGTTGCATTATTTTGCTGTACACTTCGTTGAAAAGTCACATAAACAACATTTGGTTTGGATTCCAAGGGAACTTGAGTTTGGCCATCCAGATCCCAAGGCTTGTCACTGTGCACAATTTCGTTAGCATAAGAGAAGTGAAAGTGAGAGCCGAGTCACGGCTTCCAAAATCCTAGTAGCTCCATGTGCCATCTGAACTGGATCGAAATTTTTTTTTATGCTATGGAATAAGCAAGCAGAGTGTTTATGATTTCCTCCATTAATTATTATTCTGAAATTTGTTTTCTCCATTAAGTTATTATTCTGAAATTTGTTTGCAGGGGTGAGAATAATTTTGTATATACAGACAGAAAAAGCAACTGAAATCTTTACTGTGCAGCCATTAAAATATATTAATAAAAAAAAAACATAATTATGATTAAAATATTTAAAATATAGTTGCAAATAAAATATTTGGCGGGTGTTTTGTTTACCATAATTTTGAGAGATTTGTGTAGTTTCTTTTGTGATTGATACGAAGTTTACATGCAATGATATATGTTATGCAACAAAAATTATTTTCATAAAAATTTATGCAGCACGCCAGGCTAAATGTCATATCTTCTAAAACAAACACTGATTCAAATGTTTCTCTCTTTTTCTAGCCTACAATTGATAAGATTGGGCTTTTATTATGTTCCTATGTTACATTCTTCTATGTCTGACCTTAAAGGCTCCATTTTGGGTTTTCTAGCTACCTTATTTGATTAAAAAAGATCTTATAATGGGGCTAATCCCTTAGGAAAAAAGTTATCTTTAAGGGTTAAAATCTTTGATTAATCATTTGTTAATTCTTATATTTCTATTGTTTCTAATTTATCTATTTCTACTCTAGTGAATTTAGTTGGTCATATTTTATCTACATCACTTATATCTATCTCGTTATTGATAGTGTAATCTAATGTACAATCAGTATCTATATGACAGTTTTGAAATTCTCCCTCAGTATTCATAAAATTATAGATTTGAGAGTCTTGTGAAAATATCTGCCAATATTTCAAATTATCTGGTATAGTTGGCCTATGTCTTACCTCAACAGTGTACTGATGATTTGGCTGAAAAGGTAATCTGCATGTGCTAGCAAAACTAGCCAAAATATGTGCCTGCATGTTCTGCTTTCTTGGAATAACAACAAAGTCAGTTTCAAGAAAACAAAGTCTAGGATTATTCACAAGATACTCTCCTTTGATTTGTTTTATGATTAATTATGAGTCTCCCATGATAAAAACTCTCTTGGCTCCAAGTTTTCTTACAATTTGCAATCCTAACACTAACGCTTCATACTCTGCCATGTTATTAGTGCATTTAAAGTTTAACCTGAAAGCATGACCTTCTAAATGAGCATTCTCTAAGTTATAAATCCATACTCCAACTCCTGCTCCTGATATGTTCACAAAACCATCTAAATCTAAATGCCACATAAACTCATGAGTTATATTGTCACTGTCAATTTCTTTATGTCTCTGTTCTCTTGCTGCAATTTTATCTTTATCAGTGTATGAATTGCATCAGATAAAGGAATCCACATCAGAATGCAAAGAATAAATAGGATAATTCTGGAGTTTTTCTACACTACTGACCATGTATTTCATCAAAGTTTCTCTATAAAGCTTTTGTGGCTGACCGGAAACAAAAATTGTGGCATATGACATGTCTAACTATAGTGATCCCTGTAATTTTGCTGCCCATGAGCGAGATAATAACATTCGATACTTTGGAGGGATATCAGCAACTACAATATCCATGATAATATTCTTAGCTGGGTATTGGACTAGAGTTACACGCAAATCTTTTATCAGGCCAAGACAATTAACTTGACTAGAGTCAAAGGAAAACATATCTTTATATGGTCTAGTGATGTCTAAGTTCAGTTTTTCCATGACAAATTTTGGCATTAAGTTGTGAGATGCTCCTAAATCTAACATTGCATTGTGTAAGATTTTGTCTTGAATGTTCAAGCTAATGTAGAAGGGAGGAAAACCTCCTTGTTGATGTTTACCATTAACTCCAGGACCAAATAACAGCTCTGGTTGATCATCATTGAGGTTAACAACATCTTCTCCTTCACCTATATTCAGTGTTTTAGTGATTTGGGCTTTGTATGAATCATTTTTTACTAGTTCTGTCAAAGGAACTGATATTTTCAATTTAGCTATCTCAACTTGAATATTGAATGGTACTTGAGTTTTGCCTAACTAAATGATTTCCTCTTTACCAATTGCAGTTTGTGTATTTTTGTCTTTTTTTATCCACAGTTGGTATTTCAGTTTGTGTTTCCACTATTTTACTTTCAATTTTCTTATCTGGAACAATTTGAGTGGTAGTTGTAGTTTTAGCAACAGTTGAAGTTTGAGTGGCAGTGGATGTTATGTCTACAATATTTGGGCTTGAATTTTTCTGAGTTTCTCTAGGGAGTATTTGTAGCACTTTGGACACAGGAGCTTCTATTGTTTTCTTGGTTTGAGTTTAGACAGTTTTCTTAGTAGGGATTCTGTGTTTTTCTTACTTCTAAGGCTATATTGTTTGTGAACTTCATATATCGTAGACTCATAGCCTTGTTTATAGTCCAAGGACTCTCCAGATTCTAATTTTAATTGTTGTAACATGCATAATTCCTGTTCTTCTTGGGTAAGAAAAATAATATTTTCATCATTTATTCCCATTAAGTTTATTTGGGTGTCCTGGTCTTCATCATTTTATTGAGAACTCTCAACATATTTCTCTCGGAAAGGTGGTCTAATCAATTAATCAGGTGCCGCTTCTCTTTTTTTTCACAAGGGAAAAATTCGTAATCTTTCATTAGATAAGAAAAATTACATATTACATTTTACTGAGTATACTGTCATGTGTGTTCAAAGTATGTTGCTGACTTTATACACTAGTCAGTGGTACATGTATGAAGCTATAAACCATGACTATCTGTCCAAATATAGATAGAGTAAGTTCGGTGCATAACTTACTAAAGGTGTTGCTTCTCTTGATTTATCAGTATTGGGATTTTTCCTAAAATTGGGATTTCTAATTTAAGGACCTTGTTGATTATCCCATTGTGGTTTTCCTTCTATGTTTTCTAATCTATCTATTATTCTTTCCATACTTTTGGCTAAACTATCTATTTTAGTATCTGATGTGGATGGTTCATCCTTAATGGTAACACTTCTTTCATTTCTCATCCTATCTCTCCTAGCTAACAAGTTAGCTTCTACACTAACTGCATCACTTTGCATTTATTCTAATGTTGCATAGTTTATTTCTCTCAATTGATATGACATGTCAGCATCAAAACCATCAGGAAATTTGATTAGAGCCAAGTTTGCTGGGGGTATGATGTTTACTGGAATTGCATTATAGATGTTATTAAACCTAGTACAATAATCCTGAATAGATTCATTAGTAGATCTCCCAATGTTTTCATATTCAGACAATATTTGTAAAGGGTTTTTCTTTCTTTCCCATATATTAATGAATAATTGATGAAAAACAGCTAAATCAACAAATGGTTAGCAGGTAAATATTTAAACCATTTCTCAGCCTATCCTTCTAATGTTTGTGCAAACAATCTCATTTGTACATCAGCCTCATCAATTTCATTTAATTCAATGTAATTAGTCATTTTATTTACATGTTGCTGGGTAGTGTATTGACCAGTACCATCAAACTGAAATATTTTACTCTGGTAATCCTATGGCATGGCATGTAACTGAGCTGGTAAGACCAAAGGGGCATATCTGGCTTCCATGGCTAAGATTCTGGCTTGGCTGTTTGGAGATGAGCTTGAAGTGCTTGGAGATGAGCTTGAAGTGCTAGAAGATGAGCTTGGAACACTAGAAGATGTACTTGGAGCACGAGAAGATGTGAATGAAACTTCAGGTTGAAGAGGAAGCTTGGGGATGAATGGTTTTGTGGATTGAACTGTGGTGGATATTATAGATGAGGTGGTACTAAATATAACTGGATTTGCAGTCTCTGAAGGAAAGGTAGAACGATTAGGGGTAGCAGCAACTAGGGCATCAAGTTCAACTGACTATTGGAAATATGCTTAATCTATATCTTTAATCAAATTTGAAGTCAAAATATCAAGTTCATCAAAAGTCTTTAGAACCTGTTGATCTGAATCAAGTGGGATAGTTTCCTTTTTTGTTTCAATAAATTGAATAAAATCAGGGTCTATTACAATATCATAGATGGAATTTTCAGATTTTGTTCTAAAAAAAGAATGTTCAAATGATAAATCAATTTGAATATCTTGTAAGCTTGATAATTCTTTAGGGAGTGAATTTTCTTTGACTAATTGGCCACTACTTCCTAGAATTTCTACTTTTTTAGGTTTTCTTAAAATTCTGTCAGGATCATAAAAAATTATAGCAGGTTGTGGATCAGGATGAGCCCTGGTATAGTATGTTCTTTTGAAATCCAGAATTTTAACTTTTAATGAAAAATTTTAACAACCCTAAATAAAACTTAAGGTGAAAAGATGAGGAAAAATGTTTCCTTTAAGGTTGATTTAACTGAGGATTGATTTCCCCAGTGGAGTCGCCAGTATGTTATCTCTCCAAAATTTCTCAGGGTTTTTATGTGTGTTAAAGAAATATTAGAGGAGATTAGGATCTAGCCTTCCTAATGCTCAGAGAGGTCTCTCTCTTTATGATTTAACTTTGTTGTTTTACTTGATTTTAGGATAGTTATGAAATTTTATTGGGTTTGATTTTGATTTGTTGGTGGAATTATTGATTTAGATGGAAAATTGTCTTTTCTACTTTTCCATTGGGCTATGGAGTCAAAATATCAAGAAAATAGGACATAATCAAGTTCTAAAGTAAGTGTTTGCATGGCAGGGTAGCTGAGAAAAATCAGATCTTAAAGGGTGAATGGTGAAGTGGTTTTCAATCAGGATCAAGGAGCAGTTAAGGATTCCTTAAACTAGATGAAGAAAGAAGTTGAAAGAGGTCAAACGGGATGGGAGAGCAATTAAGGATTCTCAGATCCAGATATCAGAGGAAAACATTAAAATGAATAACAGTTCAGAACATAGTGTATTTAAACAAATTCTGCAATAATATTCCTGTTATAACACTTAAATTTGGAAAAACATGCAAGTTTATGGAATACTTAAGAAAATAACAATGAACAATTGAAAGATACTTCACTGAAGTATCTCAATACATGAATCCTGTAATGCAATGCCTTTATTACTTGTCCTATCTGTTGATTTGAAAATTGTACAATAAACGCTCAGGTATTTAGATTAATTACAACTATAGAAATGTTCAGGAATCCACACTCAATACTTCGAATTGCTGAAGTATTTATAGAAAACTTAATACAAAATATCCTGTTTAACCAGCTAGGATTTATTCAAGGGAAATAAAATATCTTCACGCAAGAAGATAGAGACATTGATGTGACTAAATGCAAGTTGTCCCTGTTTATTGGATTTGCTGTTTGTTTCTCTGATATTTGTTTGTCCTTTATGCTGGCTGGCTTTCACGTTGCTTGTCTTTTATTTGTTGACTGTCTTTTAAGTTGCTTGTCATATGCCTTTTCCTTTGAAGTCCATTTTGATATTTAAACTCTGTATTTTATCTTTATCTGCTTGTATCTTTAACCTGTCTCTATTTTACCTGACTGCTCTGTTTACTTGTTTTACTTTTACCTGTTACAGTAAATCATACAATTTTTCCTAGGCCTCTTCATTTGGAAGTTTGGTTTTTACCATTCTCCTATAAATCTCATCTGCTTCAGTGTACATGGTAAATGTAGGCTTGTTTAGAAAGAGATGATTTACCTCATGTTGGAGGTAAAAGAGATTTTCAAAAATCTGAAAGAGTACTTTGCCTGTAGGAATTCCTTTCAAAGAGGAATTGTTGGAATGTTCTTTAGCCACTTCTGTGATCTTTTTGTCATAATATTAATGCTTCATTAGTCTGTCATCGATCACTAATGTATTAGGTAGTCCTTTCTGCCTCAAAACACAAAATTTGTTCATGAATCTATTCACTACTAGCTCCATAGTTTGACACTTATCCTCAAGCCGTGTCATCAGGTTTCTCTTGGAAATTACCTTTTTTGCCTCTAAGATTGTTTCTGTTTTGTCACTTATCCCAATTTCTTCTAACTCATGCTTGTTTTTAGAATTGAGAAACTTAATTATCTCAATTGCTTCCTCAGATTTATTTCCAAGTTTTTCTTTGACTTTCTGAATAGCTTCACTAGCTTCCTTTATCAAATCTTTCTGCTCAAATATGACTAGGATAGAAGGCCAAATATCATTAATAGAGTTAATGATATTGGCCCATAGTTGTTGCTTTTCTTGGGCCAAAGGCTCTGCCAATTTTAATTCCTTTTCTAACTTCTGTATCCTGTCATTCAATCTATTTGACTTCTGTGTGTCAGCCTTATGCATCATTTGTACCAATTTATTTTCATCTTCAAGACTTTTTACTTGTTCTTTTAGTCTATTGATCATAGTTGTTTGGATTGACATGTCTTGCATTGCTTTAATCAATTTACCTGCCTCATCATTGGGATGGGCTACTGCTGTTGCTGGTGTAGTAGCTGGTGTTGCTGAAACTTCTATTGTCACTGGAACTGCTGTAGTAGTTGGGACCAATGTAGCCACTGAAGCTGAGGTTGAAGCTACGGGAGTGACAGTAACAAAAACTGCTTCCATGCTAGCCTTCTTTTCCTGAAATAAATTTTCCATTTCATTCTCCATCTCTTTCAGTTGAGCTGTCAACTTAATGATGAGATTCATCATTTCATCTTTCTGACTTTCATTCTCCAAAACTTCTGTAGTTTGTGGATGTTCAGTTGTAGGTAATTTCAGCTGCTTCTTCAATGCAGTTATGTCTGCATTGTTCTTCTTGATAAGCTCTTCAGCTGCTTTGATGTCCTTTGGATTGTATCCAACCTCCATGACCAATTCTTCAAGTGATTTTATTCTATTATCCTTTTCTTGTGAAGAATCTTTCTCTAGTTTTAACTGCGTTATGATATTTTCTAGAGAATTTTGTAGTTTTTGGACACTCAAAGCTTTGTTTGTCATAGTGGAGTAAATCATTTCTCCTGCTTGTTTATGAAACTCAATTTGATCTATTGGATGTACATCTTTAGCCATAACTTCAAAGGCTATTTTCTTGTAGTATGTTGATGATTTTGGAGCTTTCACTGTTGGCTGTAAAAAGGTCATTTTCATCTTCCTAGTTTTGTAATCAAAGGCTGAAAATAACCTGTTCTGGTCACTAGTAGTTTGTTTCCAATACTGGGCATAAGTCACTGCTTTCAATGCCTCATTCTTCAAATTTATTTCTTTGTACTTCTCCATTATATATTTTTCTTTATCCACTGGTTTTCTTGATGAAGAAACCTCTGCACTATATTGTTTCTGAATGATCTGAGCACTAAAGGTTGATGGCTGATGTGTTTCTTATGAAACTTTTGGAGGTGCATTATCCCTGACAATTGTATCTGTATTAATGATTTCAATTGTGTCAACTATCTCTTCTTGCTCTATTACTGGATTCAATTTTTCCTTTTTCCTGTACATTAACTTGAATTTGGTGTTGGTAGTAGTCTCTGCAGAATAAGAGCTTTCCTCTCTTGCTCTCTTTGAGTTCCTGTCTTGTGGGGCTGGAGTATGCAGGATGGAACTAGTATCAGCATGTTTCTCCACCTCTTGCAAAGTATTTTCCAACCACTCTGACTGGTTGGAGTAGTTTTCAACCTCTGGTTTTGACTCATGAACAAAAGGAGTTAATTTGAATTTGACTCTTAACTTACTGATGACTCCCAAAGGATCATATTGCCATTTGAAACTATTACTGAACTTGAAATCTTGTAAACACTTGTCTGCTTGCTGACCATCATTTCTATTATTGCAAATGAACAGACCAAGCTGGTTTTTAATCTTAAACCGAGTTTTCTTCTTTGCTGACAGGAAATTAACTTCATCTGAATTTAAGATCTGTCTGATGTATTCTAGTGCAAATAACCTCATTGGGAGGTATTTTGGAAGTTTGTATGGAGTGAGTTGGCTTGCATACACCCTAATTTCAATATGATTCTGGTATGAATATCAGTCTCTTGTTCTACTTTGATATGATAATTGCAATACTTTCTTTATCTCTTTACTGACCCTAGGTTGAATGCTACTGCTTAGCATGTTGACAACTGGATAAACAAATGAATCAATGAAGTCTTTGTAGCTAAATTATGTGGAATCCTTTTTTATCAGGGATGTCCAGAAGACTACAGATTGGGGTTTACCCTCTATGTCCAGTTTTTGGAGGCTAAATGTAAACCTTTCTGATTGGAAATATACGAATAAATGAAACAAAACTGATGAATATTTAAACACTCTTTTCTCTGGTAATTTAACCAATTTCTCATGAATGGAATTTGATAGATATTGAAAAAAGTTAAATGTTGAAGCTGAAGGCTGTCCTGGGCAGAATATGGATAAGAAAACTAGGATAGATGCATTACATATTCATCAGTAAAGTATCCTAAAATGCATGACAACATTGTGACAATCTGTCTGGTTCTCTCTGAAAAAATGGAAGATGAGTATAGAGGGTTACTCTTTGGGGTTTCTACTGATGGAGGAAGGAAGGTTTGGAATTTTTGGAACCTCTTGGGAAAGTACAACTTCCGATATAGTTCAGTGAGGATTTCAATTGACAATGGGGCTTCATCAGGCTTGGGTTGGATCGGTAACATCTGATTTATGGATTTTTCAATGATGGTGAGTAAAATATCTTGGCTTGGGGTTACTAGAGCTCTTTCATTAGGAAAATAATTAATTTGGAAGAGTATGATGATTTCAGAGAATTAAAAGGTCTGTGGGAAGATGTACCTAGGTAGGTTTGAATCCCAAAGGTGGATATCATCATCATGGTCTATGAATTTATCATGGCTCCAACAGTGGAGATCTAGAAGGTTAAAATCAGTGACTGTATCACTAGTTTTGAAGTCTTTTTTAGTAAGAGGTGTGTGGTCAACGTCTACCACAGGCGGTTCTTTGGGAGGCCATTGTTTCGTTTAAGTTATCAATTTATTACTTTCTTTGCTTAAGTAATGGTTTCTGGTGGCTTATGATTACCTGGAAAATGAAGTTTTGGTATACAGAAGGGGTTTTGGCAGCAAATAGGCTTCAATTTTAGTCTGGAATGGCTTTAAATTGGGTCGGCAAAGGTTCTGGTAGCAACAGGCTTCTTTTCCGCAAATAAACAGCTTTTGTAAATACACAGTAATAAGGGAATAACTGTTTCGGGTGGGCTTTATTTCTTTTTGACTAGAGGTGGTTAACCTTATGGCGCGGAGGTTTAATTCAAAGAACAATGGTTTCATCATAAGGCGCGGGGATGGGTTGGTGGTTTATCGCACAATGAAAAGTAGTATGGTGGTTTCGAGACTAGGGGGTGTGATTGAATGTAGGATTTCCATGTGGAAAATGAGCATGGGTGTGAAACCACCCATTTCGCACCCCCCCCCCCCTCGGCTTTAAAATTTGGAATGTCGGGGGTACGAAACCTCTTATTGGCCGTTGGATTTGATGAATCACGATCGAGCGTATGGATGAATTGGGGTGTTTTGGTAGGTGGGACCCGTGTTTGTTATGCGAGGTTATGTAAAGTGGGTCAGGATTATAATAATGGTGGTCGGGTAATATATTTAAAATAAAGTGTTAACATGTAGTGGGAGGGGATTTATATATGCGATGGGGTTAATGAAATATATAAAGCAGGGAATTAATAAATATTTCATAAACTATAAGTTATGAAATAAAAATGGGGGTTGTAAACTATATATGAGGGATGTTAACAATACTCTAGGAATGGGTTAAAATAATATCAGGGAAGGTTTTTTACAGTGGGGCCCAATACATTTTAAACATTTAAAACTTTGGATAATGGGGTTTTCATGTTTTTTAATGGAAAAGGGAATTAGTAAAAGGGGAAGTTAATTTTCAAAGGAAAATGTGTTTTTTTAACTAGGAAAAGGGGTTTTAGGAAGGGAAAAGGGGTGAAATAAGGGGAAAAAAGGTTAAAATAAAGGGAAAGTGGTATTTTACAAGGGAAAATAACTTCCAAGAGTGGAAATAATATTTTAGCAAGGGGAAGGGGATTTAGGAGGATATTAGTGATATGAGATGAATCAATTGATGCTTTCCATTACTTGTGAAAGTAATCTACCTACCCTTTATTTACCCTCAAATTTTTTACTTCATTTATTGGGTGCATTTGAGCTTGCTGGCCCTTTTATTTTTCTTTTGATAAGCAAACTAACCTACTTCTAACCTTATAACTTCCAATGGCTCAGATTAAACTGATGAGCTCATTTTTATTCTCTACCTATCTACTAATCTTCCAAGATTAAATGGTTTGGCCATATATTTATTCACTAACTATCATAACTTGAAATTTAAAAGCATGAATGAATCAAGATTAAACTATATGATCATCATGAATTGTGGCATTTTTGAAAAGCTGCACATAATTTGTATTTGCATAAAGTAAAATAAGAGTAGTGGCATTTGAATGTGCAACACTTTCATGATATATTTTTGTTTCTTTTTGTGTGGGGTTCATACTTTATCTTTTTCTTTTAGGACTTACCCTCTTTTCATTTTTTAATATGGGAAAACATTTGCAGAAAGCAAATTATGTACAATATTACAAGAATTTAACATAGTCAATTCAAAATTATGACCCTTATTATTATACGACCCTAACATAATGGAAAATAGGAGAAAAGGGAGGCTAAAGGTCACAGGTTGCACGTGAGGAGGAAAACGAAGGAAAATTATGGAAATTGAAGAAAATAGAGGCCTCATTAATAAAAAGGCTTATGAGGATCAGTTCATGGTTTTTGTTCAATGAATTTTTGAGCTCTCATTATTCTCTCTCTCTCTCTCTCATACTCTTGGATACTTACAATTTTCTTGGAGCACCCTTGGAGGGTGTGTCATACTTGGTGATTTGGAACAAGAAGGAAAAGGAAGAGTAAGAAAGCACAAGAGGACATCAGGATCAGCAACTACAATGGGTTTTTATTGTAGGTACCAAGTTTCATGTATGTTTTCCTCACTATTTTTTGCATGCATAGTGTGTGCATGTGGCTTTTTGGTCATGATTTTTCATTGGCATGGAGGATTGCCTGGATCGATAGTGGATTTTCCTAGCCTTTCTATTTCTTGGATAGCCATGGTGTTGTGGGTTCAATTTCATTACTTTTTTTTCTGGTTAATTCTCATGTTCCTTTAGTTGTGGGTTGAGTTATTAGTTCCTAGAAGCCTTGTTTGGAAAACTACTCTGGAATCCCAGCGGAAAACTATGGGTTAAGTTACTATTCCTGGAAGCCTTGGTTGGAAAAATGCTATAGAAGCCCTAGGTGGGTTGAGTTACTAGTCCTGGAAGCCCTGGTTGGACAAACACTCTATAAGACCTGTAATAGGTGGGGTTGAGTTACTAGTCTTGGAAGCCCTGGTTGGAACAAAATCTCTTGAGCCCTAGAAAAACTTGGGTAGAGACCAATCTTTGATGGTTTTGATTTATGATCGTGAGGTTGAATCACTAATTGAGGGTTGAGGTGGTATGGTCTCTGGAAGCCCTGGTTTGGTTTTGATGGATTTGTTTTATGAGATCCCACATTCATGCTTGGAATATGGCATGGGGTGACTCGCTGAAGAGATATTTGGCTCATCCATGTTTATGGTCAGGTGGAATGTGGAAGTCCCAGACTTGGTTGCATTTTTCTTATCACAATAAGATCTCTTTTCCCCTTGTATTGATGGGTAAATATGCTTGCTATCCTATGGATTATATGGTTGTTATGTTCCTTGTCATTTATATTTCTTATATGTTGGTTATGAATTACTTTTATGATGGTCATGAAGGATGGATCTCATCATGTTTTGATTCGTAATTGAATGAACAATGTATCTATGCCTAAATAGACTATAAGTAATCTAGGGGATCAGTAAAATACTCAAATTTCAAAGTGTTTGAAAGTGCTCGAAACCAATGCCAAAACGAAGATCTTGTCTCCCTGAATCCAATGCAACTCATTTCACTCAAAACTGATATCATATGCTCCCGATATCGTGTTCTGACCGTTTTCTGAAACAACTAAAATTTTAAAAGTTGGAGTTGCAGGTAGTCCAGTCAGCATTCCGTACACTGACTAGGCATATGACTAGGCAGGGTGACTATATTTTTATGGGCCAATGGTTGAATGACAAGTTTCATCATCGTGTTGGCCGAATTTATCAGGTTTATATTGGTTGAATGGTTGACCAATTGTGGAGGGTCACGTGGGCCAATGGCTGGAAGCCACAAGGCCTCCTCTTATAGGTGAAATATTTTGGTTGTAGGCTGGATCGGGGCCTGCTAGGATTCGAACATAAGACCGAATAAGTGGTTAGGCAGTGCTTTGCCATTGGATTGTGTGGTGGTGCTTATTATGTATGGGTCACATTTCATATTTAAAGTTTATTGGTATTCATATTGTGGGTCAGAGTCGGGGTTAACCCCTAGCCCCTAGTCCACCCAACCCAAGAGATTGCAGGTCAGGAAGCCGAGGGCATGGGGTTAACCCCCACCTCAAACCATATGTCAAAAATGCAACCATCACAGTTTGAATGGAGTTAAACCGACGGCACAAACCACAAGTTATAGTGACCAAAGCACAGTTAGTTTTGGCATGAAGTTTCAAATGTTCAAACTTGAACCATACCATAGTCCAACCATGGTATTAGCGAAGTATAGGTTTGGTTATGACTTGGCATAGTTATCAAACCTTTCGCAGAAACCACGTTCAAACCATAGTATATGTGGGTTTTGGGTTATGTTATGGCATGAGTTTAGAATGTAACTATGACAGTCATGTAACCCAACCACACCACCTACCACAATTCGGAGGTGGGTCAAGAAAACAACACGACAGGTCAAAATGGCCCACATCTAACGACCTATATTGCACCACTTGGCCCTTGATGTTTGGTTCATTGGGTCACCACGACATTGAAATTTGAGGAAAATGTAGGATGGATAGTAGGTGGGTGCGATTCCAAGGAAAGTTAGCATGAAAATTGATCTGGATCATAACTTAGTCATTTTTTGACCTTTATGAGTGCAGAAAGATCCAAGCTAGGGGTTTTTACCATTATGGAGGCATTAGAGACATTATTTTTACATTATGTGCACTGCAAGTTTATGTAAAACATACTTTTTTAGCATAATGAAAGAGGCCCAATATTGGAAGTTGTACCAGGAGATGTAGCCTAGGAGGGGTGAACTCCTTCACCATTTTTTGTCTTGTGTTTGTTGTTATGGTACTATTGTCTCTCTTATTTTATGAAACACTGAGTTAAAAAATCATCTTTTATGTGTTAATGCAACTTGACTAATTTCATAAAAGCATATAATTTCACTTGCAACTTTTCATCAAAAAACCTTCAAGTTTAAATATATAGATCAAATCGGTATCCGAGCTTTGGTTCTTTGGTTGTTTTGAGGGATTAATTTGGTTCTGATGCTTACAAGGTTGAAGCTCAAAAGAGGAGAAGGAAAAATTGTGAGAGAAATTCCTCAAGCTAGTTCAAGGAGAGCACATTTGCCACAATCTCCACCACCAGTTTCACCTCAAGCTTCACCAAAAGCCTCACCAGTCATGGCACATCAAGGAGAGCCTGAAAATATGAGTGACGTTGAGAATGATTTTGGGAAATCATTATTTGACATAAGTGAGATGGTGAAAGTTCTCTATGAGGAGAGGAATTCAATATTGTAAGGTGAGAACCCAAACCCTCTAAAGGGAGATGGAGGAAATGGAGACAAGCCTCCAAAATGGAATGGAGGTAATGGTGATAAACCACCTCTAACTCCACCTTTATCCTCACCATCATCATGATCATCTGCATCAACCCCTTCACAAACACCTCCACATTCTCCAAAGGAACATGGTAAAACTCCATTTTTGAAACTTGAAATAAAGTTTGAATTGCTTATGTATAATGGAGAGGTAAATGTAGAGAAATTAGAGAATTGGGTTCATCAGCTTGAAGTGTGTTGTAGGATACAAAGGATCAAATTTGATGAAACCAAAATTCAGCTTGTTTCATTAAGGTTGGAAAGTGTAGCACTCATTTGGTGGGAAGCCAAAACACAAGAGGACATCAAGAAAATAGGTAAGATCATAACTTCTTGGAATGATTTTGTGGCTGCATTAAGAATACAATTTTATCCTTTAGCATACATGTAGAAAGCTATCATGGATTGGCAAAACTTTAGGAAATTAAAGGGTCAAAGTGTGAAAATTTATACCCAAGATTTTATAAGGAGAGCATTGATATTGGGTGTAGATTTATCCTCTCAAGAAAATTTACTCAAATACATTAGAGGCTTACATAGCTAATTGAGACACACAATTCTCATTTTTAACCCTAAAAATTTAGACGAGGTTTGTGTACAGGAAAAACATCTAGAAGCGAGAGGGAATAATGTTTCTAATGAAACAAGTGAGAACTCCTTTGATTTTGGAGAAAAAAGAAAGGGGAAGTTCAAAGGAAAAGGGAAGAAGAACACTGCCATCAAGAAGGAAGGAAAAACACACATGCAAACATTGTTCCAAAGAGGACCATGATGAATATCATTGCTGGAAACTTCATCCTAAGATGAGACCCAAAAATTTTAAAAAAAGGGATAAAGAAAAGGTTGTTGTAACTATACAACAAGATTTAGGATCACAATGTGGAGATGAAACAAATATTACAGCCATGGATTGAAATGTATTGGCATTTTAAGTAATTTTTCTTCAAATAGTCTCAATGAAACTCAATATGAAAAAACAAGAATAGAGCTTTTCCACATTACAGTTATTTCAAAACATACCAAGATAGATACACTATTTGATAGTGGGTCACAAGCAAACCTCATTTCCGAAGATATTGTCAAGAAATTAAATTTAGAAACCATTCCTCATCCTAAACCTTATCCTTTAGGTTGGGTATGTGAGAACGAAAAATTTCAAGTGACAAGTAAATGCATACTTCAAACTTCTTTGATGAGGTAGAAATTGATGTAGTTCTGCTTGATATATGTGGTATTGTTTTGGGAACCCATATCTATATGATAGGAGAGCCATTTTTCATCGCCACGAGAACAAATATCATTCATTCAAAATTTGGATTGAGTACAGTTTTAGAGAACATAGAAAGAAATTGAGTTTATATCTTGTGAATGTTGGACAAATGAAGAGGATTGTTAAGGCTAGTTAGAATTTTGCATTGTTAATGTTCAAGCACAAAGATGTTGAGGAATCTAAAGACTTTCAAGGATATGATAAATTTTAAAATATAATTTCATTGAGTTTTCTAATCCACATTATAAGATTTTTTATGAGTATAACATGTTACCTACTAAAAGAGGAAAACAACATGAAGTGAAATTGCAGCAGGGTGCATCATTGTTGAACATTGGTTTGAACAATATACCAATGTTAAAGAATGAAAGGATAAAAAAGAAGATGAAAAAACTATTTGAAAAAGAGGAAATTGGTTCTAATACATCTTCTTGTGGGTTTCATAATGTTTTTGCTTTGAATAAGGATGGTGCATGGAAATGGTGATCACATTTGGTAAAGAGTCAAGCCAAGTGTAAGGCTACACATGTTAAGAATTGTTATGACTATAGTGTTCAAGGTGAAGTGAACTTGAAATTTTCCAAGTATTCTTTGATTGAAGATCGAGGAGGGAATGTTAAAATTCCTTCAAGGGAAATTTTCTCTTGTACATATCTTAGAAAGTTGCATCAAGATATCTTCTTTGACAGAAAGATAAGGACTTGAAAACAAAGGAAAGTGAAGTACCTTCATGAGGATCTCAAAGCGACAATTTAAGCAAAGCTAAATGGGTTGAGATTGGAAGGGTGAGGGTGTTGTACCCTCATTTTTTTGTTGACTAAAAATTAGCTTTTGGAGGTCCAAAATATTCCAGTGGGGAGGAATGATCCAGGGGATTAGTAAAATGCACAAAATTCAAAGAGTTTGAAATTTCTCGAAACCGGTACCAAATGAAGATCTCGTTGCCCTGAATTAAACACAACTCATTCACTAAAAACCAATATCATATTCTCCCGATATCGTGTTCTGGCCATTTTCTCAAACAACTAAAATTTTAAAAGTTGGAGTTGTAGGTAGCCCAGTCAGTAGTCTGTACGTGGACTTGGCATATGACTAGGTAGGGTGATTGTATATTTATGGGAAATGGCTTAACGAC
>JAXQQM020063252.1:0-55507 GCA_034641835.2 Pinus albicaulis
ATAGAAGTGTCTGAGCGATTAAATTTTCTCGTGTATCAGAAATTTTCGGTGAAAATCACATGTAAGAAATTTTTGTCGATGTGTTTCAAACCAGCCAGTGTGGTATCAGGACAAGATGAGAAATATGATTAAGAAACCTATTTAAATATAAAAGGACAGCTCCACCTAGCCGTCGAGGAACCACACTGGCTGGTTTGAAATGCGTCGACAAAAATTTCTTACATTTGATTTTCACCGAAAATTTCTTATACACATTCTATGGATCACATAAGCCAAATTCCTAATAAATTTTCTCGATTCAATCGTGAGATATTTTTATAATGGAAGTGTTTGAGCTTGGTTATGATATTAGTCATATTTACTTTGGTTTAAACGATGATACCTAATTTTTTTATTTAAGTGATAGAAATTTAAACCATCATTTCATTATGAATTTGTATCACCTTGTTGATAAATTTGTCTCACTGTGATTCGTTTTGTGGCTCATATTGGTTGGAAAAAAATGCTCACTTTCCGGGGAAAGTTGGTTTCAAGCAGAATTTATTCTATGTAGGCGTGGGATGGCAGTGGATCGAAAATCCGAAGACCCTTGACCGTCAATTGATGTTTAATGTTGTTGTGAGTGGTATTTTAGATTTGAAAGCAAATTCAATTCAATTGTATGTATATTTCTCATTTCAGCAACATTAAATACTGTGTAACTTGATGTAGCATCAAATATTTTTGTACGAACCATTGCAATATTACTTTGTTTGATATTCGTGTCTCCGCTTTTTTTCTTTTATGTTTGATATGAAAGCTATCACTTCATGGAATTTATATAATTTTGCATTATTATTTTTATATGGAATTTTCTACTGATGCAATATAATAATTTTATGGTAGTTATTTTTTATTTATTTTTTGTTAAAATTTAGTAAATTTTTTTCAAAAAATCAAATAATTGAAATGTTTCAATTACATTTTTTATGATGAAAATGTGAGAATAATCTAGAATAATGTAGAAATAGGAGTGGTTATGGTTTTTTGAATGAGAGTTTTATAATTAGAGTTTAGTTCCACCAGTCTAGGATTGTTGCCCCAAACTTAGGAAGATTAGGTGAGTGTCTATCCTATAAATATGTAATGTTGTCGTTAAGCTAATGACAAGTTATGTGAGCTCTGTCTCATGTTGTGTGTTGCATTTGTTTTATTTAATTTGGTATCAGAGGCTCATCTGAATAACTGTGTCATAAATTTAAGTTCAAGTGAGGCTCATATGAAGAAGAGTATAGATCGAATTCGGTGCAGGATAATTGCAGTGAATTAATTTCTTGCAATTGAATCTGGTCATTTCTGTTGAAAAAAATGGCTAATCCTCTTGCTGATTCATATTTAAATGAATCCACCAAACTTTATGGTAAAAACTACGTCAATTGGAAGTTTAAGCTGATCACCATTCTCGAGGCATACAACCTTTGGACGATTGTCAAAGGTGACGAGCCCAAGCCTGTTGTTGCCGCCGCAATTCCAGATTGGGATAAGCGATAAATGAGAGCAAAAGTGTTGTTGCGCATGTCTGTAAAGGACAACATCATTCCTCACATTCGATATTGTACATCATCAAAGCACACGTGGGAAACTCTCAAAGGTTTGTACGAAACTACTAATGCAAACCGCATTTTATTTTTAAAAACGAAGCTACTATCTATCAAAATGGAAGCCAATGAAAGCAACATCAACTTTGTTTGTAGAATTAAAGACTTAATCGATAAGCTTGGAGACATTGATGAAAAAGTGTCTAGTAGTGATTTAATAATTGTTGCTTTGGAGGGTTTAGTCCAAGACTATAAATTTTTTATTTCAGCACTCTCAGCTAGACAAACACCTCCTACATTTGATGAATTGGTTGGAATTCCTCTTCAAGAAGAAGAGAGAATAAATTTTTTTGAACTGGATTCAAATGATTCTGATTTAGCATTGATTACAAGAGGTAAAAGATCATACCGTGGGAGACCATGGGACAAGAACAAAGGCCGTTTTCAACCAAATAAGAAAGGTATGACCCATCCTGATTCTTATTTTAAGAGAAATATTGAATGTGATTATTGTGGAAAACTTGGACATCTATCTAAAGATTGCTATAGAAGAAAGAATCATGAATCAAATCAGAGACATAAAAGGCATAATCGAAATTTCATGAACATAGACATTTCAGTTACTAATAGATTTAAAAATCTTAAATTGTTTCTTTCTGATGCTGCATTGTCTACTGAAACTAATGATGAGACTGCTTGGTTCATAGATTCTGGTGCATCAGCTCATATGACTTGTAATAAATAATGTTATGATAAATATTACAAGAAAACTGATGGAACACACATTTACCTAGGAGATAACAGGTCACATAAAGTCCAAGGCTATGGCGTAATAAGTGTGTACTTACCTAATGGAAAAATGAGACAGAGTCATGATGTGATGTATGTTCCTGCTATTAAAAAGAATTTGATATCGGTTTCAACTATCAATGATAAAAATTTAAAAGTGGAATTTGGTAAATTGGGGTGTATTGCGAAAGATGTTCAGGATCGCTACAGGGTTGTTTCCACAGGTACCAGGGTTGGTGGATTGTAGAAATTGGATGTGATGATGAAGCATCATGTTGCATTGACATCCACAGCAACGTCAATAGCAGAGTTATGGCATCACACATATGGGCACCTAAATTACAATGATTTATTGTTGTTGCAAAGAAAAAGAATGGTTGTAGGTCTTCTTGTTATGAAGTGTGAACATTTACCATTTGAAGCTTGCGCACTTGGTAAGCAACATAGAGAGGAGTTTCCCGTTCATACAAAGAAAATACAATATGATATACTTGAATTAATTCACACTGATGTATGTGGATCTATGCAAACTAGGTTGCTTTGTGGTGCTTCCTACTTTATTATTTTTGTTGATGATAGATCTAGATATACATGGGTCTATTTTATACGAAGAAAAAGTGATGTCTTTGAGTATTTTAAAGAATTCAGAACCTTGATTGAGAAGCAAACAGGAAAATCCATTAAAATTCTCAGATCAGATCAGGGTGGTGAATATAAATCAGGAGCGTTTAACAGGTATTGTAAATTTCATGGGATCCAACAACAGTTCACAGTACCTCATACTCCTCAGCAAAATGGTGTTGTTGAGAGATGGAATAGAACACTATTGGAGTGTGCTCGTAGTATGATTCAAGGTAAAAACATTCTAATGGTTTCTGGGCAGAATCCATTAATATTGTTGTTTATTTGAAGAATCGAAGTCCCACTAAGAAATTATCTTTTCAAACTCCTTTTGAGATTCTTTATGGTCTTAAACCCGATGTCAGTCATTTAAGAGTATTTGGATGTACTGCATTTGCACATATTCCTAAGGATAACAGAAGAAAGCTTGATGCAAAGTCAATCAAGTGTGTTTTTATTGGGTATTGTACAGTTCAGAAAGCATATAAACTGTTTGATCCCAGTTCACATAAATTGTTTGCAAGTCGAGATGTGGTGTTTCATGAGAATGCTGATAAAAGTGATACAAAGAATTATTCTTGGCATATATCTAATGATGATCATGTAAAAATTGATACTTTGGTTACAAATTAAAAGGAACAGGTACATGTACAAATTCAAGATCAGAATGAAAGAAGCATGAGCACATCTAGCAGCAGTGATTCATCACGAGAGGAAGATTCACCTCAAAGTAGCAGAATCATGGATGGAACTCCAACAGGTATTGTAAAACCAAGAAGGTCAACCCGACAAACCCATTGTCCTGCAAGGTATATAGATTAATGGGTGAAAATGTGAAGCTGGGTTACACTTTTTGCCCTTTTTTGAGAAAAAATTTTCATTTTTTTCGGTTCTTCAAATTTCTGCAAACTATAACAATGTTTCTATGTAGAATTTCATTTTGCGATAAAAATAAAAGTTGTGAGAAATTTTGTTAGCTTTCTATTACTTATTTTTTGAAATTTTTTTATGCAAATTTGATATGTCAACTTAGCGTTTCTTTGAGTGTGTGTTTCTTAACAATCAAAGAATTCATAAGAAGTCATGTTATGACGCAATGTTGTATTCATTGAAAATTTGTGTTTTAAAGAAAACAAAATGTGTTACAACAATCGAGATAGAGTCTACTTTGGTTTCGTCATATTTACAAAGCCAATGGATGCATATCATAATTACTAGAATTTTTTGAACTGGTCCAAAATGAAAAACTGTGTTTTTTGGATATGTTTCGCGTCGCAAGAAATTTCTTAACATATAAGTTATAAACTAAAAATCTAAAAGCTACCCATTAGAGAAGACGAACCAATGTAATGCCCCATAATTTTTTCAATTTTTTTTACAATGTATTTTGGGAGATAAAAAATTTTGATTTCACTGAATCACAATGACCCTCAGAAATTGTTTGCACCCATTTTATTAGAAAAATAATTAAAATTAATAAACGTTTATGAAATTCCATAAAAGTTATATTTCTTGAAAGTATATTCAATTCTTAAAATGCTTGTCTTGGTTCCGAAAGTTAATTAACAACTTTTCATGGAGTTTAATCAGTGCAAAGTTGCAGAACTATATTCAAAACCTGGTTTTTGCGTAATTGGTGACGCTTTAGTTTGGCCGAACTTTTAATATAAGTTCGGCCGAACTATGTTTTCCACCGTACACTTGTTAAATCTAACGTCTTAATAGTTCGGCCGAAATTTTAATAAAAAGTTTGGCCGAACTATTGTATAACTTTCCGTCGGCCGGAAAGTTTTGCGAAGCCTCTACTAAAAACACAATTCGCGGAAATATAAATTGCCGCGAAATAATTCACAATTTTC
Organism: Pinus albicaulis; assembly: GCA_034641835.2. Taxonomy (NCBI): domain Eukaryota; kingdom Viridiplantae; phylum Streptophyta; class Pinopsida; order Pinales; family Pinaceae; genus Pinus; species Pinus albicaulis. Next base: position 4,847 of record JAXQQM020063252.1, read on the forward strand.
GCACATTTCGCATTATGCCTTGATGTCTAATATCATGAATGTTGTAGAAACAGTTGATTATGAACAAGCTAAAGAGCATGAACAATGGAGAAATGTTATGAATGATGAATATGACTCTCTTATGAAAAATCAAACATGGGAATTATTTGAACTCCCTCAAAACAAAGTTCCAATTGGAAGAAAATAGTTGTATAAATCTAAATTTAAAGAAGATGGTAGCATTGATAAATTTATGGCGAGATTAGTTGCAAAATGATATGCTCAACATGAGGGAATTGATTATGAATATACTTTTTCACCAATAGCTAAATTGAATACTATTAGAGTACTGATTTCCCTAGCTACAAAACATAATTGGAATATACATCAATTGGATGTCAAATCTTCTTTTCTGAATGGTGACTTAAAGGAAGAAGTTTATCTGGTTCAACCTGAAGGGTTTGTCAAACAGGGACAGGAGCATCTAGTCTGCAGGTTAAGAAAAACCTTATATGATTTGAAACAGGTGCCGAGATCATGGTATGTAAAGATTGATACCTTCTTTTATCAGAATGGTTTTGTGAAAAGAAAAATCCTAACCTATATGTTAAGAAAGATGAAGAAGGAAATGTTGCTTTAATATTTTTATATGTGGATGATCTCATTATCATAGGCAGTGCTTACAAGTTAATTGAAGAAATTAAAATTCAGTTGTCTCAGGAATTTGAAATGAAAGATCTGGGTGAATTGCATTATTGTTTAGAAATTGAGGTATGGAGAGAGCGTGGTAAAACATTGGTCACTCAAAGTAAATACACAAAGGAAATTCTTAAAAGGTTCAATATGAGAGATTACAAAGCTATGTCAACTCCCTTAGAGAAGAATGCAAAGTTGTACAAAGAAAATGGAACTAAAAAAACAAATGAAACTTTATATCATCAGTTGATGGGAAGTCTGAACTATCTCACCACTACCAGACTAGACATTGCATACTCAGTCAGTATCCTTAGTCAGTTTATGGCTAAGCCTTCTGGAAATCACTGGAACACTGCAAAGAAAGTTCTCTGATACTTAAAAGGAACAATCAATTTAGGTATTATGTATACTGATGAATCTGATGTTGCACTAACAGGTTTTTTTGATTCAGATTGGGTAGGAAATCCTGATGATAGACAACCTACCTCTGGCTATGCATTTCATATAGGATCAGGGGTTGTGTCATGGAGTAGTAAGAAACAACCAACTGTTTCTTTATCATCAATAGAATATAAGTACAAAGCTTTGACCAATGCCACCTGTGAAGCTGTTTGGTTGCGGAGAATTCTTGCAGATCTTGAAGAAGAGCAAAGTGGTTCAACATGCATAAATTGTGATAATCAAAGTGCTATCAAATTAGCACATAATCCAATATATCATGCCAGATCAAAACATATTGAGCTGCAATACCACTTTGTCCGAGAGAATATTGAATCAAATGAAATTGATTTAGTATTTTGTAATACCAAGGATAATATGGCTGATATCTTTACCAAGACTTTTGGTAAACTCAAGTTTGAAGTTTTCAGAAGTAAATTAGGTGTTGTAGAAAATCCATTTCTCCCTTAAGGGAGGATGTGAAAATAATCTAAAATAATGTAGAAATAGGAGTGGTTATGATTCGTTGAACGAGAGTTTTATAATTAGAGTTTAGTTCCACCAGCTCAGGATTGTTGCTCCAAACTTAGGAAGATTAGGTGAGTGCCTATGCTATAAATATGTAATGTTGTCGTTAAGCTAATAACAATTTGTGTGAGCTCTGTCTCATGTTGTGTGTTGCATTTGTTTTATTTAATTGAAAATATATTTAGTATAATCGAAAATCCTTAAAACACCTAGAATATTGAATTTATACTTTACCTACATATAGCAATATCTAATAATCAAAATCAAATGGTACCAACATGCCATGTAATATTAGTACTCAGTGAGCAAGGATACATCGTCTATTACTATTATTAATAATCCAGCAATGTATATGCACACAATCTACATAAGTAATTTTGTCATCTCGTATGCAATGACGACATCGGTTCGGTGGACAGCATGTGATCCTCCCTTCTCAGAAACTAATTTTGAACGACAATTCATTATTATCCACCCCACCATCAACTTCCTGGTAATTTTTTAATCCTCGCATTCACATCATTTCATTTGGATAAGGCCTGGAATTTCAAATCCACATTCGGACTGGAATTTCAAATTTGTTTGTCTATCAAGTCACAATTGGATTATAGTTAGTCATTTTTAGTCTCTATCATTTTAAATTTCATGCATATACATGAGTGTGAGTTTTTTCACTGCAATTTACAGACACTGCATTGAATATTTCACATAATTGCGATTAAGTGAAAAAAGATTAAGATCCTTTTGATTTTAAAAATTTTCAATGTTCGAGTTTTATAACATCAAAAACTTCCATGTAAATGAACTATAAGTGACTAATTAAATTTGGTGGAAATTTGGTAGTAATTGATGAGGCAATTTTTATAAATAAAAGCAAGTAAGAAATACTTTTCTTATCATAATTAGAAACAAATCTTTACTAGGTTGAGAAGATGATTGATTTATCTTGCATCAATATAAAACTGGTATAGATTCATCTAATTAGTGGAAAATTTACTAAGAGTGGAAAATGATCAAATCTAGTTATATGAAAAACCTCCTTTAGAATGCAAAAATTGAAGAAAAAAATTATAAATCAAAATATTTAATGCCTTGTAGTTCTTGATAAATCCCTGATTAAGATAGCTTTCTAGTGGTTTTCTATATCTCTCTATATATAGACCATGTGTATTTTTTTTATTATTATTAATATTTTGCATTAAAAATTTAATGATTTACCTCATTTCCTCTCATCATTTGATTGGGAAGGGAATTGAACGTTTGATGAATATAGTAACAGCCCACCTCATCACCATTTAAGCAAGACCCAACAACATTATTTTTTTAATTTTAATTAATAATATTAACTTATATTATTTAAAATAGACATCCAAATATTTGATTTATAAATGTATAAAGGAATTAAACGTTTGATGAGTATTGTAACAACCCACCTCATCACCATTTAATCAAGACCCAGAAACATTATTTTTTTAATTTTAATTAATAATATTAAATTATATTATTTAACATAGACATCCAATATTTTATTTATAAATGTATATCTTTTTTATACTAGTGATAATATTATTTAAGAAACATGTGACCACAATTACATTATTGATGTTTTATAATGCTTTTAATTAAAACTAACTAAATATGTATGATTATTTATGATAATATTTTTTTAATATAAAATATTATTTTTAAAATACACATGTCAATTCCAAATTAAACATTAATAAATTAAACATCACCTTCATAATAAACTCAATAAACCTAATTATCTACAAATAATCATTAAAATTGACCATCATTACCTTAAATATTTTCTAGTAAAATTTAAGGTTTAACTTTTAAAATTGACCATCATTACCTTAAATATTTTCTAGTAAAATTTAAGGTTTAGCTTTTAAAATTGACCATCATTACCTTAAATATTTTCTAGTAAAATTTAAGGTTTAATTTTATATTTTTTTTTAATGCCACATTGACATTTTAGAACTTTTCTTAAGGGAATAGGTTTAAGAAAACAACGTTGTGCGTAACGCCAAATTTCATGCAGCGTTGGATTATGCACGAGTACAAGTTAGTGCTTGACATTGAGGCGGGTCGTTGCTGACCTGTCATGACCGACAATAGAACAGACACGTATTGCAGGTATTTAAAATGTCGGAATACAGAGAATGCAGGTGTCCAAAATGTGGGAATAAAAGCTCCAATTACTGTTCGTTGTCATCTACCCCACCATCACCTCCCTCCTAATTTTTGAATTTTCATATTCATATGGTTGAGGTTCCGCAGAGTCGTATTGTGCAAGTTAGTGCTTGACATTGACCCGGGTCGTTACCAACTTCTTGTCAACCGACAACAGAACAGAGAGAGATCGCAGTTGTCGAAATGTCACAGTACAATCATTCGATTAAGTCTTCCCGATTCCCTTTAACATTTTTAACGTGTCCAACTCGGCAAGCCTTATTTTCTAGTTTATCGGTCCATAAATGTGCCACGCAAGAAATGGCTACCGTCAGATTAAAGCAGTGCATCAGATTAAAGAAGTGCATTATCTTGAGGGTGGTCATTTCCTGCCTCGGCGTATTTATGAGTCGATGGACTGAGAAATAAGGCTGACCGTCCAACTCTATCCAATATGTTGTGGAGTTTGACTTCTCTTTCTGGGAAAGAAATTTAGACATTTATTAAAAGTATTTATAATTTATATAAAATATACAATTCAACTTAACGGAGATGTTTTATAATTAATTATTTTAATTAAAAATATATATATATTTCCTTCTTTTCATTAATTTGATGATAAATTTAATATTTTATTTTTTAAATTTTATTATATATACAAATTATGCTCGACTAGATCCACTTTCAATTTTCCTTAATGAAATGTTCTTTGATATGAAGATGGTGGACATTAGACCCTGCCCTTTAATTCCCACATGGACGAATCAAAGGAGAGGGGGCAAATATATTGGAAAGCGTCTGGACAGGGCCTTAGTAAAGGATAATTTAATTGACAGATGGGGGACCCCCAGATCTTTGGTCATGGTCTCGGATGTATCCGACCACATGCCCATCTCATTATCATGGAACGTGGGGAACTATTATAGAGGAATTCCATACAAGTTTAACCGAGTATGTCTTGATGACGCTGACTATATCAGTCTGGTTAAGTCGATATGGAATGAGGAGGTGTTTTGTGATGAGCCAGTCCCGATTGAGCGCTTTCATATCAAGCTTAAAAAATTGAAAGCGGCAACTAGAAAGTGGGAAATACAGAAAAAAACATCCCTCAAGGCTGAGTTGGGGGACATTAAAGTCTAGATGGAGGCTATTTATAAGGGTTTCATAAATAAGGCACCGGAGGAGGCATCTTATGTAATCCTTGAACAACTTGGGAAAAGAAAGAGGGAGATTCTGGAGATTGAAGAAATTACATGGAAGCTCAAGAGTAGGATTAAATGGTTAAAGGACGGTGATCTCAACACAAAAAATGTTCACAAATATGCTTCAGAGAGAAGGAACAGGAACGCGATATGGAAGATTAAAAGATCAGATGGGACTTTTGCCATTACTACCGAGGAGATACAAAAAGAGGCCTACTCACATTTCTCTGAATTTTATCAAAAGGAGCGGCCAGCTGAACCGGAAAACCAAGCATGGTTTTTGGATCATGTACCGAGAATGTTTGACTCGGCGGCCATCGAGGTTCTAGAATAGGAAATCAACGGGAATGAAGTACATAAGGTCCTGAAGTCATTCGCACATGACAAATGCTCGGGGCCTGATGGCTGGCCGGTGGAATTTTTTATTTTCTTCTTTGAAATTATTGGAGATGAGCTTACGGAGGTGATTGAGATGATCAGGAAAAGAGGACATATGCCTGCAAACTTAAATTCTACCTTCATATCTCTGATTCCCAAGGTGGTTGATCCGCAAACTTTTACTGATTTTAGGTCGATTGCTTTATGCAACATTATGTATAAAATTACATCTAAAATCATATCAAATCGCATCAGATCGATCTTCTCTGAACACATCAGCCTCGAATAATACGGCTTCCTACAGGGATGCTCCATACATGATGCGATTGCCATTGCTCAAGAAGTTTTACATTCGGCTCATATAGGTACAAAGGAAGCTTTAATTATGAAAGTCGATATACACAAGGCTTATGATTCGGTTGACTGGTCCTATATTAGGATTCTATTACTCAAGATTGGTTTGCTAGTCAAAATCATACGATGGATTATGTCATGTATATCTACAGTAAGATATGTTGTATTGGTAAATGGAGTTCCCACTCACTTCTTTGGAGCTGCCAGAGGTCTTCGCCAGGGTTGTGCCCTCTCCCCACTTATTTTTATTCTGGTACTTGATGGATTTAGTAAGAGATTACACTATGTTGAACAGCAGGGGATTATAAAAGGCTTCTCCTTCTCTGAATCTATCTCTACTAATCATTCCCTCTTTGTTGACGATATGCTGCTATTTGGATATCTCAATAGGAATCATTGGTATTTTATTCACTTGCTTTTGTTCAGGTTTGAATCAGCCACTGGATTGGGGATGAACAAAGATAAATCTTTTCTCCTATTTGACAAGGGCGAGTTACAGGAGATTCTCTTTATTGCTGATTATTTGGGGGTTCACTCTCAACATATTTCTGATGGGTTCACATATCTGCGATGATTTTTAGAACCCTTTGGATATAAATGCAAAGATTGGATGTGGTTAGTGGACCGTTTTAGAACTCGCATATACAGGTGGACTCACAAATGGTTATCTATGGGAGGCCGGCTCATTCTTATACAAGATGTCTTGTCACAATTGATGGTCTATTGGGGCCATCTCTACTATTTACCAGCCAAGATTGTGGGGCTCATAAACAGGATCATATCCCAATTTCTATGGGGAGGCACAAAGCTTGACAAGAAGCTACATCTCTGTCAAATGGACATCATATGTAGACCCATTGATCTCGATGGATGTGGGGTACTTAACACAAGATTCTTCAACATTGCACTATTAATTAAATCATTCTGGCGAGCTATTAATGGAGACAATATATGGTGTGCTATTATAAGGTGTAAGTACATTACTGGAGATATTTTTCATCAGTTATTATGCAAGGAACTGATTTTTCCATCCTTTGTGTCTGTTATCTGGGGCAGCTTCAAAAAGATCCTTTCTTACATTTGTGACCGAGTGACTTGGAGTTTTAGTGATGGCGGAAGGATCCCCTTGGCTTTCAAGGATATCTCTGGTCTCTCCTCCGACGTTTCGATTTCCCCGCGGCTATTATACCGTCTCACACAATGTGGAATTATTTTATTATCTCAGACCATTGAGGGATGGTCTCATGAAATACCGTCTTTTAAAAATGCTGAACAACTGAGATTAGAGGGCGAAGATGCGATGGAATGGGAGGAGATCATTATATCTTTTAAAACTGCTGGTTTTTGTAAGTCGGCGGGAGGAGACAAAGTCATTTGGAACGGGCCACTGAAGAATGATGCCATCATTGTAAAAGACGCCTACAAGTATATCATAATCTCTGCATCAGGGGGTACCACCTCTAAGATCTTTTATCCTTATTGGAAGCACAAAGTGCCCACCAAGATTGCCCTTTTCGGATGGTTGGTTTGGAGGGACACAATTTTGACATGGGATAATCTTTGCAAACGGGGTTTACAAGGGCCGAATAGATGTGCTATTTGCTGTATGGAGGTCGAAAGTATTTCGCACCTGTTTTTCACCTGTCCTGTTATAAACAACATGTGGAGATCCCTTACACCTCACATTTCTAATCCAAATTGGTCTGCTTCGGATTTTATCTCGGCTGTTAGAGACTGGGACAGGCTTAAAGGGAAATATAAGTCACTTCCTTTCTATTTTATTTGGGAAGTTTGGATGGGCAGAAACTATCTCATTTTTGAAAATAGGCCTTTTCTCCCGCACATTATCATATCCAATATCATGAGCTGGAATGTAGACTGGAGTGACCCTCCTCAATTGGTGGAGGATAGATCTATTAGAAATAGACCCCATGAGATTCATCTCCCTGCTATATATTTTGATGGGGCATCTAAGGTGGGCATCATCGGATGTGGTATATGGGTTAAAATGTCCCAACGAGAAAGAATCCATATATACTAGAATGGGGGTCCTGGTACTAATAACAAAGCAGAAATTATGGAATTTTGGGGTAGCCTCCTGATTGCATCAACTCTCCAAATACAGAATCCAAATTTCTATGGTGACTCCAAGTTGGTTATTGACTGGATACATGGCAGATGTGAATTTATTACACCAACTCTGAGGGGATGGATGTAGAGGACTCTTAGCTTGTGGCAGTTTTTAAATCATCCTCCTATTAGTCATATCTATAGGGAGAATAATACCAGGGCGGATGGCCTCTCCAAAAAAGGTATCACTGCAGATATTGGCCAAATGTATTTACTGCAGTACAAATATGGGATACAGATGAGATCTTCGACGATACCAATTCCATGACGCTTACATACTCTCCTTCTCCATTATATATTTTGCTATATTTCAACATGTTTTTATGAATGTTTTTTTTTATTAGGCTGACTCTTTTGGACCTGGGTATTGTATGGTATAATTTCTTTTCTTGGTTCGGTATCTACTTCAGGCGAGGCGGTCTTACTTATCTGGGTCATTATCCATGTCTGTACACCTTGCTGTATGGATTTGCCTTTATGATCGATGGCCTGTCGACTTATTTTTTGGCACTGATATTTCAAGCGAGCGGGTATACAAGCGAGCGCGTCATCCGGGGTGTCTATATATCGGGCATCGATTAATGCTGCTTTTTCATGCCTGTGAACCCTGTCTGTATCGAATTGATTATGAAGTTGTTCATCAAGAAAGCTTGCTTACCTAATGCACTTACTTGTCTTCTCTTTGGTCGACATCTTCATCATCTGTGCGGGTTTATATAGGAGTACAAGCGAGCCGGTTTGGAGACTTACTATGGGGGATGCCTCATATGTATTGTGGAAGCTGATTTTGATCATTTTGTTATATGTCTTTCTTTCTGTGCATCTTATTCTCATCCTCTTTAAAATGGCTTTGATGTATCTATTTTATATTTGGCATGTATATTAATGTTACAGGGATGCTCAGAATGTTTTGTATTGGGTCTGGCTTTGCCAACTCGTAATTTTGCTTGCCATGTACATCGAAAGCCTTTTCATCTTGAGGGTTTTCGATTGTATTTGGAAATTTCATAGTTCTTGTTGTCTCAACAGCTGAGAATGTAATGATGATCATGTACTGTTATATTTCCCCACCTAATATAGACAGTGTTTTTTTTCTTCTGAAAAAAAAAAAAGAAAGAAAGAAAAAAGAAGAAGAAAGAAACTTAATATTTTATTTTTTAATTTTCACTATATAAATTATACTTAACAATATAAAAATAAACATCTATCATTTTGATTAAAAAAATAAATATTTTATTTGATTAAAAAAAACAATATTTATTTCATTATCATGAATTTGGAGGAAAATTTGAATATTTTAAGGTGTTAAAGTAGTTTAAAACTTCTGGAATCATGTGTGATATGATTGAAAAGCTCAAATTCTAAACTTCACAAGATTCCATAAGTTCTAAACTACATTCTAATATTTTATTTTTTTAATTTTAATATGTATTTTATTAATGAAATTTTTAATATTTTTTTTTATATATAAATTAAATTTTAAACCATAAAAAAATAAAAAAATAGATAGAAAAATATAAATTTTGAATAAAGAAGTTTTTTAAAAATATTTTGTTTTATAAAAGTTTATTTTATTTATATATTAGTTTAAAAATTAGATTCTATTATATATATTTTGACAGAAATATCTCAATTAAGTAGTTGAGTAGCTGAATATTTTTAAATTTAATTTAATTTTTATTTCAATTCTAATAAAAAAATGGAACATTATTTCATTTATTTTTTATTTTATTTTTTTATTTTTATTTTATCTCCTAAAATTATATTTAAAGTTGTAAAATTATGAATTATAATTTTGGAGAATAAAATATAAAACTCAAAAACCGTTATAATCAAATTACCATAATACTCCATGGTTACACAAATATGTATAAAATTGCACAAAGAAAGGGTGCCCTGCTTTGGGGGCCCGAAGGCCATGGCTAGGGATGCAGAGCAGTGTGAGCCATGCCCGGGGGCCCAAGGGTCATATGTAGGGCTGTAGAGCCATGCACCACTTCATAGTCTTACCCATAGTCCTTGGGATCTTGGGCATGGATCCTCTAAGAAATTGTGTTGGAAACCATCTTTATTATTTCTAATAGTCTTTTCTTTTCTTTTTTCTTTTTTCTTTTTCTTTTCTTAATAATTTCTATCCAATCCTACTTCATGAGAATAACTCAAATCAAGAATGACTCGCTAGCTATTGGAGAAGTTATTGCTGACAAGGAGCTCACTCTCATTTCTCCTAGAGGTCTTTCAAGACCTTGGGATATATTTACCACCACCGTTCTCAACAATGACATGATACCTAGTTTCTATAAGTTATTGGCTAGATTCATTGAAGAAGAGATAAGGATGATGGAGATAGATAAACCCTCTAATGGAAATGAACCTATTGCTTTCTTTTCTCATTCGAAAAGGAAGAATGATGTTGGTCCAAGAAAAAATGCTCAAGGATATAAGAAGCGGTTCAAAGCAGGAAGAAAAAGGAAGTTGCTACAATTGTAACAGGTTTTATTACTATGATAGAGAGTTCCCTACATGAAGAATCCTCCAAGGGATGATGGCAACAACAACAACAAAGGAAAGAAAAATGTTCCAGCTGCTTATAATGGAAATGGTGGACCTCCTAAAAGGACAAGAATTCCAAGTATGATGGAAGTAATGTTGTAGAAAAGCAAGATGAATCTATCTTATTTATGCTCTATCTACTGCCTCTCCTCTGGATACTTTGGATCATTGGTTGATTGATAGTGGAGCCTCAAGGCACTTCACTCGATACAAGGAGATCCTCTCAAATTTGGTTGAGAATAAAACTAATCTAAATATTATACTTGGAGATAATTCAACCTACCCCTTGAAAGGGATAGGTATTGTCACTCTTCACTTGAATCAAGGTCAAACAATTCATCCACAAGAAGTGTTGTATGTACCTGATTTTAAGAAGAACTTGGCGTATATTTCTGTGATGGAAGATAATGGCTTCAAGGTAGCATTTATTGATGGAAAGGTATGTATTTGGCATAGAAACCCTAAAGATGCATTTACCCTTGGATTTAGGGATGATGGTCTCTATCAAGTTGGTGGAATTCCTTTGGGATATTTAGCGAGTGATACTTCTCTTCAATCTGAATTATGGCACCAGATATTTTCCCACTTACATTACAAAGCCTTACCTGGGGTAAGGAAGATGGTGACAGGTATGCCAGAGTTTAAGATGAACCATGAAGGTGTTTGTTAGGGTTGTGTAGTTGGGAAACATAGAAATGGACCATTCCCTTCTATTGAAAGCAAGAAAATTGATATTCTTCAATTGGAGCCTGCATCAAGCTTTGGATTTGAAGATACTTGAGGAATTATTCACTCGAAAGAAAATTGATGTTTCTCATTTTAGAATATTTGGTTGTCCGGTATACTCTCATGTTCCTAAAGAGAAAAGGAATAAGTTGGAATATTCTGGGAAGAAAGGTATATTCGTCAGCTACAGTGAAAATTCAAAGGCATATAGAATTTATGTACCTAGTCAAAGAGATGTGGAAGTAATTTGAGATTTTACCTTTGGTGAAGACACTTCCCTTGAGAAAGCCAATGATCTCCCTATCCCAAGGAAGGACGGTGATGATGATGCTAAAAAACAAGATCAACCTCCGACGGATGAGCATATTCCCGATGTTAATGGTGCAATAGATCCTATTTATCCACCTCCTGATGATTCCTCTACCTTAAGGACAAGGCCTCTATGGCTCAAATATAATATTGAAGATGTTGAAAAACATATTGCTCCAAGAGGGACAATTCGCGAAAGTAAGAAGTCGAATAGGTATCAAGGGTACTTGGCTGCCATGAGTACTATTGTTCAAGTTCAACCTTGCACGTTCGAAGAATTTGTAAAGCACCAAGTATTGAAAGTTGTAATGAATGAGGAATATGAATCGATCATGAAGAATGGTGTTTGGGACGTCGTACCTAGATTAAGGACAACTTCGTGGTGACCTCCAAATGGCTTTATAAAATTAAACATGACGTTTATGGAAGCACCAAAAAGTACAAGGTCCGGTTCGTTTCTCGTGGATTTTCTCAAAAGGAAGGAGTGGACTATATTATTCAAGTTTCAAGTTGTCCTGGATCCACTAGATTATTCAAGTTTGAATACTAGATATTAGAGTTGTTGAAACTAGCTGAATCTTTCATATTTAAGACCAAACTATTGACCAAAGATTTAAATTCTTTAGCATGCTGATAGAGGGGTTTGATTTATTCCACATGTTTATCCAATTTTCCTTTAGCTTCTAGCCAGAGGTCAATGATTTGGGAGGCAGAGGTAGTGTGTTCATCATGTTGTAACCTAAACATTATGAGATCAAACTTGAGATTATACAAAGAGTTGTATCACTGTAGACCCATCATTGGGGCCTCCCCCCACCCCAAGAGACAAGCAAAGCACTCCCTTCATTGGCTAATTTTTGAAGAAAATCCCAATTATGAACTAAAGGATATGGGAATCCTTCCAAAATCCAAGACTAGAAACATACACATCCCTCTGAATATGAAATTAATTTGAATACACATTAAAATCTTCCATCATCTACGGTGGCTTATATTATGTTCTCGCCATGTGAGTGATCCCACACTGCTCTCAACTCACACTAAGGTACTATTTCATAACTCCCCTATTGATGTCTCTCATAAAACTTCTCCTAACTATGACTGTAGCATAAATGTGACATGTCTGAAAGGAATGGAGGCACATACAAAATCTTGAGTATTCATGAATTAACAACATGGGGGTGCCAAGTTGACTAGCACACCCCCTCAAATATTTTTATATTTTAACATAGGATTCATGCTTAATCCACTAAAGGGTGGAGGATTGTCTTAATTGATCAGTAACCATCAACTCTCCAAACTTCAAATTGCAACTTGGTTGGCACATTGATATCCTTCCTTCTTATTATTGGTTATAATTTTCTTCAAACTCATCTTTGGGATATATTTTGATATATTTTTAATCAGATTCATGAGACATCAAAAACTTTATCCTTTGACCAAACAATGAATTATTAAAAGGGAGTCACCCAACGCAATGGGAGGAGAGACATGGAATTCTTGGCAAAGAATAATCCCTTGGGGTAAACCATCAACTTCTTACTGATTATTTGTAATCTTCCCGAAGCCCCATCAATACGCTAAAGCTCTGATTTCTCGAAAGATATAAAATACTCCTCTCCCTCAAACCACCCCTCAAATATATTAATAATAAAATTATTATTTTTAAAATGGTAGAAATGACATTATATACTTTCAAATAACATTTAAAATTATGACCATAAATAAATCAAATATTATTTCTAAAAAAAAATTAACCCAAAACATCATTTTTTTTTCATTAATTTACTTCCTCAAGGAACATATTTCATTAAGCTTTACATCTTAAACATATCACAACCTGAGTCAAAATTTTCGATATCTACCGAGGACACATTGAAACACTGTTGTAGAGATGGAAATATAAAGAATTTTTCACAAATAAATCAACTAGATAATGGTGCTTTTCATAATACTCGGTGGTACAAATATGTAGAAATTTGCACAAATAAAAGGAGCCCCGATCAGGGGCCCGAGGGTCATGCGCAGGGATGGGAAGAAATGTAAGCCATGCTCGGGTCCCAAGGGTCATAAGCAGGGTTATAGAGCATGAAATCACTTCATAATCTTTCCCACACTCCTTAGACTCTTGGGCATGGATCCTCCCAAAAATGTATCTCAATCCATAGTTGATAGTGCCACGAAGATATATTAAGATATTATTTGCGGGAACCCAATGTATGTTATGAGGCTCAACCATATATTGACTCAAAATATTTACAGCAAAGCATATCTCCAATCAGGTGTTTACCAAGAACATCAGGCCCCCCACAATTTGTTTATATTCAGAAGGTTTTTCCAATCGAAGCCCGGTAGCACGTCCACATAGGTTGTTGAAGTTGAGTTCCATTAGAGTAAACAAAGACTTACATTCCACCATCCCACATCTTTCTAACAACTTCACAATGTATTTCCGTTGAGAAAGGAAAATATCACCTGGATTTTGCGAGACCTCCATGCCTAGGAAGTAAAGCATCATTCTTAGGTCCTTCATCTTGAAGTTAGAAGTAAACTCCCTCTTGCATTGATAAATGACAGGGTCTGCACTGGTCAGAAAGAAATCGTAAACATTAAGGATAAGAGGCATGTCCTTTTCAACCTTGAAGTATAGGTTTGGATCAAAATAGCTTCTAGTAAACCCCAACTTCATGAGATAATTTTCAATCCTTTTGTACGAAGCCCTAGGGACTTGCTTCAACCTAGAGAGGGCTTTCTTCAACCCTACATGTGTCCTTAGATATTGTACTTCAAAGCCTTGAGGTTGTTCCATGTATACTTCCTCCTTAAGCGATCCATGCAAGAAAGCAATGTTGATGTTCATTTGATGTAGGCTCCATCCTTGATTTGCAGCAAGATAAATTATAGATTAGATAGTGGTGTATCGAGCAACCCTTGTAAATATTTTGTCATAGTCCACTCCTTGCTTTTGAGATAAGCCATGAGTAACGAACCTGGCCTTGTATTTTTCAGTGCTTCCATAAAATCCATGTTTAATTTTATAAAGCCATTTCGAGGTGACCACAAAGTTGTCCTTAATATAGGCACGACGTCCCAAACACCATTATTCATGATCGATTCATATTCCTCATTCATTACATATTTCCATACTTGGTGCTTTACGACTTCTTTGAATGTGCAAGGTTGAACTTGAACAATAGTATTCATGTTGGCTAAGTACCCTTGATACCTGTTCGACTTCTTACTTTCGCAAATTGTCCCTCTTGGAGCGGTATGTTTTTCAACATCTTCAATAGTATCTTTGAGCCATAGAGGTCTTGTCCTTAAGGTGGAGGAATCATCAGGAGGTGCATAAATAGGAACTATTGCACCATTAACATCGGGAATATGCTCATCCATCCGAGGTTCATCTTGTTTTTTAGCATCATCATTGCTTTCCTTCCTTGGGATAGGGAGATCATTGGCTTTCTTGAGGGAAGTGTCTTCATCAAAGGTAAAATCTCGGCTTACCTCCACATCTCTTTGATTAGGTACATAGATTCTATATTCCTTTTAATTTTCACTGTAGCCGATGAATATACTTGTCTTCCCAGAAGATTCCAACATATTCCTTTTCTCTCTAGGAAATGAAAGTATACTGGACAACCAAATATTCTAAAATGAGAAGCATCGATTTTCTTTCTAGTGAATAATTCCTCAGGTGTCTTCAAATCCAAAGCTTGATGTGGGCTCCAATTGAAGAATATCAATTTTCTTGCTTTCACTAGAAGGGAATGGTCCATTTCTATGTTTCCCAACTACACAACCCTAACAAACACCTTTCTGGTTCATCTTAAAATCTGGCATACCTGCGACCATCTTCCTTACCCCAGGTAAGGCTTTGTAATATAAGTGGGAAAATATCTGGTGCCATAATTCACATTGAAGAGAAGTATCACTCTCTAAATATCACAAAATATTTCCACCAACTTGATAGAGACCATCAACCCTAAATCCAAGGGTAAATGCATCTTTAGGGTTTCTATGCCAAATACATACCTTTCCATCAATAAATTCTACCTTGAAGCCATTATCTTCCATCACAGAAATATACACCAAGTTCTTCTTCAAATCAAGTACATACAGTACTTCTTGTATATTAATTGTTTGACCTTGATTCAAGTGAAGAGTGACAATACATATCCCTTTCAAGGGGTAGGTGGAATTATCTCCAAGTATAATATTTAGATTACTTTTATTCTCAACCAAATTTGAGAGGACTTCCTTGTATCAAGTGAAGTGGCTCGAGGCTCCACTATCAATCAACCAACGATCCAAAGTATCCACAGGAGACGCAGTAGATAGAGCATAAATAAGATAGATTCATTTTGCTTTTCTACAACATTACTTCCATCATACCTGGGATTCTTGTCCTTTTAGGAGGTCCACCATTTCCATTTCGAGCAGCTTGAAAATTTGTCTTTCCTTTGTTGTTGAACATGTTGTTTCTTTGATTTCAATTTTTTTTGTAATTGTTGTTGTTGTTGTTGCCATCATCCCTTGGAGGATTCTTCTTGTAAGGGAACTCTCTATCATAGTAATCAAACCTGTTACAATTGTAGCAACTTCCTTTTCTTCCTCCTTTAAACGGCTTCTTAGATCCTTGAGTCTTTCTTCTTGGACCAACAACATTCTTCCTTTTCAGATGAGCGAAGAAAGAAATAGGTTCATTTCCATTAGAGGGCTTATCTATCTCCATCATCCTTATCTCTTCTTGAGTGCATCTAGCCAATAACTTATACAAACTAGGTATCATGTCATTGTTGAGAATGGTGGTGGTAAATATATCCGAAGGTCTTGAAAGACCTCTAAGAGAAATGAGAGTGAGCTCCTTGTGAGCAGTAACTTCTCCAATAGCTAGTGAGTCATTCTTGAATTGAGTTATTCTCATGAAGTAGGATTGGATAGAAATTATTAGAAAAGAAAATATAAATATAAATATAAACAAAAACAAAAACAAATTATATATATATAACAATAAAAAGATGGTTTCCCACACAATTGCTTAGAGGATCCATGCCCAAGATCCCAAGGACTATGGGTAAGACTATGAAGTGGTGCACCGCTTTACAGCCCTGCATATGACCTTTGGGCCCCCGAGCATGGCTCACACTGCTTTGCTTCCCTACCCATGGCCTTCGGGCCACCACAGCGGGGCTCCCTTTCTTTGTGCAGTTTTATACATATTTGTATAACCATTGAGTATTATGGTAATTTGAGTATTATGGTAATTTGATTATAACGGTTTTTGAGTTTTATATTTTATTCTCCAAAATTATAATTCATAATTTTACAACTTTCAATATAATTTTAGGAGATAAAATGAAAATTAAAAAATAAAATAAAAATTAAATGAAACAATGTTCCTTTTTTAATTAGAATTGAAATAAAAATAAAACAAAATAAAAAAATATTCAGCTACTCAACTACTTAAATGAGATATTTCTGGTAAAATATATATAATAGAATCTAATTTTTAAACTAATATATAAATAAAATAAACTTTTATAAAACAAAATAATTTTAAAAAACTTCTTTATTCAAATTTTATATTTTTCTATCTATTTTTTTATTTTTATGGTTTAAATTTAATTTATAAAAATAAAATAAATATTAAAATTTTCTCTTTTTTTTTTTTTTTTTGTAAATTAGGTGGCGCCTTTCTATTTTCTATTTATAATTGAAGGACATGCTACAATATAATATTCATACTTTGGCCTCAACCTGCCTGTAGGAAACTAGGTCTGTTGGCCATCTAAGTGCATTGAAAGCTTGCCAAAATTGAAATTGTCTCTTTCTTCTATACAGCGCATTAGCTAACTTTCCTACTACTTCAACATGTTCAAGCATATAACATAAAATAAGTTCACATACTTGCAAAAAAACCATAAAGCAGTATACTATAAAAAAACTAGCCATCTGAAGAGGAAACTGGGGCTGGGTCCTTGGCATGAGACCCAGGCATGTCAACCTGTTGCATCTGCTGGAGCAGCTTCTCCATACGTCCCATCCTGTCGTCCATTCTCTGAATGCGGTCAGTTGCTTGATATTGGGTAATTTTAATATGCTGCAGGTTGTTTTCAATATTCTCCAACAGATCTTTGAGGAACAGTTCTGTCTTTGGCTGAACTTTGAACTCTGGAGGATGTGCACTTTGTATTGCTTTTGCCAGAAGACATTTAATTAACCAATATGTATGAATGGTTTGGTTAAATAAAGTAAGGCGGCCTCGGGTGTTGCCAGGATCCTGGATGAAATCAAGAATTTCAGCTTCAGCTTCGTTGTCTTCAGGGTCTGTCTGCAGATCTCTTTCCCAACCACGAATTTGATTACGGGTTGGAGAGGAATTGCCTAAAATGTAGTTCACTACAAGATTTTCCAAATGCTCCTGGTTAGTTTCTCTTCCTCGTTTCTTTGGCACCTGTTCCTGCTGTGTCTTTTGCTTACCCTTGGCTGTTTCAGAATGCAGACAGTGTTTCCCATGATGACTTTGTTCCTATTTAGAAGAACAGACAGACAAGTAATAATCGGAGTAATAACCAAAGTACAGATGGACCCTTTGTTTTCATTAATTTCTATTATAGATTTCAACTGAGAGCGATTCCTAGACTGAGGGGTAGACTTAACTGAATGATTCTATCCCTAGAGCCATAGCCGAAGTAAATCCTAACAACCTTGGTCATCTTCCGCCACAAAGCCTTGAATACATGCGTTTCCAAAATCGAAACAGAGAACGAGCAGAACAGAGAATAAAAAACACGGAAAATGTGAACCACAAACACTAGGTAGTTGATAAGCCAGAGAGCAAGCTTATTGGGTGCTTGAATACGAGGTTGAGCGCGACTGCAGCAAAGTCTAGAAGGAAGAGAGCATGCGGTAGGCGCCACAATTATGACCAAACAAAAACAAGGACTTTGCAGACCCATTTTAACATGAAAATTGTAAGGAAGAGAGCATCCAGTAGGCTCCAAAATTATAACCAGACAAGAATCAGAACTTTGCAGACCCATTATACCATGAAGGCGCATCACACACCAAGCTTCCCGTAAACTGTGACTTTAATAAAATACATATTGAAATTAAAAAAATAAAATATTAGAATGTAGTTTAGAACTTATGGAATCTTGTGAAGTTTAGAATTTGAGCTTTTCAATCATATCACACATGAATCCAGAAGTTTTAAACTACTTTAACGCCTTAAAATATTCAAATTTTCCTCCAAATTCATGATAATGAAATAAATATTGTTTTTTTTTTTAATCAAAATAGCTAATCAAATAAAATATTTATATTTTTAATCAAAATAATAGATATTTATTTTTATATTGTTAAGTATAATTTATAGAGTGAAATTTAAAAAATAAAATATTAAGTTTCTATCCAAATAATAAATCTTTATTTTTATGTTATTAAATATAATTTTTATATATAATAAAATATTAAATTTATCATCAAATTAATCAAAAGAAAAAAATATTAATTTTTAATTAAAATAATTAATTTGATAAAACGTCTCCGTTAAGTTGAATTGTATATTTTGTATAAATTATAAATACTTTTAATAAATATCCAATGATATAATCCTAAAAATTAAAAGTAACGAAAAAGAAATTAAAATATCCAATGATATAATCCTAAAAATTAAAAGTAGCAAAAAGGAAATTAAACGTCTAAATTTCTTTCTCAAAAAGAGAAGTTTGATGAGACATTTATCTTTCCGCTTATGATTTTAAAAATAATTTTAGTATGTTTAATAAATGGATGTAATATTTAGGAATATTATTTTTTTCAAAAAAATTAAAACATTTAAGATTTATAAAAAATATTACGATTTGAAAATATGCAAAAACTTTTCACTGAAATTAAAACATAACATGTACGATTTATAAAAATTAGGATTTGAAAATATATACAAAACCCTTTTATTAATTGAAATTAAGGAAGACGATACATGGTTAATGACGTTGGACAAACTTTAGAATACTGTTAAGAATTTTGATGAGATTTTCTTCCATTGTTTTCAATGGCTTGTTTGGCCTCACTCAGAGATGTTGCGGAAGATTGGTCAGCTCCGCCTGTTGTTCCTATAGCATGGAGACTATTTTCTTCACTTTACAACCGTCAATAGAGATTCAATGATGCCTCTCCCTTGAATTTGAATAAATTTCTGGGCCAAAACAGGTCCCCCACTATGAACTTGTCGATCATTTTTTGCTTTAGATGGCTCAGATTGAAAAATGCAACCTCGTCCTTCCATGCCTGCTCCTTAGTTTCATAGCCGATGCGGTTTTTCAGGCGCAGTCGTATTTCTTCACCACAAACAAAGTTTGTTCGCCTCGCTCTTCCACGAGATTAGACATTCTTCTATGACATTAAGGAAAGTACAATACCATCTAAACCTAAGGCTTGTGGAATGAGAAAGCGGCCATCTTCAACGCACTATGTGCGAAAATAATGATAGGGAAAAACTCTCACATTCTCTCTGTCTTCAAAGTCTTCCAAACACATAAGGAAATTGTTCGGGGCATGCTCGTAATGTGTGTTGGCATAGAAAATAGTAGGTAGGGCTCTCAAGGCCGATTTATCTGAGCCATTATAGTTAGGCACTTCCTCTGATATGTACCTGAAGATCTCAAAGAAATCATCTGACAACAACAAAGTGCCCATTTAAAAAAAATAAATTATACATAGTGCGAAAATCAGAGTGCACATTAAAGCTGCCATGATTACCAGTAAATTGGATTTGAAAGTAAGGGGTTACCTTTAAATAAATCGAAAGGTATCAAAGTTGAGAAAAGCTCCACAATTCTTCTCCTAAGGGTTGTGTACTCGCTCCTATTAGAATTGGGTTTGGAAAATCCACTGTCCAAGCCCAAATCCTGAGCACTTCCCCATTATGCCTCTGTTAGTGACCTAAACTCTGATAATCTTGGAAGATCTGAAACTGCGATGAAAAAATTACCAGTGACGCAGTGAAAATTGACATAAAACCATTAATGGCAACAAAGAGACCGCAGAGTAAAGAGCAGAATGAAGGAAGAAGAAGTTTAGGGATTTCAAAATTCAAGCGCGCCCAATTCCAAAATTTAAAATGAATGATGTATGGATGATGGTATGGGCATCGATGGTATGAGATTGGAAGCGGACGAGTTCAAACGTCGAGGCCGCGACGGTGGTGCAACACAGACGGCGTTTGGATGAGTAAAACCGAAAGATGAACACGGTAGGAAGCACAAATACCAAGAGATGTCAGAAAAATGCACTTTTTGGGTGACCGGTTTTTCCAAAAAGTCGCATTATAGCTTACTCCGTTTTTTAATGTTTTACTGTTTGCCTTCCTGTACTGTACTGGGTAAGTAAGTGTCTTGATAATTTTGAATTCACATTTGTTTGATTTAGATATTTAAAAAATAATATAAATTTAAATAAATATAACATATATTACTTTTTTTTCATTTACGTAGTTAATTGATACAATTTCATTTTGCTTACCAATTTTTTTTTGGTGAATAGAGTTTGGGTGAGATAAGTTTGTTTTCTATGGTATGGGGAGTGACAATTTGATACATTACCTTTTTTTACTTGGATATTTAAAAGATAATATAAATTTAAATAAAATATAACAAATATTATATTTTATTTATTTAGTTAGTTAATTGAGGAGTGGTTTAAGAAAGTAACAAAATAATATTTTTTATTAGATAATAAAAAATTCAAAAAAAATAGGTAATTGGAGTGTTTGAATTTTTTTTTATGGTGAAAATGTATTAGCACTATCAAAAAAAAATTATAGGACTCAAAATTTCCAAGTTTGACACCATTAATCTATATTTTCAAAAATTTCTGTCAGAAATTTTTAGAATCTTGCCAGAATTTTTAGATTATTTTATAGATTTTTTTTCCAGATAAATTTCTTTCCTATAATATTGAGAATGACAATTTGTTTATATTATTATTATTTTTTTGAGAGAAAGGGGAGGGGTAACTAATTTTTTTTTTTTTTAATAAGTTAATAGAGTTTGAGTGAGATAAGTTTTTCGTCCATATTATGGGGGGTGACAATTTGTTTACATTGTATTTTTTTTTTTTAAGGAAGAAAATGGAAGTTGAAGGGGAGGGGGAGCGAACGTGTGACATTTTGTTTATTTTTTTTTTTGGTAAGTAGAGTTTAGTTGAGATAGGCTTGTTTACAACATGGGTGAGAGAAGTGCGGTTAGGATGCGAAGAGTGATATATATATATATATATATATATATATATATATATATATATATATCCTCTTCACAGTCCAAACCTGGCCTCCATCTTCCTGTAATTTCATCTTCAGCGTCCAGATCGATAAAGATAAAGAAGGTCAAATAAATACTCCTGCCCTGGCACAGTCATCTTAATTTCATCATTTTCTGAATTTTACCGAAGCAACAATTTAGGATATTAGTGATGATCCATAAATTTCCTCCGGGAGGCACCGGTCTTGAACCCACGTATTGTAGGGAACGCTGAAGACAACCAGATTGATCAGTAAAACCCACAGTCCAATAACAATCCCTCCTCATACAGAGAGCACCGTAACATTTTCGCCCTCCTTGGCAGCTGCAGCGGCGTCCGACAACCAATATCTCCATCTTAATGGCGAATTTAGACCTTGGCTATGTTCACAGCTGTCCTTCCTCCACCGCTCTAACTCAGAATGCATTTCCTGACGATGCCACCTTCAGAATCGTATTGTTCTTATAATATGGTTTTACATGGACGCGGTTTCAGCCTCTGTTAATTCGTGGTTGTATTCTTCTTATAATATGGTTTTACATGGATGTTGTTTCAGCCTTTGCTAATTCATGGTCCAAACACTGCACGAAAACGAAGCCCGTTCCAAAAGAAATTCACAAGAGATTCTTCCATGAATAAAATTTCTGACCTTATAGACTGCTATACTTGTTTGGAATCATTAAATAATTATCATATGTTGTTGTGTATAGAAGGCGATCTCAGTAATAATTCATTGTAACACCTTGTTTTAATTTATTTATTGATATATAAACTTGTTAACAGTACTTTAATATATATTATGTTTTTGTTGGAATATTGCAAATTCCAAAATTGATAATGGAGAATAAACTCCCTCACTAACACAGAGAAAATATTTAAAAAATTTGCATACACAGTGACAGATTTTTTTCTCATAAAAAAAATTCTATTAAAAAAAAAACTTGTTACAATTCTTCCTCACTGTAGAGGAATTAAAAACTGTTGCTGGACTGCTTCTAAGCACAGTTCCAAAAACAAAAACTCTTCTCTATCTCTGTAAAAAAAAAACTCACTGTGTTTTATCAAACATATACACTCCTGTGTATTTTTAATTCTGCACTCTCTGTCTTTTAAAAAAAAACAATTGCACTCTGTGCATAAAAAATACAATCTGCTCTGTGTATTTTTTTTATATCTCTCACTGTCCTTTTTAATCAAAGCACTGCTGTGCATAAAAAAAAAACATTCTGTGCGTGTGTAAAAAAAAATAAAATTACATCTCTGTTCTATTTATAAACAAAATATCTAAAAAAAATTAATGTCATTCGTTGACAAAATTGCCAGAATTCACCGCTTAAAAAAAAATATTTATGGGGCCTTAAATTTCTGTCAGCACCACCAAAAAATATTAATGGCAAATTCTGAATTTCGGTGCTGTTTGGCAGATTTCCGCGGTGGTGGCGGATTAGTGGCACGTGAGTGGCTGGTGGGCGGAGCCACCTCAAGCTGGTGGTTACGGGGGGTACAATTCTGCCCGTACACTTCAAATGGGTGAGCCCCCCGCAGTTTACCACAGCCGTCGATTATGGGTCAAAGCCCGATCACAAAGTCAACTACGGGGGGGTGCCTTTCGTTAACCGTCGAGCTGATTGACCCCCCGCACTCCGTCTATTGCTGCCAATCTGCTACCGGTTTAATTGTGCGCCTGTCCAACCGTTCTGCTGCCTGTTCGTTCCGCCAACCTGCTCGCTGTTCAGATTTGTTGCCGCCTGCAACACGTTCATGGCAGTTGGAAATTACATTCCAACACTCCCCCTTAATTTCAACTACTGGGTTTTCCTGCATTCCCAAGCATTTTCTGAAATGTTCAAAGCTTTTCTGCGCAAGTGGCTTTGTGAGGATATCTGCAAATTGATCCTCTGTTCTGCAATGTTGCAAAACTATCTCACCATTGTTAACCAATTCACGTATGAAGTGAAACTTGGTGTCAATGTGTTTAGTCCTCTTATGAAAAACAGAATTTTTAGACAATGCAATAGCTGAACTATTGTCACAAAAAATCACTGTCCCTTTTACCTGTTCTTGACATAAGCTTCTCAACATTTTCCGCATCCA
Source organism: Pinus albicaulis (assembly GCA_034641835.2). Classification (NCBI taxonomy): domain Eukaryota; kingdom Viridiplantae; phylum Streptophyta; class Pinopsida; order Pinales; family Pinaceae; genus Pinus; species Pinus albicaulis. The sequence goes on from JAXQQM020063252.1 coordinate 28,714, forward strand.
AACTGCTTGACACGCTGCTGCTGTAGCTGCCACATATTCTGCTTCTGCCGTAGACAATGCTACAATGGGTTGTTTCTTAGAAGCCCATGAAATGGCTCCTGAACCCATGTGAAAAACATAACCGGAAGTGCTTTTCCGATCATCTACACTTCCAGCCCAATCACTGTCTGTGTATCCAACTAAATCTGAACATTCTGAAGTAGTATAAAAAATACCAAACCTTTTAGTACCTTTAACATACCTCAAAATTCTTTTTGCTGCTTGCCAATGTGCATCTTTTGGCTTTTCCATGAACCTGGAAATCAAACTAACAGCATGCATTATGTCTGGCCTAGTTGCAGTCAAATACATGAGGCTGCCAACTATGCTCTTGTATAAACTAGGATCAAAATCCTTGCTGCTGTCCTCTCTGCTAAGTTTTAATCCCATCACTGTGGGAGTGATTGCTGCTTTGCTCTCCTGCATGTTAAATCTTTCAAGCACCTCATTAACATACTTTGCCTGTGAGATAAAAATCCCATTTTCATCTTTTTCTACTTCTATTCCCAAGAAGTATCTTAACAAACCCATATCAGTCATTTCAAATTCTTCCTTCATGACTGTTTTAAAATGTTCAATAAGGCAATCATCATTACCTGTAAAAATAACATCATCAACATACAAGACTACAATCAAGATTTTACCGTCTTTTTCTTTGATGTAGAGGGTGGTTTCTCCCTCACACTTCTCAAATCCATTTTCTAGTAGATAAGAGTCTATTCTACTGTACCACGCTCTTCGCCTTCATGTAAAGTTTTTCTTGGTTTATACTTGCTCTTGGCCCTTTCTTTTCATCCTGCCAAGAGGTTGATCAATGTAAACCTCTTCCATTAACACTCCATTAAATCTTTGACTTCACATCCATTTGATAGCTTTCCACTTGTTTTTTTGTCTTTCGCTATGAATAATGGCGCTTTGCTCTCTATAGTTTCACATTCTTGCAATTTTTGCAACCGGTCAAAAGTTTACTCCCACATAATCTGTACCATGTGCCGCCTTGTAGCCTTTGACAACAAATTTTTGTGTGTCTCTCTTCTTGTCGACATTGTCTTGATCATAATAGACCATTTAACACTGACATGTCTTCTTTACCTTTTGAGAGTCCAGCAAATCCCAGAAAGTTTTGTTCCTCTCTGTAGCATTTATTTCCTCATCCATAGCTTCTATCCATTTCTCATCCTTGATGGCTTCTTCGAAATGAACAGGATCATCAACATGACAATATAAATCAAACAAAGAATTGATACCTTCATTAGCTATATCTTGTTCATAAATTTATCTCAAACTTTTGAATTTCTTACCTCTTTTAGTAGGTGTACAAATGCTTGAAGAAGAACTTGAATTTTCTCCTTGTGGTGTGCTTGGAGAAGCACTTTCATTTCTCCTCAAGGGTGTACTTTGCTGCTCTCTTGTTGGTGTTGATGTTTGGGGATGTATTTCAGCCACCTCATCATCATTTTCATCATGAGATAAACAATGTTTAACATTCACTGTTTTCTCTATGCTTCCATCCCAAGCTTCCTCTTCAATGTACTGAACATCCCTGCTCACAATGAACTTCTTGCTGGATGGGTTATATAACCTGTATGCCTTGGATTCCTCACTGTATCCAATGAAAATACATTTCTCCCCCTTGTTTTCCAACTTCCTCCTTAGCTGATCTGGAATGTGTGAATAAGCTACACATCAAAAGCTTTCTTCATGTGTGTGACTGCTTTGTGCCACTCCACTTCACCTCCTTAAACACTTTATTTCACTGTTTGATTTTGTAGGGCACCTATTCAAAATATACATTGCACAATGTACAGCTTCAGCACAATAATCATTAGGCAAGTGCTTTGCCTTTAACATACTCCTCGCCATGTCCATTATGGTTCTATTCTTCCTTTCGGCTACTCCATTTTGCTGCGGAGTATATCTAGTTGTAAATTGCTTATGAATACCATTTTCTCTACAAAAAACGTAGAAAATATTTAGAGATATACTCACCTCCTCTGTCAGTCCTAAGGACTTTGATATGCAGTCCACTCTGGTTCTCAAAAAGTGCTTTGAAATTGCACAAATTTTCAAACACTTCACTTTTGTTTTCAAAAAGTAAACCCAAGTTTTCTTGTAAAATCATCTATGAATGTTGAGATATGGTAGGCCATTATGCAAGTGATGGGTTACATTGGTCCACATAAATACAGTGGACAATCTCTCTAATTCCGCTTTTTCATAGCACTATGAGAGAAAACTTTCTGTTATTAGTTTCCAAAGAATACCAACTTCACAAAGGGTACATGGTTTCTCTATCGTGGTAAAACCACTTACCATTCCTTTTATAATCCAAAAAATTAAGACCTCCAAAGTTGAGATGTCCAAATCTCAAGTGCCATAACCAATTATCATATTTTGGTTCGCTTTGGAAAGTCTCTTGTGCAACTGCTGCTTTCTCTTCACCATTCTTCAAATCTGCTCTCATTCTGAGAGGAAACATCCTGTTCCTTGTCATCTTCACTTTAGCAATACATTTTTTGTTGGGTGGTTTGTCCATGACGGTACAAAAATCATCCTCAAAAAATACATTATACCCCTTGTGGACAAGCTGTCTAACACTTAAGAGGTTACACTTCATTCCTGGAACATAATACACATCTGCTATGGTTTTCTTTGCACTAATCTTGTTAAAACATTCACATCTTTTCCCTGTGTGTTTTGCTATCAGTTCCTAGTGTGACTTGTGACTGCACACTTGCATCTAACATAGAAAACATTGATATATTTCCTGTCATATGGTTACTACAACCGGAGTCTAGAAACCATAAATCCTCATTCTTTTCTTCAGCCATATTACAAGCTAAAAACAAATTGTTTTGACTGTTGTTTTCTTTAGTGAAATTTGCACTAGTTCCACTTCTCATATCTTGTTTCTTCTTTCTACATTCATTAGCATAATGGCCATATTTCTTACAATTGTAACATTGAACATTGGATTTATTATACCTTTGTCCTTGATCATTCTGTTGGCTGCTACCTTGGCCTTGATGCTGATTGCTGCCCCTTCCATTTGAATGTGAAGGGCTGATCCTTCCACCTCTGTTTTGGCTTCTGCCTCTTCCTCTTCCTTTGCCTTGCCCTCTTCCTCTTCCGAAAGACATCTGGGACTTAAAAGCATGTTCAAGAGATGAGTTTTCACTCCTACTCAATATCTGTTCATGGGTCATCAGTGATGCATGAAGTTCATCCACTGAAAACTTTGTGAGATCTTTAGTCTCCTCTATGGTGGTGACAATCACATCAAACCTTGAGGGTAAACTTCTAAAGAGTTTTTCAACAATTCTCTTGTCCTCAAGAGTCTCTCCATGAGATCTAATTTGTGTGACCATTCCAATCACATGAGTGAAGAATGAGTCAATAGTGTCTGACTCTTTCATACAGAGAGTCTCAAAGTCTCTCCTCGGCGGCCCTTGGTTCCTTGTCTTCCACATATCCATTCACGATAAAAATTTCATTTTGAGTTTTGTGTGTACACGTAAGCGCAACTACGCTGTCCTCGGAAACACTCTCATGCACTCATGCCTTGCTTGATACAAGAAGAAAAGAGCCTTGGCATATTTCTTCTTATTGCTCTTCAGAATCTCTCTTTCTGCCTGAGTTAACATATTAAACTCAAGTTCATCTGCTGGCTCTTCAAATCCGTCCTCAAAAAATTCCCATAAGTCTTGGGAGACAAATAATGCCCTCATAGTTATTGACCAGTAGTCATAATTTTTCCCATTAAATTGAGGGAGATGGATATTTCCCATACCCATACCAGTGCTGGCTCCAGCCATTCTGCACTCTTAACTATGATTTAAAAACACTTGACTGTGTGTTTAAATTTACTAACTGTACTGCAATAGTAACACAAGAACTATATAGAGAATTACCTTTAAATTCTTTTTTTCTGAACCTTCACACTGCTGGAGAGGCTTCTGCAAAAACGAACTCCTTTTCTTCAGCTTATTTGACCTTCAAATAGCCTGAATTGGCTCCGATACCATGTTGTAATATTGCAAATTCCAGAATTGATAATGGAGAATAAACTCCCTCACTAACATAGAGAAAATATTTAAAAAATTTGCATACACAGTGACAGATGTTTTTCTCATAAAAAAAATTCTATTAAAAAAAAAACTTGTTACAATTCTTCCTCACTATAGAGGAATTAAAAACTGTTGTTGGACTGCTTCTAAGCACAGTTCCAAAAACAAAAACTCTTCTCTGTCTCTGTAAAAAAAAAACTCACTGTGTTTTATCAAACATATACACTGCTGTGTATTTTTAATTCTGCACTCTCTGTCTTTTAAAAAAAAACAATTGCACTCTGTGCATAAAAAATACAATCTGCTCTGTGTATTTTTTTTATATCTCTCACTGTCCTTTTTAATCAAAGCACTGCTGTGCATAAAAAAAAAAACATTCTGTGCATGTGTAAAAAAAAATAAAATTACATCTCTGTTCTATTTATAAACAAAATATCTAAAAACAATTAATGTCATTCGTTGACAAAATTGCCAGAATTCACCGCTTAAAAAAAAATATTTATGGTGCCTTAAATTTCTGTCAGCACCGCCAAAAAAATATTAATGGAAAATTCTGAATTTCGGTGCTGTTTGGCAGATTTCCGCGGTGGTGGCGGATTAGTGGCGCGTGAGTGGCTGGTGGGCGGAGCCATCTCAAGCTGGTGGTTACGGGGGGTACAAGTCTGCCCGTACACTTCAAATGGGTGAGCCCCCCGCAGTTTACCACAGCCGTCGATTATGGGTCAAAGCCCGATCACAAAGTCAACTACGGGGGGGTGCCTTTCGTTAACCGTCGAGCTGATAGACCCCCCGCACTCCGTCGATTGCTGCCAATCTGCTACCGGTTTAACTGTGCGCCTGTCCAACTGTTCTGCTGCCTGTTCGTTCCGCCAACCTGCTCGCTGTTCAGATTTGTTTCCGCCTGCAACACGTTCATGGCAGTTGGAAATTACATTCCAATAGTTTTGTCTTAAAAAAAAAGTTAAGTTTTGAGTAAAAAAGAGGAAGTAATTTATTCGTAAATGATTTCCAAGAACCGGAGTAAAGGTGTAAGTAGTGTGTATTGTAAATAATAAAACAACGGCTACAATGAAAGAAGTATGCTAAAATAACTCAGTAAATACAATTTATGACGGAACTTATATTCTGTCTAACATGTTAGCCTCCTATATCAATAGGTTTCATCTTTCATGATTGTCTTGATGGAAGTATGGAATATGTTCAAACCTTCTTACTTGAGCAAAGGTGTTCCATATTCTTGAAAACCAAAAAAATCAAAAAATTTAAAAAAATGTAAAGAGGGTATACCCTAAAAGAAAGATCAAAGGGTAAAAAGAATAAAAATGGTCAAAATTCTTGAAAACCAAAAAAATCAAAAAATTTAAAAAATGTAAAGAGGGTATACCCTAAAAGAAAGATCAAAGGGTAAAAAGAATAAAAATGGTCAAAAAGAGAAAAAATGAACCCCAAGCAAAAAATAGACCAAGGAAAGTGTGCGAATCCAAATGCCACTATTTTTTACTCTGTTGTAATAAATCAATTGTGTGCAGCTTGTGAAACTTTTGCCACAATTCATGAATAAGTCAAACTGTTTAAACTTGGCTTAGTCATATTTCAATTTCATGTTATAGATTAGATAATAAATATCTAGCCAAACAGTTTAATCTTGGCAGATAAGTAGCTAGGTAGAGTGAATAAAAGGTGCTCAACAGTTTAATCTGAGCCCTTGGATGTAATAAGGGTAGAAATAGATAGATTCATCATGTAAAAAGAAAAGATTGAAAATGGTTTGCAAGTCTAAATGCACCCTAATAAAGAAGACAACATGGTAGTGTTAAGTAGATAGGGTAGGTAGATGGTGCTGCAAAGTGTTATCTGATGAATGGTGCTGCTACATGTTGGTTAATCATTTACTTTCATCAAAAGTACTGAAGCAGGAAATACACTGGAAAATCACAGCAAGCAAAGTCAAATTCATTAACCTCCCCCATCATTTTTCCCCCCAAGAGTTTTACTAATTTCCCCAAAAGTACTAAGGTAATTGGAGATCAAAGGGGCTCAAGGCATTTCCTTGACTTCTGGAGGGACCGGACCCTCGGCCTAATGTTAAAAAATACCTAAGCACTTGAAATAATCCATCATTGTTATCTTCCATCTTTAACTTTTTCCAAATTAAAATCCTATTTTACTTAGGAAACTGATGCGACATTCCATAAAATTCCTCAAAACAACTTGTTATTCTAAGTTTAAGTGTTGAAGATAAAATGTTGCAATTTACTTCATAAGTTATCACTTTCTTAGATGTACAAATATGTTTTGATTTTCCTCTGTCCTTTTCAATATTAACATTTGATTTACTATATTAAACTTAGTAAAATCCCTCTTTCCTAAGCATATAACTCCCTTTTCTAATAAATATCCCAAAAACCCTTTATTATAATGTTTTACCAAAGTATATATTCCCGCACATTTAAAATAAACACCCCGCTTTATAAGCCCTTTGGTTAAAACTAGGGCCTTATATATAAATTCCGCCCCTATGATGAATTAATTATATTAATTCATTCATCATATAATAAAAATATATACAAAAAACTTTAGACATACGACAAGTATGTTTAATACCAAAACATATCAATAAACTTTGCGAAAGTCTATGCCACCGTCAGCATTCCACGTGGCATTCCACCTGGCCAAGCTCCGCCGCAATCCATTTCATGATTTCACGGGGTTAATTAATCATTTGGACTAATTAACAACCATTTCCGCCTATTAACTTGTCCCCGGGGTGATTAGATTTCACATTAAAACCTTTTTAAAACCCCGACGGGCCCACCTTTGAAATTGCACAAGTCCCCATCCCTTTCAGCCGTTGGATCATCCGTTCGTTGATCAATGGTGATCATCAATCCCGCTGCCCATCCCTTGCCAGCATGTTAACCAGCGGGGGATGGGCGGTTTTTGAAAAGTCAGCATTCCACGTGGCGTTAAAACTATGGAATCGCTCCCCCCACGTCCTTTACCGCCTTCGTCCATAAGCGGTGCGGGCTCACCGCTTACCGTTTACCGCATACCGCCGGCCCCACTTCCCTACGTCACCCCGTACGTCAAATGACGTCATCACCTCGAAAAAGACAAAAACCCTTTTGACTTGTAAATAAGCCATTTTTCGTGTTTTTTCAGTTATTTTTAGTTTCTGAAAGAGACAGAGCTCCTGCTGCAATTTTCAAATTCCACTGCAAATACACCAATTTACTCCGAAATTCAGCTGCGCCCGTGTTGAAGAACGTCCCCGCCATTGTTCATTACCTGTTAAAGAACCAGTTCCATCTAAAAACAAGTATTTATCATTTCGCGCCCCGACTGCAAGTCAAGCTTAGTTTCCTTTGTTTTTTCTCTGAAAATATGGTTAAAAATCCTCTCTGAGTCCTCATTGAAGATTTAGAACCTGTGAATTTGCTTCCCAAACCTGCGAATTGTTCCAATTTCCTCTTTTGTCAGATATCCCGCCCGGTCTGCAAGGAAAAATGAAAACCTCCATTTTGAATCCACAAGAACCAAAATGGAGGCCCCGACAGCTTTAAATATCACTCCATTGAATGCTCCTCACCGGGAATTAGACTATTTACCTCTAATAGATGAAGATTTCCAAATTAAATACCTGCATTTTGATGAAAGTCCCCGTTTGAGTTTCTGTCGCTGCAGAGACGAACACTTAAAGGGGAAAGATCTTATAGGGTTGTGGGAATCCAATCTCCCAAGGTATTTTATTCCTACAGTCCACGTTTTCCCTGAAATCATTCATTATTGTCATGAAAATTATGATCCTGCACAAAGAGCTGTATTAGCTCCTGATCAAAGTGTTATGTTCCCTATCACACCTCAGGCTATCAATGCTATGTTATACTTTGAGCCAGAACAAGAATTAGCACTTTTATCCATGGAAGGGTTGATTGAGAAAACTAGGCAGTTAACCCCAGAGAAATTAAAAGCAATGTGTCAGTATTTCATGTTACCTGAGCATCAGCCAAAAGGGACTCCCCCCTATGGTTTTTACTTTTTCAATCAATTGGGAAGGCTTATTGTGAATGTAATATCTTTTGTCTTAGGATTCAAGACCAGTGAGTATGTAGATGAGATAACTCTGGCTCTGCTATCTATCTTTACCCCTGGGCAGCCTCTTGAGATTAAGTATGATTATGCTTCCTTCATTGCCAACAAAATCCATGATCAATTTTTAAGGCTAGATACTGAAAAGGTTTTCAAGTACTCCTCAGTTATCTATCATCTCATAATTTTCTATCACTCAGACAGATTCCCTTTCCCGGTTCAGAAACTTGATACTAAAGGTAATCCCAGGTCTGTTATTTTTTGGTCCCCCATCATTCATTTGTCCTCTGATTCTCCCTACTCTTATTCAGAATTCATTGATCAGTTTGTACATCCTGCTACAACCTTGTTAACAGGAGTTTCTCCCCCCAGGCTTAGTACCGAGATTAGAAAGACCCTGCAATTGTCAAAGAGTTATAAAGTTGGGGATTGGTACTTATACCAAAACCATACAGTCATCAGGATTTATGGATGTGAATTACATCCATTCAAGTTACCCAGATATGTACCAATGAGAATTTTTTCTTTGGAATACTTTAGATAGATGAATAACTCAGATGTAATCCATTTCTGCAATGTAAAGAAGAAAGCACAGTTAAGGATCAAAAGCCAGTTAGGTCCTTTCATTTGCAATTCTAGAGAAGCTGAGAGAGAAGCAGAACTTGTATTAGAGAGAAAATTACAGACATCTTTCCGTTGGGTCCCATATGACCCCTTTGGTTTCATTTGTGAAAGAAGGTTAAAAAATAAGTCATCTCTTTATGTACATCACAGAATTCCTGACATAGAACAGTATGCAAATCAAGATGAATGGGTTAAAGGAACACTTGTTGAAGAGGGAAGTGGAGCTGACAAATTGAATAAACTTATGAAAGATGTTGAGAAGAAATTTGACCTAGAAACATATGATCAAATGCAGGTACCCTACATTGGCACATCTTCAGCAGCCACTCTACAACAAGCTCTACAGGAAGATAGTCCATCAGTAGCAGCAGAACCCAAGGGTAAAGGAAAAGAACCTATAGTTTAGGTCATTGAAACCCTGGTCATGGCAGAAAAATCACAGAGTTCCAAAGCACCGGAACCATCTCAGGCTTCTCACACACCAGCAAAGAAAATCCAAGTTCCAGAGATGCAAACTCCACTGAATGTGGAAATAGGGAAAAAGAGGCTAGCTCCAGATACCACACCTTCAAAAGGAGCCCCACAAGTTTATCAAGCTAAAAAACACAAGCCTGATCCACCTCCAGATGTAGAAATTATAGATGAAGTATTTGATGATGGTAGGGAAGATAGTCAGCAAACAGGCACAGCAAGTGAAACAAACATAAGCCAGAAAGGGATACAAAAGCAATTAAGCACTGAAGTATCTTCTTTCAGACCGCCAAAGACAGATACTAGAGACATTAAGAAAACCTTCATTAATATCAAAACAAAGAATGAACCATTGAAAATGAAGGTATACGATCAGTATATGAAGATGGCTCCTCACAATCAGCAAAGGTTGATGTCAGCATTTGATCTGTCACAAGGTAAAATGCAAATGAGCCACTTCAAAGCAAAGGTGTCAAAGCCAACTTCAGCAACAGATTATATCAGAACAAATTTTGAAGTTTTAGCAAAAGATATCCATCCCTTGGATCAGATAGAGCTTCATAGACAAACAGGGGAAATGGTTTATTCTACTCTCACCAACAAAGCCATGGCAGCTTTAACACTGCAAGATTCCTTAAATAATACTACTGCACAATTGAAGATTGAGAGGGCCTCCTCACAGGCCAAGGACAATAGAATAAAATCTCTAGAAGAGATCATCATTGGTTTGGGTCACAATCCCAAAGACATTAAAGGTATTGAGGCATTGGTAAAAAAGAAAGAGGATGATATAGCTGCACTTAGAAAACAGCTGAAATTACCAGCCTCGAGGCACCCTCAGACACAGGAAGTTATAAAAGGAAATTCACAAGAAGAAATGATGGAGTTGCTCTTGAATTTGACAGAGCAACTAAATGAAACAGAGAAGGAGTTGAAAAAAGGATTGCAGGAACAGGAAAATATCAAGCATACTTCAACAACAGGTACTACAACTACAGGACAGCAGGAACAACCATCTGAGGTAAACATTTCTAATTTGAATTCTGAGGATTTAATTAAACAAATGGAGAGTTTGCAGCTAAAGGTCACAGAACTCCAAGAAACAAAATTACAATTAACAAAATTGGAGGGAAAATATGACACATCCAAAAAGACAGCTGCTGACAACCTCAGGGAAATAAAAATATTGGAAAAATTGGTTGAGGCTTTGCAAAAAGATCTTTCACTGGAAAAGCCTCTGAACGAAATAAATGATATTCTTTGGGGCAACATCATTGAATTAATAAAGGATATTTGGCCCTCGATTCAAGCTATTTTTGAGCAAAATGAATTAGTCAAGATAGCACAAGAAGAAATAAATAGAACCAGACATGAATTAAGAGGCAGGCCTGAGCAGGCCCAGCAGCTCATTCAATTTTTGAATTCCAGAACAAAACAACAGCTTGCATTGTTAGGAATTGATGACAGGACAGGTGCAATTTTGGAAGCAAAGAGAGTTTTCACCAAGAGGACTTTCATGCAAAATCTAGAAAGAAAGTGTACAGACATTTTGGTTGATATCAACGTTTTCAGAGAGAAGTTTCAAGCTTTGCTGGACAGTGGATTGCCAAGTCCCATGCTCACAGAGGATCAAATAGTAGACTTGGAAACCTATGATAAAAGAATAAAAGCTCATGCTAAAAATACAGCTGTAGGTTCTACTAGCTCATCAGAACCTGCATTACCAACTGGGAAAAGTATTTATGATAAAGTGAGGAATCTATTTCATCTGGAGCATGAAATAAAGTATCTATTTCCGAACGAGCCCACTTTTTCTAAACTTACTGAAGCAGATGAAACTTTAAGGAAACTCAGAAGAACAATGATACCAGATGATCAGTGGTGGAAGGAAATGCTGGAAGTTTTGTAAAAAATGTTTTCAGGATGAAAGTTTATCTTCACTATTGAGTAAATGGTAAAAAATAGAAAAGCAGATGAAAGAGTATCAGATGAAAGGTTAAAGAGTATCCGTGAGAAGAAAGAGTATTCAACAAGTCAAAGGAATACGCAAAGGACAGCACAGAGCCCTATTTTAAGCACTTATCCTTAGCACGTCCATGAAGAAAGGAACAACACATCAGCCGTTACTCATTATTCTATTTACGAGACCATGTGTCTCTTGTTTATTTGTAAATATGCTTTAAGTCAGCCTGGATTATTGGCTAGGATAGAGTAAGATTGTTAGGATTATTTTTTGTATAAATAAACCCTCAAAGAGAGAGTTGAGGGGTGGATTCTATTACTCTGCTGTAACATTGAGGTTTTCGGAATAAAAAGCTTTTGGACAAATTTACTTGTGGCTTACTAGATGACGTTTTGAAGCACTGGACTTGTTGCAGGATTCATGTGTTGGACTTCAGTTCAATAAGTTTTCCAACCCTTGTGTTTAAATTTTATATTAGTTTATGCTATCATCATATCCGTTTCTGAATAGTTTACATAAAGGATTGAAACAGAATTTGCTTAATTGCACTCTGTTTTCAAATGTGATTATTCTTGATGTTTTCTTCTGGATTAGTTATAAGCATGAATTCTTAATTGCTCATGTTTTACTGATTTAAACATTGTTGATTACTGTAACAAAGAATCCTTCATTGCTCTTTGCTTGTAGTCATTTCTCTTCTTTCTCTTGAATATGGTGAAAGATTCTTAGCTGCCTTTCATCCCTTCAAGACCATCCATCCACTTTAAATTTTAAGGATTGTTCTCTGTCTAGCTATCTTGCCCCGTAATACCATCTTGTGTTTAGAAAAGAAATCCAGTAAAGCCATCCTTAGACTCCATAGCCCAATGGACTGAAAGCCCTCAACCTTGCCCTTAGTTTGTGGATTCCACCATTTTCCCAAAACAAACTTTGCATCTATAACTAGCCTAAAATCATTCAAAAACAAAGATAAAACATAAAGAGAGAGCCCTCTCTGGATGCAGATTGGCTAGATTCTGCATCTAAAAGATTGGTTTGTGGTTACCTCGGGTATACTTTCCTCTTACACAACTTCTAGGAAAACCTGAGTGATAACATAGTGGCGACCATACTGGGGAACTGAATCATTTTATTGATACTAGTGTTTAATTTATAAGCTATAGACAAAGTCTGAAGATCAGCCAGGTAGCCTTTGAAATTGCTTTTGCTCTGCAAATGCAAAAGTAAATAAATGTTGTTTCAGTCTATCTCTGATTTAGCTTATATGTTGAATCTTAGTTTCAAATTTTTCAATCAGAGTCTCTAGTTTAAACAGATCTTTGAGGAAATCTTAATCACATATCATTATTTCCTAAAGAATTTGTAGAAGTTGTATTTATTTTTCAATTAAAACCCAAAATCCAAAAACACATATTCTAAGAAAACTGGCTTCAGAAAGGATTCGACACACTAGGTCAAACCCTGACCCCAATCCACCACCAATATTTGAAAATCCAAACCTGATCCCTAGGATTCTTAGAAGACAAGGAAGTCAAGAAAGTTTTGAAAGAGGAAGTCAGGAAAGTACAGGTAGTTCTAGACCACTCTCTAGATCTGCATCTTGTCCTGTGAAAATTATTTATATTGATGACATTCCTTTTGATGCACGATTTGAAACATCTTTGTTTGTGAATTTTTCTGAGACTGAATTATCTAGATTAATTCCAGATCCTTTGTTCTTTGAAGATTTGCAATACATATTTGTTTCACATCATCTTGACAGAGAATTGCATAACTCCATTCAATCTGAGCAAGCCTTTGAAGAAAGCTCAAACATTTCTGTGATAACTGAAGCATCTCCAAGCTCAGCCACTTTTCAAACACCTGTTAGACCTCCCTCTCCTCCTGTTAGACCTCCATCTCCTCCCGTAAGACTACCTTCTCCTCCTACTAGACCGGCTACTCCTGTTACTCCACTTTATCTTCCAATGGCTAATTGATATGCCCCTTTACAGTTACCAGCCAACCCTCCAGCTTTACCAGCAGACTACCAAAGTAAGATCACACCTTTTGACGGATCAGGTACCTACACAGCTCAACAACACACCAAAAGGATGACAGATTACTTTGAGTTTTATGAGATTGATACCGATGATATCCGTATGAGAATTTTCGTACAAAGTCTTACTGGAGAAGTTAGAACTTGGTTTAGGGCTCTCGCCCCGAACAGTATTGCTGACCTAGAAGCTTTGTATAGGGCATTTTTGAACAGATGGGAGAAAAAGAAGGATCCTCTCCAGATCCTATCAGACTTTGAAAAATTAAGAAGAAGACCAAATGAAACCGTACAAGATTACATCATAAGATTCAATGAATCATATCATGCAGTTCCTCTGAACCTAAGACCCCCACCTAATAACGTGTTGGTCAAATTTCCAGACGGTTTTGACTCTGATATAGCTTATTCTCTTAGGGAAAGAGCTCCACAAACACTAGAGGAAATGCAAAGCATAATGGTGAGTGTAGAAGCAAATCTGATAGAAAAACGAGCCAGAGCTAGGGCAGAGAGAAGAATGCCTATGAATGAAGAACCTTCAGCTTTTGAAAAGAAGCTGGATGTAATCATTAAAGGTATGGAAAGATTAGGTGATAGAGTGGAAAACATTGAAAGAAAGTCTGCTACTGATAACCAGAATGTTGCAAGAAACCCAAACTTTAGGAGGAATCTGAACCAAAATATTGGAAAGAATGTCCCTGATCAAAACATTAGACCACCTTTCCAAGAAAACTTTGTTGAAGGTTCAACCTCAGAAGAACCTACAGAAGATGTAGAAATAAACAATGTCAATGAGGACAAAGATGAACCAGAAGTCTTCCTATCTCAAGATGATCAAGAGAATAATATCCTTGAAACATTCCACACTCATTCAGGTGAGACTTTTGATTTCAAAGAAGGCTATGACACAGCAATCTACGAGGTTCATAAACAGTACAACTTGAGAAGTAGACGGATAGATGTACCAGAGAAAAATAAACAGAAAACCACAAAACAAAATGTCAAAGGTAAACAAAACATTCCCCCTGTACAAAATACTTCCCCTGTACAAAACATTCCCCAAATACAAATTTTGCCTAGGATAACTCCCAGTTTTTCGAATCCAATAATTGAAGATGTCTCTGACAACCAACCAAACAACAAACAGCAATCCAATACATCTCCTCATGTAGCAGAAGAAACAATAGAAGTTAGTCCTGAAACATCTTCAAAACAAAACTTCATTCATGAAAAAGAGAAAAACATTGAAGATCCAGTAAACAGAGAAAATCCAACTGTGCAAAACACTAAAGCTCAAACAGAAAAACCCTTTAATCTAGAAGCTGAAATAGGCAAACTCAAGATAGCTGTTCCTTTATCAGAATTGGCTAAACATGATGTCTATAGGAATCAGATTTCCAAGTCTTTAAACATTAACATTACCGGATTGGATGATTCAGTAAATATTCTTGATGATCAACCCAAACTTCTTTTTGGCCCTGAGGTTAATGGCAAACCAGAAAGTGGAGGAACTCCTCCATTTTATGTAAGCCCGAATGTTCATGACAAGATACTCCATAATGCAATGCTTGATTCTGGAGCATCTCACAATTTGATGCCAAAAGCAGTAATGGAAAGATTGAATCTAGATATTACCAGACCGTACAAAGATTTGTTTTCATTTGATTCCAGTCAGGTAAAATGTTTAGGTTTAATTAAAGATCTGTGTGTCACTTTGGTTCAATACCCTGCTAAGTATGTTTTAATGGACATAGTAGTTGCTGATATTCCACCTAAATATGGTATGTTATTGTCTAGGTCTTGGGGTGCTAAACTTGGAGGATCTATTCAATTAGACATGTCTTATGTAACTATTTCAGTATTTGGTCAGCCTAAAAGATTATATAGAGAAACTTTGATGAAGTACTTAGTGAGTAGCCATGAGAAGCCTGAAAACTTCCCGGTTTATTCTGTACATTCTGACATGGATTCTTTTATTTTATACAATGCTGAGTCAGATCTTCCTACTGAAATAGGAGCTCCTGAAAAAGAAATAATAAACAAAACCACTGTCAAAATTGAAGAAATATCTGAAAACAAAGAAACACCAGATGACCAAGAAAAACCTGAAACAACTAAACAACTAGCTCTTGTCAGAAAATCTATTAAAACAATTGATGAAGATTACGAACATGAAACTTTATGGCATTTAGAGTTTGATGGCTCAGTAAACAGACTAGGTGCAGGAGCTGGAATTTGGTTACACAATGTAGAGAACAATCATGCAGAGGGTCATGCTTATAGGTTAAATTTCAAATGCACTAACAACATGGCAGAATATGAAGCTCTTTTATTGGGGCTTAAACATGTCAAGAAGTTAGGAGGCATTAGGGTATCAATCATAGGCGACTCTGAATTAATCATCCAACAGATTAAAGGAGAATGTACAACAAAGGACATGAGACTGAAACAATACCGAGAGACAGTTGTAGAGATTCTCAACACATTTCTACAAGCCCAACTTGCCAAAATTCCCAGGAAACAAAACTTGCATGCTCACAGTTTAGAAATGTTTGCTAGTACATGCAAATTGCCTTTTGATCCCAATCATCAGTTTTCAGCTGAGATAAGGCACAGGCCTGCAATACCAGACAATCTTTTGAATTGGCAAGTATTTGTGAATAACAATCAAATCAATAATTTTTTGACACTTCAGAATGAGTTTTTCAACTGTAATATAGATGAAGACATAACTGTTGATAAATTTGATCAAGAAAAAGAACAAAAAATAGAAATTTCAATAGAAAATGCAATTCATATGCTGCATCCAACCACGTTCACTGAAAAAGACATGCAAAATTTGAAACACATGGAATTTGATGAGATCATAGATGAAACAAAAATCATAAATTTAAAAGATAATCAATTACCCAAAGGATTAACACCTTTGGAAGATCTATTCGACTCAAATGATATTCCATTCAGACCTAAAATGGAACCTGTTAAGGCTGATATGGAAGAATGCAACTTAGGAACACCATAACATCCAAAAATTGTTAAGTTGTCCAAATCTCTTCCAAAAGATCAGAAGGTAAAATATGTTGAACTATTAAAAGAATTCCAGGATGTCTTTGCCTGGAGTTATGAAGACCTCAAATCTTATGATACATCCATCATTCAACATACTATACCTTTAAAACCAGACCAGAAACCTTTTAAACAAAAGCTTAGGAGAATTAATCCTGTTTTATTACCCTCAATTGAAAAAGAAATCAAAAGAATGTTTGAAGCAGGGATAATAGCTCCTATCAGATTTTCAGAATGGGTTTCTAACCTGGTACCAACAAGGAAAAAGACAGGAGAAATCAGATTGTGTGTCCATTTAAGGAATTTGAATAAAGTTTCTTTAAAAGACAATTATCCTCTGCCGAAAATGGACCACATTCTGCAAAGGGTAGTGGGATCTTCGAGAATATCACTACTGGATGGATTTTCAGGGTACAACCAGATTCTGGTTCATCCTGATGATCAAGATAAAACAACATTTACCACACCATGGGGTACGTTCAAATATGTCAAAATGCCATTTGGGCTCAAGAATGCAGGAGCTACATTTCAAAGAGCAATGGACATTGCTTTTGCTAAAGAGATACATGATTTTCTGGTTATTTACTTAGACGATTTGACTGTTTTCTCTAAAACAGATCAAGAACATTTAGATCACCTAAGGCAAGTATTTATAAAGTGCAGAAAATATGGAATTTCTTTAAACCCTAAGAAGTCATTGTTTGGTTTGGAAGAAGGAAAGCTTTTAGGGCATATCATTTCTCAAGATGGCATTAGGATTGATCCAGAAAGAATTCAAGCAATTTTGCAAATACCCCACCCCAGAAACATAAAAGAATTGCAAGCATTTATAGGAAAAATCAATTTCTTGAGAAGATTTATTTCTAGTCTAGCAGAATTACTTAGATTACTGACTAACATGTTGAGGAAATATTCAAGCATTGACTGGACTGTAGAAGCCAAAAAATCATTCGAGGAAATTAAAATGGCTTTAACAAGGACACCAGTTCTGACCAGTCCTAAATTTGATAGAGACTTTATCATTTTTTCATTTGCTTCTGAACATACTGTTGCAGCTGTTTTACTTCAAAAAGATGACTAAGGGTGTGAAAAGCCAATAGCATTTTTTAGTAAAGCACTGAGGGATGCATCTCTAAAATACAATATTATGGAAAAACAGGCTTTTGCATTGGTAAAAGCAATCAAAGATTGCAGAGTTTACATATTATATTCTCATGTGATAGCATATGTGCCTAATGCAGTAGTTAAAGATATTTTGACTCAAGATGGCATTGAAGGTAAACGAGGTAAGTGGATAGCTACCATTTTGGAGTATGATATTGAGATTAAACCAACCAAACTGATAAAAGGCCAAGGTTTAGCACAACTTATGACAAAAACCAATTGCCAAGCCTTAGATATCAATGAACTGGATAACGAGCAGGAGATGGCGACTCCTCAGATCAGTCAAGCTTTCTTAGATTCACCCTGGTATACTGATATAATTCATGTTTTATTAAACCTGCAAGATCCTCCAGGGTTGTCCAGAACCAAGCAAAGATTTTTAAAAATGACATCTTTGAAATATTGTATTTTGGAAAAATCATGAAGGAATTTTATTGAATTGTCTCTTAAAAGATGAAGCTGATAAAGTGCTTAATGAATTTCATGCAGGGGATTGTGGAGGACATCTCTACTGGAAATCCACTGCAGACAAGATCTTAAGGGCTGGCTTTTACTGGCCAACATTATTTTCTGATGTAAAGAAATTTGTAACAAGCTGTCACAAATGTCAAATATTTGAGGGTAAAAGAAAGTTGTTACCTCTGCCTTTAAAACCAGTATCCACATAAAGACCCTTTCAACAATGGGGATTAGATTTTATTGGAGAAATTCACCCCCCTTCTTCAGGGCAACATAGATGGATTTTAACTGCTACAGACTATTTCACCAAATGGATTGAAGCCATCCCATGTAGACAGTCCAATGATTCTGTAATCATAGGGCTTCTTGAAACCAACATACTTTCAAGATTTGGATGTCCAGAAAAGATTATAACAGACAATGCTGCTGCATTTAAATCAAAGAAAATGATTAGTTTCTGCCATAAATATCATATTACTTTAGGCCATTCAACAGCCTATTACCCCCAGGGTAATGGACTAGCAGAATCCTCCAATGAGAGTTTGATCAATATCATTAAGAAATTGTTGGAGGAAAATAAAAAGAACTGGCATAAGAAACTGACCTATGCATTATGGGCAGACAGACTTACAACCAAGAAATCCATTGGAACTAGTCCATATGAGTTAGTTTATGGTCTGGAAGCAAGATTCCCATCATCTTTAGGAATCCCTGTCATGAAATTACTTCAGGAGGCTCAAGTGGAGCCAAATGACATTCAAAGAAGAATTAATCAAACAATCCACCTGCAACAAACCAGAGAAGAGGTATACCAAAGATCACAAGTCTTACAGGAAAAGCTAAAGAAAATGTTTGATAAAAGGACTAAAGCAGAGGATTTTCAGTTAGGAGACAAGGTCCTAAGATGGGATTCTAGAAGAGAAGAAAAAGGAAAACATGGGAAGTTTGATTTCTTGTGGAAAGGGCCTTATATCATTCATGCCTTGCATGGAAACAACACTTACTTTTTGAAGGACTTGGACAATTCAGAAGTTGAAGAAGGACCAGTCAATGGTCGAATGCTTAAGCATTATTTTGATCCAATTTACTAGAATGTTTAAATGTTTCTAACTTGTACATAATATATTGTTTGCTTGTTTTATTTTTTGTTACTGCAGTTTGGATTGGATGGTGACTTCTTGGAATTGAAGCCCGAAGTGAAGGCCCTAAGTTCCAAAAGCTTCACTATCATATGTAAAATAAAGCTATCAGAAGAAGGAAGATTTCATACTTTCAGTTTGAAGACATTTTGAGGCATCTGATCTGCTGTTCTTGACTTTCCACAAGGAAAAGCCATCCCCAAGTGGAGCCAGTGTTAGCCTCCTATATCAATAGGTTTCATCTTTCATGATTGTCTTGATGGAAGTGTGGAATATGTTCAAACCTTCTTACTTGAGCAAAGGTGTTCCATATTCTTTAAAACCAAAAAAATCAAAAAATTTAAAAAATGTAAAGAGGGTATACCCAAAAGAAAGATCAAAGGGTAAAAAGAATAAAAATGGTCAAAAAGAGAAAGAAATGAACCCCAAGCAAAAAATAGACCAAGGAAAGTGTGCAAATCCAAATGCCACTACTTTTTACTCTGTTATAATAAATCAATTGTGTGCAACTTGTGAAACTTTTTCCACAATTTATGAATAAGTCAAACTGTTTAAACTTGGCTTAGTCATATTTCAATTTCATGTTATAGATTAGAGAATAAATATCTAGCCAAACAGTTTAATCTTGGCAGATAAGTAGATAGGCAGAGTTAATAAAAGGTGCTCAACAGTTTAATCTGAGCCCTTGGATGTAATAAGGGTAGAAATAGATAGATTCATCATGTAAAAAGAAAAGATTGATCAGGGTTTGCAAGTCTAAATGCACCCTAATAAAGAAGACAAAATGGTAGTGTTAAATAGATAGGGTAGGTAGATGGTGCGACAAAGTGTTATCTGATGAATGGTGCTGCTACATGTTAGTTAATCATTTACTTTCATCAAAAGTACTGAAGCAGAAAATACACTGGAAAATCACAGCAAGCAAAGTCAAATTCATTAACCTCCCCCATCATTTTTCCCCCTCAAGAGTTTTACTAATTTCCCCAAAAGTACTAAGGTAATTGGAGATCAAAGGGGTTCAAGGCATTTCCTTGACTTCTGGAGGGACCGGACCCTCGGCCTAATGATCAAAAAGACCTAAGCACTTAAAATAATCCATCATTGATTATCTTCCATCTTTAACTTTTTCCTAAGTAAAATCCTATTTTACTTAGGAAACTGATGCAATATTCCATAAAACTCCTCAAAACAACTTGTTATTCTAAGTTTAAGTGTTGAAGATAAAATGTTGCAATTTACTTCATAAGTTATCACTTTCTTAGATGTACAGAGATGTTTTGATTTTCCTTGTCCTTTTTCATATTAACATTTGATTTTACTATATTAAATCCCTAGTAAAATCCCTTTTCCTAAGTATATAACTCCCTTTTCTAATAAATATCCCCAAAACCCTTTATTATAATGTTTTACCAAAGTATATATTCCCGCACATTGAAAATAAACACCCCGCTTTATAAGCCCTTTGGTTAAAACTATAGCCTTATATATAAATTCCGCCCCTATGATGAATTAATTATATTAATTCATTCATCATATAATAAAAATATATACAAAAAACTTTAGACATACGACAAGTATGTTTAATACCAAAAACATATCAATAAACTTTGCGAAAGTCTATGCCACCGTCAGCATTCCACGTGGCATTCCACCTGGCCAAGCTCCGCCGCAATCCATTTCATAATTTCACGGGGTTAATTAATCATTTGGACTAATTAACAACCATTGCCGCCTATTAACTTTTCCCCGGGATGATTACGTTACGCATTAAAACCTTTTTAAATCTTGACGGGCCCACCTTTGAAATCGCACAAGTCCCCATCCCTTTTAGCCGTTGGATCATCCGTTCGTTGATCAACGGTGATCATCAATCCCGCTGCCCATCCCTTACCAGCATGTTAACCAGCGGGGGATGGGCGGTTTTTGAAAAGTCAGCATTCCACGTGGCGTTAAAACTATGGAATCGCTCCCCCCGCGTCCTTTACCGCCTTCGTCCATAAGCGGTGCGGGCTCACCGCTTACCGCTTACCGCATACCGCCGGCCCCACTTCCCTACGTCACCCCGTACGTCAAATGACGTCATCACCTCCAAAAAGACAAAAACCCTTTTGACTTGTAAATAAGCCATTTTCGTGTTTTTTCGGTTATTTTTAGTTTCTGAAAGAGACAGAGCTCCCGCTGCAATTTTCAAATTCCACTGCAAATACACCAATTTACTCCGAAATTCAGCTGCGCCCGTGTTGAAGAACGTCCCCGCCATTGTTCATTACCTGTTAAAGAACCAGTTCCATCTAAAAACAGGTATTTATCATTTCGCGCCCCGAATGCAAGTCAAGCTTAGTTTCCTTTGTTTTTTCTCTGAAAAAATGGTTAAAAATCCTCTCTGAGTCCTCATTGAAGATTTAGAACCTGTGAATTTGCTTCCCAAACCTGCGAATTGTTCCAATTTCCTCTTTTGTCAGATATCCCGCCCGGTCTGCAAGGAAAAACGAAAACCTCCATTTTGAATCCACAAGAACCAAAATGGAGGCCCCAACTGCTCTAAATATCACTCCTTTGAATGCTCCTCACCGAGATTTAGACTATTTACCTCTAATAGATGAAGATTTCCAAATTAAAGACCTACATTTTGATGAAAGACCCCGTTTGAGTTTCTGTCGCTGCAGAGACGAACACTTAAAGGGGCAAGATCTTATAGGGTTGTGGGAATCCAATCTCCCAAGGTATTTTATTCCTACAGTCCACGTTTTCCCTGAAATCATTCATTACTGTCATGCAAATTATGATCCCGCACAAAGAGCTGTATTAGCTCCTGATCAAAGTGTTCTGTTCCCTATCACACCTCAGGCTATCAATGCTATGTTACACTTTGAGCCAGAACAAGAATTAGCACCTTTATCCATGGAAGGGTTGATTGAGAAAACCAGACAGTTAACTCCAGAGAAATTAAAAGCAATGTGTCAGTATTTCATGTTACCTGAGCATCAGCCAAAAGGGACTCCCCCCTATGGTTTTTACTTTTTCAATAAATTGGGAAGGCTTATTGTGAATGTAATATCCTTTGTCTTAGGATTCAATACCAGTGAGTATGTAGATGAGATAACTCTGGCTTTGCTATCTATCTTTACCCCTGGGCAGCCTCCCGAGATTAAGTATGATTATGCTTCCTTCATTGCCAACAAAATCCATGATCAATTTTTAAGGCTAGATGATGAAAAGGTTTTCAAGTACTCCTCAGTTATCTATCATCTCATAATTTTCTATCACTCAGACAGATTCCCTTTCCCTGTTCAGAAACTTGATGCTAAGGGTAATCCCAGGTCTGTTATTTTTTGGTCCCCCATCATTCATTGGTCCTCTGAATCCCCCTACTCCTATTCAGAATTCATTGATCAGTTTGTACATCCTGCTACAACTTTGTTAACAGGAGTTTCTCCTCCCAGGCTTAGTACTGAAATTAGAAAGACCTTGCAGTTGTCAAAGAGTTATAAAGTTGGGGATTGGTACTTGTACCAAAACCATACAGTCATCAGGATTTATGGATGTGAATTACATCCATTCAAGTTACCCAGATATGTACCAATGAGAATTTTTGCTTTGGAATACTTTAGAAAGATGAATAACTCAGATGTAATCCATTTCTGCAATGTAAAGAAGAAAGCACAGTTAAGGATCAAAAGCCAGTTAGGTCCTTTCATTTGCAATTCTAGAGAAGCTGAGAGAGAAGCAGAACTTATATTAGAGAGAAAATTCCAGACATCTTTTCGTTGGGTGCCATATGACCCCTTTGGTTTCATTTGTGAAAGAAGGTTAAAAAATAAGTCATCTCCTTATGTACATCACAGAATTCCTGACATAGAACAGTATGCAAATCAAGATGAATGGGTTAAAGGAACACTTGTTGAAGAGGGAAGTGGGGCTGCCAAATTGAATAAACTTATGAAAGATGTTGAGAAGAAATTTGACCTAGAAACATATGATCAAATGCAGGTACCCTACATTGGCACATCTTCAGCAGCCACTCTACAACAAGCTCTACAGGAAGATAGTCCATCAGTAGCAGCAGAACCCAAGGGTAAAGGAAAAGAACCTATAGTTCAGGTCATTGAAACCCTGGTCATGATAGAAAAATCACAGAGTTCCAAAGCACCAGAACCATCTCAGGCTTCTCACACACCAGCAAAGCAAAGATGAATAACTCAGATGTAATTCATTTCTGCAATGTAAAGAAGAAAGCTCAGTTAAGGATCAAAAGCCAGTTAGGTCCTTTCATTTGCAATTCTAGAGAAGCTGAGAGAGAAGCAGAACTTATATTAGAGAGAAAATTCCAGACATCTTTCCGTTGGGTCCCTTATGACCCCTTTGGTTTCATTTGTGAAAGAAGGTTAAAAAATAAGTCATCTCCTTATATACACCACAAAATTCCTGGTTTAGAACAATATGCAAATCAAGATGAATGGGTTGAAGGAACTCTGATTGAAGAGGAAAGTGGAGCTGACAAATTGAATAAACTTATGAAAGATGTTGAGAAGAATTTTGACCTAGAAACATATGATCAAATGCAGGTACCCTGCATTGGCACATCTTCAGCAGCCACCCTGCAACAAGTAGTACAGGGAGACAGCCCATCAGTTGAAACAGAACCCAAAGGGAAAGGAAAAGAACCTGTAATTCAGGTTATTGAAACCTTGGTCATGGCAGAAAAACCACAGAGTTCCAAAGTGCCAGAATCATCTCAGGCCTCTCCCACACCAGCAAAGCAAATCCAAGTTCCAGAGATGCAAACTCCACTGAATGTGGAAATAGGGAAAAAGAGACTAGCTCCGAATACCACACCTTCAAAAGGAGCATCACAGGTGTATCAAGCTAAAAAACACAAGTCTGATCCACCTCCAGATGTAGAGATTATAGATGAAGTATTCGATGATGGTAGAGAGGATAGTCAGCAAACAGGTACAGCAAGTGAAGCCACCATGAGCCAGAAAGGGAAAGCCTTGCAAAAACAACTAAGCACTGAAGTATCTTCTTTCAGACCGCCAAAGATAGATACTGGAGACATTAAAAGAACCTTCATTGATATCAAAACAAAGAGTGAACCATTGAAAATGAAGGTATACGATCAGTATATGAAGATGGCTCCTCACAATCAGCAAAGGTTGATGTCAGCATTTGATCTTTCACAAGGTAAAATGCAAATGAGCCACTTTAAAGCAAAGGTGCCAAAGCCAACTTCAGCAACAGATTACATCAGAACTAATTTTGAAGTTTTAGCAAAAGATATCCATCCCCTGGATCAGATAGAGCTTCATAGGCAAACAGGGGAAATGATTTATTCTACTCTCACTAACAAAGCCATGACAGCTTTAACACTGCAAGATTCCTTGAATAACACTTCTGCACAATTGAAGATTGAGAGGGCCTCTTCACAGGCCAAGGATAATAAAATAAAGTCTCTAGAAGAAATCATCATTGGTTTGGGTCACAATCCCAAAGACATTAAAGGCATTGAGGCATTGGTAAAAAAGAAAGAGGATGATATAGCAGCACTCAAAAAACAGCTGAAACTACCTGCCTCGAGGCACCCTCAGACACAGGAAGTTATAAAAGGAAATTCACAGGAAGAAATGATGGAGTTGCTCTTAAAGATGACAGAGCGACTAAATGAAACAGAGAAGGAGTTGGAGAAAGCATTGCAGGAACAGGAAATAATCAAGCAGACTTCAACAACAGGTACTACAACCACAGGGCAGCAGAAACAAACACCTCAGGTAAACACTAATTTGAATTCTGAGGACTTAATAAAACAAATGGAGAGTTTGCAGCTAAAGGTCACAGAACTCCATGAAACAAAATTGCAATTAACAAAATTGGAGGAAAAATATGACACATCCAAAAAGACAGCTGCTGACAACCTCAGGGAAATAAAAAGATTGGAAAAATTGGTTGAGGCTTTGCAAAAAGATCTTTCACTGGAAAAGCCTCTGAACGAAATAAATGATATTCTTTGGTGCAACATCATTGAATTAATAAAGGGTATTTGGCCCTCAATTCAAGCTATTTTTGAGAAAAATGAGTTAGTCAAGATAGCACAAGAGGAAATAAATAGAACCAGACATGAGTTAAGAGGTAGGCCTGAGCAGGCCCAGCAGCTCATTCAATTTTTGAATTCTAGAACAAAACAACAACTTGCATTGTTAGGAATTGATGACAGGACAGGAGCAGTTTTGGAAGCAAAGAGAGTTTTCACCAAGAGGACTTTCATGCAAAATTTGGAAAGAAAGTGTACAGACATTTTAGTTGACATCAACAATTTCAGAGAAAAATTCCAAGCTCTACTAGATAGTGGGTTACCAAGTCCCATGCTCACAGAAGATCAAATAGTAGACTTGGAAACCTATGAGAAGAGAATAAAGGCTCATGCTAAAAATACAGCTGTAGGTTCTAGTAGCTCATCAGAACCTGCAGTACCAACTGGGAAGAGTATTTATGATAAGGTGAGGGATTTATTTCATCTAGAGCATGAAATAAAATATCTATTTCCGAATGATCCCACTTTTTATAAACTGACTGAAGTAGATGAAACTTTGAGAAAGCTCAGAAGAGCCATGATACCAGATGATCAGTGGTGGAAGGAAATGCTGGAAGTTTTGTAAAAGTTGTTTTCAGGATGAGATTTTTATTATCAAGTAAATGGTAAAAACAGAAAAAGCAGATGAAAGAGTATCAGATGAAAGGTTAAAGAGTATCCGTGAGAAGAAAGAGTATTCAACAAGTCAAAGGAATACCCAAAGGACAGCACAAAGCCCTATTTTAAGCACTTATCCTCAGCACGTCCATGAAGAAAGGAACATCACATCAGCCGTTACTCATTATTCTATTTACGAGACCATGTGTCTCTTGTTTGTTTGTAAATACGCTTTAAGTCAGCCTGGATTATTGGCTAGGATAGAGTAAGATCGTTAGGATTATTTTTGTATAAATAAACCCTCAAAGGGAGAGTTGAGTGTGGATTCTATTACTCAGCTGTAACATTGAGATTTTCGGAATAAAAGCTTTTGGAGAAATTTACTTGTGGCTTGCTGGATGACGATTTGAAAGCACTGGACTTGTTGCAGGATTCATGTGTTGGACTACAGTTCAATAAGTGTTTCTACCTTTTGTCTGAAATTTTATATTAGTTTTAATACCATCATATTCGTTTCTAAATAATTCACATAAAGGATTAAAACAGAATTTGCTTAATTGTACTCTGTTTTCAAATGTGATTGTTTCTAAATGTTTTCTTCTGGATTAGTTATAGGCATGAATTCTTAATTGCTCATGTTTTGCTAATTTAATCATTGTTGATTACTATAACAAAGAATCCTTCATTGCTCTTTGCTTGTAGTCATTTCTCTTATTTCTCTTGAACATGGTGAAAGATTCTTAGTTGCCTTTCATCCCTTCAAGCTCATCCCATCCACTTTAAATTTTAAGGATTGTTCTCTGTCTAGCTATCTTGCCCTGTAATACCATCTGGTGTTTAGAATAGAAATCCAGTAAAGCCATCCTTCGACTCCATAGCCCAATGGACTGAAAGCTCTCAACCTTGCCCTTAGTTTGTGGATTCCACCATTTTCCCAAAACAAACTTTGAATCTATAACTAGCCTAAAACCTTCCCAGAACAAAGATAAATCA
>JAXQQM020060693.1:0-48486 GCA_034641835.2 Pinus albicaulis
GTCCCATCAGTTCTAACTAAAGTATCCATGCAATAGCTCCACTTAACCCTCAGGAATAGCATAATTCCTTCTGTCAGTTCCTGTGTCACATCCGTGCACTTAACTGAAGTGCTCCAAGAGAATAAGATAATGTTTATGGTCCAAATATTATTAACAACTAATAATATTTGACATGTCTATTTTTAGACTGGCAATCTAAAAATAGATTCCGCCCAATATGTCTAAAAATATAAATCCATCTATTTTTCCAACTAGACCAACCATCCACAAATAGCATCCTGCAACTCATAGAATATGATCGACATGTCTAAAAATAGACTTGCGCCAAAAATAGCCTGCGGGCCCACTTAGTGAAGGCGACTTCTTTCCACTAAGCTCATCATCTTGTTGCAATCTCAACACTCCATCTCAACAAGATAAGGATTATCTGCAACCCCTATCCTGCCCCTGTGGTATTCGAATTTGCTCCTGGTGAGTGCCTTCGTCAAGATATCAGCATCCTGATCCTCCGTGGGAATGTATGAAAGTAACATGATCTTCCGCTGCACACAATCTCCGATATGATGATACCGGATGTCAATGTGTTTAGATCTATCATGAAATACTGGATTAACCGAGAGTTTGATGCAACTCTGATTATCACAATAAATCACAGTAGGCTCTAAGTGTGAACCGAACAACCCAACCAGGATCTTCCTCATCCATATAGCCTCGCATGCAGCCAAACTCGCTGCCATATACTCGGCCTCTACTGAACTGAGTGCCACGGATCTCTACTTCCTGCTGTACCAAGAAACTGTTGTCGACCCGATACTGAAAATCCCTCCAGATGTGCTCTTTTTGTCCGTTGGGCTCCCTGCCCAATCTGCATCCGTGAAGCCACATAGCTTCACCTCATCCGACTGTCTGTACCACAATCCATATCCCGATGTGCCTCTAAGATATCTCAATACATGCTTCCCCGCCTTCCAAAAGAGCTTGGTTGGCTTAACCATAGCTTGTGAAAGCTGGTTAACAGCATAGCATATGTCGGGTCGTGTATTGACCAGATACATAAGCGACCCCACCAATTGTCGATAAACAGTGGCATCCACTACCTCCACTGAAGTAGCATCCTCCTTCCTCCATCCACCAGAAGAGGAGTATCAACAGGCTTGCAGCCATGCATGTTGAACTTCTCCAGTATCTCCTTGGCATACTTGCCTTGAGAAACAAACAGTCCATCACTGCGCTGCCAAATTTCCAATCCCAGGAAATAATGAAGGAGGCCCAAGTCCTTCATCTCAAACTCTTTTGCAAGATCATCCTTGCATGAGAGTATCAACAGCTCATCACCTATCAAAATCAAATCATCTACATAAAGTACAATGATCAGCAACTTACCCTCCACCACAATCTGGTATAGGTTAGGATCCGTCTCACTCTTGGAGAATCCAAGTCCGGTGAAATAACTGTCTATCCGTGTGTACCAAGCACGAGGTGCTTGTTTCAACCCATACAGTGCTCTCTTGAGTCTGCACACATGCGACTCACTGCTGAAGATCTCGAAACCTTCGGGTTGCTCTATGTACACCTCCTCCTCAATGACTCCGTTGAGGAACGCAGTCTTCACATCCATCTGATGAATGTGCCACCCCATCTGCGCTGAGAGAGCTAGGATCGTCCGTATGGAAGAATACCTTGCGACAGGTGCAAAGGTCTCCTCATAATCGATCCCCTCTATCTGTGAAAAGCCTCGGGCAACAAATCTTGCTTTGTACTTCTCCACACTCCCGTCAGCTGCCTGCTTCACTTTGTAGATCCATCTCGAACCTATCATTGATTTCCCTTCCGGCCTCGGGACAATCTCCCATGCACTGTTTCTGACAATCGAATCATACTCTTCCACCATGGCATCTACCCATGCGGGGTCCTCCACAGCTTCCTCGAAAGAGGATGGCTCTATCACGATACACTTGCTCATAAGAGCCATGTATCCAGTATACCGGTCAGGTGACTGTCTCTGTCTGCGCTGTGATGTAGGTGCTCCTACAACCTTCTCTGCATCTTGAGCCAGTCGCTCAGCTTCTGTAGTGCGCTTCCGCCCTCTAATGGTTGGCGCTGCATGAGTGGTCTCTTCCACTCCATGAACTTCCTCTTGTGGCTGATCCACATCCTGAAGCTCATCCTTAGGAACTAATAGCTCCTCATCTGCATGCAAGTGTGGCTCCCTCTCAAGCGAACAATTCATGGCTTTCTCCTCCTGAAATTTGATATCCCGTCGCACAACAGTCTTGCGACTGTCTGGAAAATACACAAGATATTTGTGGGGTGTATCAGTGTACCCCACAAATATCCCAACCTCTGTGGTCGGCTCCAGCTTCTTCCTGGCATCCTTCGTCACATGAATGTAAACAGGTGAACCAAAAATCCTCAAATGGGAAATATCAGGCCTCTTACCAGAAAACGCCTCCTCGGGTGTACTCATGCCAAGTATCTTGTGAGGACAACGGTTTTGTACATAAACCGCAGTATTTCATGCCTCAGCCCACAAGTGTATGGGAAGGCCCTGATCATGAAACATCGCCCGTGCAGCACCCACGATCGTTATGTTCTTTCGCTCAGCGACCCCATTCTGCTGTGGGTTATGAGGCGCTATGAGCTCTCTTCGAATTCCTTCTACGCTGCAAAAGTCCTTGAACTCGCCAGAGATGAATTCACCACCATTGTCGCTCCTAAGATCCTTCACCTGCTTCCCCGATTCTTTCTCAACCAGTGCCTTGAACTCACAGAACTTTGAGTATGTCTCGCTCTTCTTCTGCATGAAGAAGATCCAGCACTTCCGAGAAAAATCATCAACAAATATCACATAGTACCTATGCTTTGCTGTCGAAGCTACTGAGAAAGGTCCACACACGTCTGTGTGAATTCTCTCAAGGATCGTCGTGGCGCGACTATCCTTCTCGTGAAAGGTGGCTTTCACAATTTTTCCCAAGGTACACCCCTTGCAGTGATCTGACTGCACAAGAGTGCCCTTAGGAAGCCTAGTAGAAATCTGCTGCAGTATCTTCAAAGCTCCATGGTGAAGGTGGCCCAATCTCCGGTGCCACAGCTCGCCATCATCCCGGCTCACCACTCCTTCCGCCTTGCATGCCATTGCTGCGCAACCATCTACTTGCAACTGATAAAGGTTCTTGACTCGAACCCCTATCTTCCGGGTTTCTCCAGTTGTCTTACTGCGCAGGAAAGCCTTTCCTTCGCTGAAGACAACATCGTACCCCTTGTCTTCTAACATCGCCACAGAGATTAGATTCTTCTTCAATCCTGGAACATGCATCACATCCTTCAATACGAAGGGTTTACCAGACTCCCTCTCAAAGGAAATGGTACCGATACCGGTCGCACTGTATCTACCATCATCGCCCATCTCGATGTGCACTCCAAGATCTTTCTCATCCAGATCAGTAAACAAATATTTGTCTCCAGTCATATGAAAAGATGCACCACTATCAAGAAACCACACTGAACCCATCACACTTGAGACCAAGCATGCGATCAGTGAAAAATCCAGCTCAAACTGCAAGGCTAAGGCCTCTCCAGCTACAGATCCAGCAGCCTGCTTATTTTTCTTCTTCTATGGACAATTAGTGGCGTAATGTCCGTGTTGGTGATAGTGAAATCACTTCACCTTGGACATGTCCTGCTTCTTTCCTTTCGCACCGGATTGAGAAGAATTTTTCTTGCTCTTCCCCTTCCTTGATTTGGCAGCCAAAGCACAATTTTCTTCATTTACATTCTTCGATGAAGATCCGTCCTTGGTACTCCGCCTTATCTCCTCTTGCACAAGATCCGACCAAAGTTGCTCCCATCCTGGCAGTTTCTCCCGACCACGGACAGTAGGTCTTATGAATGCAAACTCTTCTAGCTCCAAGGAGAGCCAAGCTCACCAAGTCCTCATCATCAACAAGAATCCCCACACTTCCCAGCTCATCCCCGCATTGGATGAACTTCGTGAGGTACTTGGGCATACTGTCGCCTTTCTCCATTTTTATGTTCCTGAGTTTATCCTTGAGTGCCAAATTCCTCTGGTCGCTCTTGCTTTGGAATAAGTCTGTCAACGCTTTCCACATCAAGAATGGAGAAGCCTTACCATGAAGGCTGGACACTATGTGATCCTTTACACCTTCCAATAGAATTCTTCGACACTTTGTTGTCTTCTTTTGCCATGCGTCAAGTGCGGCAGCATCGCTAGAAGCAGGTTTTGGAATTTTTGCATCTATGAACTCCTTCAACCCATTGTCATCCAGCACCGCCTCCATCCTATCCTTCCATGCAATATAATTCGAGCTTCCCTCAAGGGCATACTCCAATCGCAATCCGTTGAAAGACATCTCAACTTCGACACCAAGAAAACACTGCTGCAAATTCGAATTCCACCAGCTCAAAACTCAATCGCTTCAATGTTTTGCAATTGCTCCAATGATCAATATCGCTCTGATACCATGTAGAAATTTGAATAATTGATATATTATTCACCGAGATTCTCCTGATCACACACTATTTTAACTTCATGCACAATACAGAATCTCTTCTACCATTGATCATTAATTGCGGAAATAAAAACAATCGCATGCGCACATTAAAACCATAAACAATCACACATATGAACACAGTATTTTATGGGAAAGCTTAAAGATGAAAACCCCCAACTATTTGTATATTATATGTCATAGAGATCATGTAACAATCATCATACAAAGCTCCTCACAAGCTCTCAGTACAATCTCCAATTGCTACACACTAATCAAGCTAGATCTAGCAAATCACATGCTCCAATCTCTGCCACCTGATAGCCTGCCTCTATTGCGCAATCAATGTTGAAGAATGGCTCATAAATAACTTCGAACCACCTGGCTTGTACTGCGCAATCCTCATTGGCATCTCCAATCACTGGTTGTTGCAAATCATGCAACAATATAGTCACAACTGATAGTCACACTACTCTTTCACCTATCTCTTCACTGGTCTCCACTAAAACTGTCCATGCACCGAAGTTAACTGATGTATTATTTAGTTAATTAATGAGTTTATAGTTAGTGAATTAATTAATAATTAATTCACACCACTCTCACTAGTGTATCAATCAGTTAGACTAGATACAACTAGCTCAACTATGTTTAGATTAGTTAAACTGAACACAACTCCATTAACTTCCTCAATCAACTCCACCAAACTCTGCCACATGAGTTCTAATTGAAGTATCCATGCAATAGCTCCACTTAACCCCTAGGAATAGCGTAATTCCTTCTGTCAGCTCCTGTGCCACATCTGTGCACTTAACTGAAGTGCTCCAAGAGAATAAGATAATGTTTAGAGTCCAAATATTATTAAGAGCTAATAATATTCGACATATCTATTTTTAGATCGGCAATCTAAAAATAGATTCCGCCCAATATGTCTAAAAATAGAAGTCCATCTATTTTTCCAACTTGACCAACCATCCACAAATAGCATCCTGCAACTCATAGAATATGATCGACATGTGTAAAAATAGACATAGTCTAAAAATAGACTTGCGCCAAAAATAGCCTGCGGGCCCACTTAGTGAAGGCGACTCTTTTCACTAAGCTCATCATCTTGTTGTAATCTCAACAATATATATATGAATTTATAGATGAAATGGTTTTTTTATGAGAATCGTAAAATATTATTTCAAGGAAAAATGTGATTTTTTATTATTTAAAATACTTTTGAATGTAAACTAAGTATCATTTTTATTTTAATTTTAAAAATAAGTTTTCGATTATATATATATATATATATATATATATATATATATATATATATATATATAAATAATTTGAAAAGGAGAACTCAAAAAAATAATTGAGATATATTTTAAAAAATTGAGATACAGTTAAAAACAAGATAAAGTTAAGTTATTTTATTACTAAGTCTTAATTCCACGTATTTTAATCTCTTTTTGCTTAATTTACATGGAATTTGAACCTTAATTTTATGTTTTATATAATATTTTATAATGTGGTTGTGAATTGAATTTTCTACAAAGCTTATGCCTTTAAATTTAATTTAGAATTATACATTTTAAAATTAAATTGAAAAAAAAATTAGTTTTGTGACTGTAAATTGAAATGTTCCCCAACTCGAAGTTAAGTTTAAATTTGAAATAGAATTATAAATCTTGAATTTGAATTATAAATTTTAAACAAAATTTTAAAAATAATTTAAATAAAAGGGTAAGAATAATTTTCACAATCATCTCAAAATAAAACAATTGAATTTTTATTTAATTCAAGAGGTTGGTTCAATTCACTCCATGCAACAATAAACATAATACTAATAAAAGAGTAACAATAATTTTTTTTTTTTTTCAATTTAGTAGTGCCTTGCTATTTTCTATTTATCTTTTGAAAGCCGGTTACAAAAAATATTAAGTCTGTGACCTCAACCTGCCCGGAGGAAACCAGGTCTGTTGGCCACCTTAGCACATTAAAAGCCATCCAAAACTAAAAAAGTTTCATTCTACCATTTGTTTCATTAGCTAACTCACTATTGAATCTATTTTCTACGTAGTTGTTAAATACTATATGTCTTTGCAAAAAACAAAAATACATATTATATACAAGACAAAGCTCCTATCCATCTGAAGAATCAATCGAGGTTGAGTCCTTTGATGTAGATCCTGGCATATCCGCTTGTTGCATCTGTTGGATTTGCTTCTCAAGTCTTCCAATATGGTCATCAAGACGACTGATACGATCAATGGCCTGGTATTGTGTGACTTTGATGTGCTGCAGCTGACTATCAGTGTCTTGTAACAAATCCACTATTTTTGGTTCTATCTTCTCTCTGTTAGGGTGAAAAATCTGCATAGCCTTAGCTAATAGGCATTTGACAATCCAATAAGTGTGAACTGTTTGATTAAACAGTGATAAGCGACCTCAATTATTGCCAGGATCTATAACAAAGTCCATAATTTATGCTTCTGCTTCATTGTCTTCCTCATTGTTCTGAATTTCTCTTTCCCATCCTTGAATTTCCTGTCTGACCTGTGATGAGTTTCCAAGTGAGTAGGTGGCTGAGAGGTTCATTAAAACCTCTTGTTTTGTCTTCCTCCCTCTCTTCCTGTTCTTATCTTCAGGCTATAACATCTTCTGTTTCCCTTTCGCTGAAGTATTGGCCAAAGAATTTCTTGTTTTCCTCTTAACCATGGTGATGAGATGACTTATAGCAAGAGTGAGCTCTGGAATAAGAATAAACAAATACAAGAAATAGATAACAATTAAAGTTTGAACCTTGTCATCAAGAATTTGATTTGGATAATTCTGATTCTCCTCGAATGAATAAGATATGTTTAATCCTCCAGTAGTAGCAATGACATTACATTGAACCCAGAAATAACAGAGGGTCCTGGTATAGGAAGAAAACCAGAGATAGAGACAATTATGAAGGTTATGTTTCGAAGTAGCGAATAGGTGTTGACAGGGACAAGGAGTCAGAGTAAAAACAAAACAGACTCGTAGGCTCTTAGTTGGGGTTCCACAAATTTTGTCAAAGTAAAATAGAGCCCCCCAAAGTTTATAACCGGGTTCACAAAAAACCTTCATGACGTTCCTCCTACTATGGGTAACAATAGGAAAAGAATGATAGAACCAGAGTTGCGTAACACTGTCAAGATTAAGCTAAGTTGTCTGCCTACTATGAAAGTAATCAGTAAGCTTTACAAACCAACTGGGAAAATTTTCATATTTATGCTCTGAATACCACTACAAACATTCACACCATTCCTCTTCAAAATTGGCTGGCTGACCCACCCAACACAGAGTTTTCTAATGAGGCAGGGCCATGTACCAACAGTTGAGATTTAATCCTAAAGAGATAGGGATCTCTAAAACAAGGTTCGACTGGGTTTAGCATAACAAAGTCATACAATATACACCCCAATTAAAACGATGCTCAGAATCTATCCTACTCAGATACATAGCCCAGGGTTTGATAATGATCATAGACTAGAATTGGAGAATAACATACCCCAACAGAGCTATGAGCCTGGTGCAGTCTATGTTCGCCTCCGTCCTCCTTCGCTTCTTCTCGATTGCTACCGCAGGGGAATGGTTTGTTTTACAATCAATCTTCCAGTTCATACACCCTGCCCCCAACTTGATTTTTCCTTTCGGATCTGACAGCACATGATGTCTTACCAAACTCAACATCATACCCTTATCCTCCGCACGCTTGCATGATCGTACTGTGGACGACTTGTGCATGGTTATTTAATGATGTATGAATAGAGGCTGCCACGTCGCTGACTCCATAACTGGCGGCCTCGTTCATTGAGCACCCCGATTGGGGGAAGAGGAACAATAATTTTAGCAATCAACTAAAAAAAATTATTCAATTCACTCCATGCAACACCAAGCTGCTCCATGCAACACCAAGCTTGTTCAATTCCCTCGATGCACCAATAAAAATAATAATAATAAAAAAGTAACAATCATTTTCGAAAATAAAAATAAAAATAAAAATATTCAATTCACTCCATTACAACAATAAAGACAACACTAATAAAAAAATAACAATAACTCGAAAAAAATCCAATTCATTCCATGGAACACCTCACTTATTCAATACACTCCATGTAACAATAAAAATAATACTCGTAAGAATAATTTTTACAACCAAACTTGTTCCATTCACTTCATACAATAATATAGGTAAATACTAATAAAAACCAAAATTCAGTTCACTCCCTACAACAATAAAAGTAATACTAATAAAAAAATAACAATAATTTTGAAAAATAGATTTTTGATTCAATTTACTGCATGCAACACCACCACAAGGCTTGTTAAGTTCACTCCATGTGACAATAAAGGTAAATATAATTGTACATGACATATGTTAATAATAACTACGATTTCGGAAACACTAATGTTATCAGAGGCATTCAGAGGTATTGTCCAGCATGAAATGCTAAACACCGTGACTTTAATTTTAAATCTCTAATGTAACGACAGACCAAATAAGCTGATCACAGTCCATATTAAGGTCTTGGGGCCTCCTTATCGGAATGACACTCCACTCTCCAACCAATTCTTCTACTCCACATCCAATATGCTTCAACATGTAGAAAACATTATTAGCCCAAGGCCATAAAGCATTATAAGGGTGCGTATGCTGAACGCAACTGCCGATAAAAATTCCGTCATGCAAGGCTGCACAACACGCAATCGTTCCAAGCGTTTGTGGAAGAGAAGCCACTGACCTCCAAACGCTTTTCCTGGAATCATATACCTTGAGCGCGCTTTGCTCCTTGAGGAACCAGTAGAGGGGTCCTCCTGAACATGCAACGGAAAGTGGTAACAATCGAGGGCGTTCCCCATTCCAGATCGTCCATACATCCTGAAGCGTGCTCCACGCCCCTTTTTCCGGATCGTAAACTTCCGCATTGGGCTCCAATCCATTAACCACCCAGAAACCACTGCGACGATCAATAACGAAAAATTTCCCGTCAATAAAAGCCCCAAAACAATGGCCCCACTGTTTTTGGTTCATAAGAGGAAGAAGCTTCCACTCGTCTTTCTCTACATTGTAAACAGCTGCTCCCCGCACAGCATTTTCATTGAGGTCCATTCCTCCGGCAACGTAAATTAGCCCTTCCGGGGAAACGGAGGAAGCGCAATGGACTGCTTCTAGCGGACTGTTTGCGCCACGGCTCCACTGAGCTGTAGAGAAATCATAGATGAAAACCGGGTGGGTTGTCAGCATCTCGTTGGGATTCATTCCGGTTATCAAAACAAGCTTCCGATTCACACAAAAACAGTGGCAATATCGTGGAAATCTTTGATAATGAGCAGGAAAGCGGGGAAGGCGAGGGAGTTCTTCCCAGGTGCCTTGCACAGGATCATGCACAGTAATCACCAATTCTTGAAACGAATTACGGCCATTATAAAGATATTTCCTGAGCTCGATCAAACATATACAGTGCTGGGAAATGCCAAGCTTTTTTCTGTCTTCATAGAACTGGGGGCTCTTCACCACCGCCTCCCAGCTTCTACATACAGCTGCGAGGTTATTGTGGGATGTATAAGGCACCCTTAGCAGGCATTGTCTGCTTAATTCCGGTGGAAGATCCTGAAAAGCTGTCATAATGAATGAGACTAGTACACTTATACTACTGGACGGCAGCGGAAGATGGAACTAGCGATATAGTTACGCTCGTAGGGATGCCTTTATATACTTTTTGTTAAGAGTGAGATGGTAAATTTCAGTCAGGTCAACGTGCGCGAGGAGTTAGTAATGTGTACTTAAAGTACGTTTAGAACTAGGAGATTAAAGTGTAGTTAAAGTTGGTGTGGAACTGGCAGATTAACGTGTAGGATTGCGGGAGCTATTAAGGGCACAAATTACTAAATTAAGTAATTTTCTGAAAGAGTTTTATTTAATTAATTTGATATATAAGTCAATGTCAGGATTGGGAGAGTAAATTTTTGAAAAATTTAGTGTTTTTTTTAAAAGAGAATGTTTTTTTGTTTTTTTTTAATAATATTTTCTTATTATTAAATAATTTTATGAAAGATTTTTATTTAATTAATTTTATATAATATTTTCTTGTAAGTCAACTGATGATTAGGAGAGTAATTAAGAGTACAAGTATTTTTGGAAAGTAATTAAGTGTTTTCTTTCGAGAGTATTTTTTTTTCAATTGGATATAATACTCTCTTGAAGTGGGTATAGGATTGGGAAAGTAATTAAAGGTACACATTATTAAATTAGTTAAATGCCTTGAATGAAGGAAGTAGGCCAGAGTAGCTAAAGTCCGTGTAGGTTTTGTGGGGAGGGTTGCGACAGTAATTAAGGTACACATTATTAAAGGAGGAGTCTTCGTTCGATCTAGCCCCGCAAGCTGATGTGACAGCCCCGGATCCGCTCCTCCGGCGATACCTCTCTCTCCGGCCCGATGGTGGACCCCGCCTCTCCAGCTTCCACGGCGAGCGCCTCCTCCACTACCTCCCCGGCGCCGCTCCTCCCCCATTCGCCACTCCCACGACCCCGGCCACCAATGTTTGCCAGGTGATAATACGTTGACTGAGTGTGCAATCAATGCCACTCCGCACCCAGTTTCAAACACAAAAATCGCATGGTGGAAGTAATTAGCTGAAATTTTAAAATTTGAAATGAGCCAGATTTCCCGCTCAGGTGAGCTGTGGACATTTGAATCTTGCTATGGATTCAACACAAATTTATTTCGAGGTTCCTACATATTTCAGGTGCTCCATATCAATGGCGCTAAAGAGAGACCCGGTCACTGTTTCCACAGGCGTGACCTATGATTATAAAAGTATAGAGCACTGGATATTTTCATGCCAGAAGAAAGCATGCCCTGCTACCTTGTAAGTGCTGGAGAATTTCGATTTACTCGTCAACCACACGCTGCGCCGGCTCATCAAGGGATGGTGCATTGCCAACATCTGCAAGGGTGTAGAACAAATCTATGCTTCGAGGCCACCCATGGACTTTGATAGCAGTCAGACAAATCCATTTTGAATAATATAATCTGATCATGTTTATTTGAATTTCATGATTGCAGTTAATGTGAACGGGTTCCTGTGTAGAGATGCAAGCATAGTTACTGCAAATGACTTCATGTTCAGGGGCCTAGATATTGCAGGGGATACCAGTAACATGTTGGGATCCAACGTAACTGCAGCCAATGTAATGCAGATTCTAGGCTTAAACACCTTGGGAATCTCCATGGCTCGGATTGATTTCGCTGCTCCTCTCGGCCTTAATCCCCCTCACACTCATCCTCGGGCCACAGAAATCTTGGTGGTCATGGAGGGTACTCCAGTCGGCTTTATCACCACCGCCAATAAATTGTTCAGCAAAACGCTTGAGAAGGGAGACGTGTTCGTGTTCCCCAAAGGTCTGGTGCATTTCCAGCAGAACGTGGGCTATGGCAACGCAGTGGCCATCTCTGCACTGAGCAGCCAGCTTCCACGAACCCAGCAGGTCGCCCAATCCTTGTTTGGAGCCTCTCCCCCGGTTGATGCCTCCCTTCTCGCCAAAGCTTTCGAGATCGATGCCTCCCTCGTCCAACTTCTCCAAAGGAAATTCTTGGCAGCTTGATGCCCACTCCACTCATCTAATTCATTCATTCATTCGTCTGCGCTGTTATATATGAGACCAACTAAATAAATAAATAAAAACTAAACCTCTCTTTCCCTCAAGTGTGTAGAGTCGTGACTCTTCTATATGCGATAAAGGAAAATGTTTGAGCAATATTTTACATACATCAATATGGGTGTTTGAGCAAAATTTTATGTTATAATCATTTACACTTTCTGTTTCTGTTTTATACATCATCTGAATTGATGGAGCCCTGCACGATGCATCTCATCTGATGCAAACAAAATAAAAGTATTTATATTTGACTTTGAATTAAAGAAACACTTTGACACAAACATATCTCAGCTGAATACATCGACCTCTTTGACACAACATATCTCAGCTGAATACATCGACCACGCCATCATGCCTCTCTTCCCAACAAAACAAATATATGGCTGAGGTGAAAAAAACACTCACATTATAACACCTACTGCATTATAAAGACTAAATGAATGACTCATTCATTTCGAGTAACCAATCTGCCTCTTTAAATTTATATTTAGTCGAGTAACCAATCTGCCTCTTTAATTTTAGATTTAGTTTTTTTCCCTCGGTGTACACGATAAAGTGTTTGAAATTTGATTTCAAAATATGTTATATGTTCTTCCAATTATTTGTTTTGGATTTTTTTAGTTAAATGGTAAAATTAAATCTACAATTATTTTGTATTTCTATTTGTATTTGAAATGATAAAAAAAAAAATTATATGAATTCGAATAAACAACAATATGTTATTTTTAACCATATAAATATACATATAAACACAGCCTTATTATTTTCAGCAAAATAAACACCAAATATATATAGATATATAAGTATATTATATTATTTCAAATATCACCTTATTGTTTTTAACCAGATAAACACCAAATAAATAAATATAGACATAAATGTATTAGATTATTACTTAAAAAATACATATAAACATGACCCATGATAAACACCAAATACATATAGATATAAGTACATCATATTATTTCAAAAGTAGCATATAATTAGGGAATGAACATAGAATGAGAAAAACTAAAATAGAAAAGAGGATTGTAAGGTTAGATCTAAGATTTTTGTGATCCATAATGTAGACCACCTTTGGAACCATCTAACGACAAGGTGAAGAAAGAAATCGATCTCATTGAATAAATAGTAAGGATGCTACATTGCCGGGTAAGAGGATTGTAAGTTTTTGAAAAACTAATTCAATACGTCAATTATATGAGAATTTTTAATTTCCATCTACTTTTACACATAAACATCACCCTATTCTTTTTAACAAGATAATCACCAAATAAATATAGACGTAGGTATATTATATTATTTCAAAAGTAGCATATAATTAAGGAATGAATATAGAATGCCAAAACCTAAAATAGAAAAGAGAATTGTAATTTTTTGAAAAAATAATTTACTGCGTCATCATTTTCAACTTCCATCTACTTTCACTATATTCCATGTTTTTAATTATAGTTATTTATCATTTTTTAAATGACAACAGAAAAAATGATAATGCCTAATAAAACATTATCACTAGAAGCATAATTTCTTTGAATAGAAATGTAATCTTAAGGGATCTCATGAGGTATGGATATGTAAAGCATCCACATAAAGGTGGTTCAATAATCTCAACTACACCACATGCATAACGTTGTATTTGAAACAAAAAAAAACCCAATGATGTACAAATAATTGCAAAATTTAGTAAAGACTCCGGAAATGATTTACTATATCTATGTGCATGTACAGGTTGATATCATGCATGGCTATGGAAATAAAATTTTTGCATGTTATTCATTTTCAGGGTAAAATGAAACCTTATTACTATATCCATTTTCTACACCACCTTGTTGTTTTTTTACTTTCCCAAGATGGACACATTAAATCTTTGATGCCACAAGTCTACCTGCATAAGGCTTTTGTTTTCACTTCAAATTAAAAGAGAAAAGATAATGACTGGACATGGAACTAACTTATTTTGGCTTTGGGAAATCACTTTTAGTTCTCCATAATGAAGATGATAAAGCCTTGGTCAAGCTAACAACCAAGGTATACATGGAAGCATGTGTTTTCGATGTAGCACAATGTATCTCTACATGATTTTGAAAATAATCCTTTAAAGTGGATAGTATGTATTTTTCTATTAAGTATATGCATATTTTCCAATTTATTTCCGAAAAGTCCCCTTATTGAACATTTCTAAATTAATCTTTTTGTTAATTACAATTTTTTATTCTCGTGGTCTCCTCTACATCAATGGACGGGGTTTTCACCAATAGCTTCCTTGCATCTTTAAATCCATATTTAAACCATGCTAATATTTTCATCCAAATATTGGATGTTACCATATATGAGATCTGATTAAAAGGGAAAGGTAGAGAAAATAGTGTTTTTATCTTTTGTCAGAGCATGTAGTTTGACAATGAGATACTGGGCACTGGGACAACCAAGTTTAGAGAGGGGAAGGGAGGATTTTTTATATGTTTACTTAGCACGTACTTGTTCACTTGTAAGTTTAGGGCCTACTTTCTTCCTCTTAAATATTCCCTAATTGTAATTGTTTTTAGGGCTGAAACAAATTCTATTGCAACCAAATTAAAACCGGAGGATGAAAACTCCCCCATTTTCTGAAATGTAACACAAAATTTGTATAGGACATACATATGAATAAGAGTCTCTTCCAATGACACAACTTATGCCATTATACACCATTCTACCTAGTAGGTAGGTATGGGCACTGTGTATGAAATTATAACACATGAAATTATTTTCTTATTAAATATATGTTTAACTATAGTGTATTTATAGCCCCAAGGGTTAGCTCAAGTGGTAGTGAGCCAATACTTGGTCCTCTCCGTTGTGGGAGGTCACAAGTTCGATCCTTGAGTCCTTTGGGGTTAGGCCTCGAAAGTCGGCCGAACGGTTTACCGTGCGTACCATCCAGAAATTCTGGGGAAGTACGCCCGGGTTTCCCGTGAGCTTTCCCCTCGTGAAAAAACTATAGTGTATTTACCAACATATATGACAAATAAATATCAATAAACCTTAACTATTTACATTCTCTCTTAATTTAAATTAGAATTTAAAATATATCTTTCACAAGAAAATTGGATATTACTATTAAACAAATAAACTTTAAAACTATATTTTACATTAAAAATTTACACTTAGAATATTTTAGAAATTGGGTTTTACATTGTGTATATTTTTAGTAAATAGATTTTTTTATATCAATACATTAATGTTATTTATTAATGAAAAGCAAATATTAGAACATAAATTTATTAGAAAATATTAATTAATATTAACAACAACAATATTAATTATTAATAACATTTGAGTAGTAGTAATAATAATAATAATAATTACATCATTAACATAATTATAATTAATGAATAAGTGGTTATGTTTAGCCTTGCTCCATATAAACTGTGTTTTCGACCTTATGGTATGATATCAAAAATTTAAAGCATTACAAAGAGGGTTAATGTGTGTGTCACAAGGAGTTCACATATATATTAGAGTATGTGAAAAAGGTCTGCAATGATTAAAATTTCCTTATTTGAGTTATATTTTTTCCTTTGTGCTTCTAAGGGTTCTAGACTCCTTGGAGTCATCCATGTCTATTCAAGATTTTGTCGAGGCCTTTCCGCCCCCAACCCATGTGAATTTGATATAGGTGGTGGTATGGTCCACTTTGAATCTACTTACTGACGTTAGTAATCTCGACATTCTAGATTGCTTAGGGTTCTAATCAATGTTGAATTTATTTTTGTTTTGGGTTTGAGTAACTACCCCCTTATGGCCTCACCACCGCCCTCTACTCATTTTCTCTTGCATTGTTTTTGAAATGGGATTTACAACTAGAAGCTTTAACCCTTTAGTATTGAAGTTTGGTGCAATAATTTGTTGTTGGCTTTGGCACAAAGGCTTCTATCATAGGTTTTGCTTGTGGTCGAGGGAAATATTGATATTATTAATAATGTATTCATGATGTTATTAATATACTCTGAATGTGGATGACAGAATAGACACGAGTGTTAATCACATCCCACCCCTCCTGGATAATGGAAATCTCCATCGTAGAGCTTCACCTGCAGCAGATCCAACTACCGTTAGCCTCACGCACGCACCCAACAGTACCAGAAATGATGAAGAGAGGACAGGTCCTACGTCACCCTGCCCTGAACATCACTTCGCAACCACCACCATTCATGTCCACCATGATTAGCCAGTCTCGCAACCATACCTCTCCCCCCAAGCTTGTACAGGCTCTGAATTATCGCACGCAGATACGTGTGAATCACACTCATTTCCATCCTCACAGATTTTATCCCCGCACCTTTATAATGCTTAACCATCTGCCCCTTTCCTCACTCAGTCTATTTCCTTTGCACTTCGCTCCCCTCTCTCCGCTCTGGTTTCTCACCGACCTTAACCAGCTACGAAGCCCCTGCTCATTTCCATCCTCACATATCTTATCCATGCACCTTTATAATGCTTAACCATCTGCTCCTTTCCTCACTCTGTCTATTTCCTTTGCACTTCGCTCTCCTCTCTCTGCTCTGGTTTCTCATCGACCTTAACCGGCTGCGAAGCCCCTGGCCTAGCGAGGAGCTGCGCAGCCTCCATGCTGTGAATCTGCCTCCCATTTACTTCTTCCCCCTCATCCCCTGTGTGATTCTTGGCTCCTACTATCGGCCTTGTGCGATCTTGTTCCTCATGACCTGCTCACCCCTTACCAGATGCGCAATGGCTCCCAGACTCTGCCAACGCACTATCTATGGTGGTCAAAGAGGGGCTCTCCCGAGACGTTATTATCGTGGAGAGGACAATTGTCTCGAGTCGATTGATGGCTCCTCCAGCACTTTTGCTATCCAATGTCACGCTCCCGAGCAACGTGATGAATCCTACAGGCAAGCTGCGCAGAGAGGTGGTCGTGGTACGAGGAGGTCCACCTCCTCCCCTCATTTGCACTCTCTGCATCGCAATCCTATCCCTTTGAAGGCTCCGGAGAAGGATGATGAGGACATGGACATCTGGGTCATGGACTTCGATGGCAAATGGACGCGGGTTCCCGATGGCGTGGACCCAGACTACCCCATTCTCTGCACCCCAGTGACCACTCCCAAGCATATTTTGGCTGATAGG
Source organism: Pinus albicaulis (assembly GCA_034641835.2). Taxonomy (NCBI): domain Eukaryota; kingdom Viridiplantae; phylum Streptophyta; class Pinopsida; order Pinales; family Pinaceae; genus Pinus; species Pinus albicaulis. The sequence continues at coordinate 17,314 of JAXQQM020060693.1, forward strand.
AAAGCTTCTGTTGCACAGGTCCCAGCCTGTCCTATCGAGGAGGATAACCCCTACAGCAATGATGAAGATGATACGTAATGTCTGCGGAGTTGCTCCGTTTTCCTCTAGTTTTTGTCAAGTTCACCCTCAAGGCTTTTTTGTAATCATTTTCTTCGTGCTTTTTAGATATGTCAGTGCTACTACGCATAATGTACTGCTCGTTTCTAAGTTTTGTCTGGGTTGGTTTCCTCCCACGAGGCAGCCCAGAAACAGTGTTTCAAAGGTTGGGATTGGCTAAGCATAGCTTTCCAAGCTAGCCTGTAGCATATGTAACTTTATGTTTTCGAAATTAATAGATTAGCTCAACTTACCAAAAAAAAAATGATGTTATTAATATAATATTGATGTAAATACTTTTATTATTTATATTGTTAACACATACATCATTACCATCCTGGTCATCCTTATTAATTATTAGAATGGAAATATCATTAATGTTATTTATCAATATTAAGGTTAATACTATTTATATTAATAATGCTAATGATTATATTAATAATTTCAATGTTAATAAGAGGAAAGAAAATATGGCCTTTGCTAGGGTTTTGTTGTGCCCAGCCGCCGACGCCAAGCCTGCTCTTGCCTCTACCCTTTTCAGCTCTGCCGACGCTGCCATCACCAAAGCAGATCGAGGCGCCCCCCAGATCGCTATTGTCGTAGCCCCACGCGACTCCTCTTTCTTGCACACACTTCGACTCCAAGCTCCTCCCATCCTAGCAACCGCCGACATCATCCAGAATAAAGAGCATGGGATCACTCTTGGTGGTGCCTATGAAGCTCTACCACACATCAACAGCGTCCGCAAGATAGAGGACGGAGGTTCAGGCAAGCTCGCTGCCCCGACCACTGCCGCGTTCCAGCAGTTGCTCTGCCTCACGGATGGGCAGGCTAACTTGAAGGGGATGCTGCCGCCGATTGAAATCTCCCAGATACAGGAGGGCCACGATCTTAATCCAGTCTCAATCAAAGCCAAAGGCCTCACGGATCTTGGGATACAAGAATTGTGCATTGTTCAGACACAAATTCGAAGTGGAGAGTGGAGGTTTTCAGATCCCTCACCCTCCATCTATTAGATCCAGATCTCTCTTCTCTCTGGCAGAAGGATGATGCTTTGGGTGCGCGCCACAGGTCCAGTGCAGGACCTCCTGCAAGATCTTGAACTCAGGTTGGGGATCCCCTTAACTCTCCAATGACTTATTTATGAAGGTAAACAACTCGAGAACCCTCTACCCCTGTCTTATTACAATATTGAAAGAGATGCTTCAATTGTGCTCACCCTACGTCTGAGAGGAGGAGCATCTGGGCAGACCTCCACGGCTCCTGCTTTCTCCTATAAGGATGTGGTCCATGCACAGCCTCCCAAGAAAGATTCTCAACCAGCTGAGGCTCCCAAGCCTTTCTTGGTGGATAAAATGGAGGAAACCTCCTCCATTGAAATCACTCATCCATTGTCGGATGACCAATATCAGAAGTTTGCATAAACGGCCATCATCTATAGATTTAATGGACTATGGCCCTAAACTGCAAATCTATACCAGTGGATCCATTCCAACTAGACCAATAACAGCAAGGTCTTCCTATGCTCGAAAGGCTTCTTCATTGTGGCATTTGCCTTCAATGAAGACTATCAGAGAGCCTTAACGAGAGGTCCTTGGTTCTGGGGATCGGCAGGGCTCTTCCTTACCCCCTAGTTTCTAAACTTTGACCCCTCTACAGCCACCATCACTAAGCTTCCCATTTGGGTCAGGCTTCCAAACCTTCCTGCACATTTATGGCATTTCTCTGTCTTCCAAGGGATTGGGGACACCTTAGGCCATTTCCTGGCTACGAATACCTCAAGGTGGGAGAAAGGAATATACACCTTCGGCAGAATATGTGCGGAGATAGACATAAGCAAAGGGCTACCTAATCATATCAACCTCAAAATTGGGGACTTCCACTGGACACAAACCTTGGACTATGAGAACACTGCCTTCTGGTGTCGTCATTGCCATCAGACGGGGCATCTCCCGAACACATGTGCCGCGTTTCTCGATAAAAAGAAAAATAACAATCAAAAATCCAAATCCAAGAGCTAGAAACCATGTGATCCACCCCCCATGGATGACATAGAGTCCTTCAGCTCGGATGAGGAGGGAATTGAAGCAAAAGGGGAGAATGTTGAGCAACCGAAGGACAAGCCCTCAGCCAGTACTGTGGATCCCTCAGCACTTCCGATCTCGCAGAAACGCACTCATGAGTCTTCCTCCTCCGATTTAGATAAGGAGACTCCTCCTTCAGTACATAATAGTCTACAATTGGTTCCTGCTCAGCCAAGTCACAATGGTTGGGTCCAAGTGAGTAAGAAGAAAGGGAAAAAATGTCGTTTGGAAGTCTCTACCCATTCTGGGTAGATTCCTTTGTCTTGCTCTCTAATTTCTGTTATCCTTGTTATCTTTTGCTTATTTCATGGCTGCTCTATGGGACTGAGGATTGATAGTTTATCATCCCCAACTCCCTAGCTCTTCAGCTTCGCTTATTTGCAAGCTCAGATTGTATTATATGATTTTTCTTAATAGAATTAGTCTTATTTAGAATATATATATATATATATATATATATATATATATATATATATATATATATATATATATATATATATATATATATATATTAATTTAAATTATGTTAATGATGTAATTATTATTATTATTATTACTACTATTCAAATGTTATTAATAATTAATATTGTTGTTGTTAATATTAATTAATATTTTCTAATAAATTTATGTTGTAATATTTGCTTTTCATTAATAAATAACATTAATGTATTGATATAAAAAAATCTATTTACTAAAAATATACACAATGTAAAACCCAATTTCTAAAATATTCTAAGTGTAAATTTTTAATGTAAAATATAGTTTTAAAGTTTATTTGTTTAATAGTAATATCCAATTTTCTTGTGAAAGATATATTTTAAATTCTAATTTAAATTAAGAGAGAATGTAAATAGTTAAGGTTTATTGATATTTATTTGTCATATATGTTGGTAAATACACTATAGTTAAACATATTTAATAAGAAAATAATTTCATGTATTATAATTTCATATACAGTGCCCATACCTACCTACTAGGTAGAATGGTGTATAATGGCATAAGTTGTGTCATTGGAAGAGACTCTTATTCATATGTATGTCCTATACAAATTTTGTGTTACATTTCAGAAAATGGGGGAGTTTTCATCCTCCGGTTTTAATTTGGTTGCAATAAAATTTGTTTCAGCCCTAAAAACAATTACAATTAGGCAATATTTAAGAGGAAGAAAGTAGGCCCTAAACTTACAAGTGAACAAGTACGTGCTAAGTAAACATATAAAAAATCCTCCCTTCCCCTCTCTAAACTTGGTTGTCCCAGTGCCCCCAATACTTTTCATTATCAAACTTACCGTAATAGAACAAAAGACAAAGCACTACTTTTCTCTACCCTTTCCACTTTTAGTCAATCCATGTGGCAAGTAACATCCAATATTTGGATGAAAATATTAGCATGGTTTAAATATGGATTTAAAGATGCAAGGAAGCTATTGGTGAAAACCCCGTCCATTGATGTAGAGGAGACCACAAGAATAAAAAATTGTAATTAACAAAAAGGTTAATTTAGAAATGTTCAATAAAGGGACTTTTCGGAAATAAATTGGAAAATATGCATGTACTTAATAGAAAAATACATACTATCCACGTTAAAGGATTATTTTCAAAATCATGTAGAGATACATTGTGCTACATCGAAAACACATGCTTCCATGTATACCTTGGTTGTTAGCTTGACCAAGGCTTTATCATCTTCCTTATGGAGAACTAAAAGTGATTTCCCAAAGCCAAAATAAGTTAGTTCCATGTCAAGTCATTATCTTTTCTCTTTTAATTTGAAGTGAAAATAAAAGCCTTATGCAAGTAGACTTGTGGCATCAAAGATTTAATGTGTCCATCTTGAGAAAGTAAAAAAACAACAAGGTGGTGTAGAAAATGGATATAGTAATAAGGCTTCATTTTACCTTGAAAATGAATAACATGCAAAAATTGGAGTCTTTACTAAATTTTTGCAATTATTTATACATCATCGTGTTTTTTTTCGTTTCAAATACAACGTTATGCATGGGTGTAGTTGAGATTATTGAACCACCTTTATGTGGATGCTTTACATATCCATACCTCATTAAGATCCCTTAAGATTACATTTCTATTCAAAGAAATTATGCTTCTAGTGATAATGTTTTATTAGGCATTATCATTTTTTTTGTTGTCATTTAAAAAATGATAAATAACTATAATTAAAAACATGGAATATAGTGAAATTAGATGGAAGTTGAAAATGATGACGCAGTAAATTATTTTTTCAAAAAATTACAATTCTCTTTTCTATTTTAGGTTTTGGCATTCTATATTCATTCCTTAATTATATGCTACTTTTGAAATAATATAATATACCTACGTCTATATTTATTTGGTGATTATCTTGTTAAAAATAATAGGGTGATGTTTATGTGTAAAAGTAGATGGAAATTAAAAATTCTCATATAATTGACGTATTGAATTAGTTTTTCAAAAACTTACAATCCTCTTACCCCGCAATGTAGCATCCTTACTATTTATTCAATGAGATCGATTTCTTTCTTCACCTTGTAGTTAGATGGTTCCAAAGGTGGACCAAATCCTAATAATGTGATTAATCCGAAAGACATTTATCTACATTATGGATCACAAAAGTCTTAGATCTAACCTTACAATCCTCTTTTCTATTTTAGTTTATCTCATTCTATGTTCATTCCCTAATTATATGCTACTTTTGAAATAATATGATGTACTTATATCTATATGTATTTGGTGTTTATCATGGGTGATGTTTATATGTATTTTTTAAGTAATAATCTAATACATTTATGTCTATATTTATTTATTTGGTGTTTATCTAGTTAGAAATAATAAGGTGATATTTGAAATAATATAATATACTTATAGATCTATATATATTTGGTGTTTATTTTGCTGAAAATAATAAGGTGGTGTTTATATGTATATTTATATGGTTAAAAATAACATTTTGTTGTTTATTCCAATTCATATAATTTTTTTTTTATCATTTCAAATACAAATACAAATACAAAATAATTGTAGATTTAATTTTACCATTTAACTAAAAAATCCAAAACAAATAATTGGAAGAACATATTTTGAAATCAAATTTCAAACACTTTATCGTGTACACCGAGGGAAAAAAACTAAATCTAAAATTAAAGAGGCAGATTGGTTACTCGACTAAATATAAATTTAAAGAGGCAGATTGGTTACTCGAAATGAATGAGTCATTCATTTAGTCTTTATAATGCAGTAGGTGTTATAATGTGAGTGTTTTTTTCACCTCAGCCATATATTTGTTTTGTTGGGAAGAGAGGCATGATGGCGTGGTCGATGTATTCAGCTGAGATATGTTGTGTCAAAGAGGTCGATGTATTCAGCTGAGATATGTTTGTGTCAAAGTGTTTCTTTAATTCAAAGTCAAATATAAATACTTTTATTTTGTTTGCATCAGATGAGATGCATCGTGCAGGGCTCCATCAATTCAGATGATGTATAAAACAGGAACAGAAAGTGTAAATGATTATAACATAAAATTTTGCTCAAACACCCATATTGATGTATGTAAAATTTTGCTCAAACATTTTCCTTTATTGCATATAGAAGAGTCACGACTCTACACACTTGAGGGAAAGAGAGCTTAGTTTTTATTTATTTATTTAGTTGGTCTCAATATAACAGCAGACGAATGAATGAATGGATTAGATGAGTGGAGTGGGCATCAAGCTGCCCTCGAAAGCTTTGGCGAGAAGGGAGGCATCAACCGGGGGAGAGGCTCCAAACAAGGATTGGGCGACCTGCTGGGTTCCTGGATTCTGGCTGCTCAGTGCAGAGATGGCCACTGCGTTGCCATAGCCCACGTTCTGCTGGAAATGCACCAGACCTTTGGGGAACACGAACACGTCTCCCTTCTCAAGCGTTTTGCTGAACAATTTATTGGCGGTGGTGATAAAGCCGACTGAGAGAGTACCCTCCATGACCACCAAGATTTCTGTGGCCCGAGGATGAGTGTGAGGGGGATTAAGGCCGAGAGGAGCAGCGAAATCAATCCGAGCCATGGAGATTCCCAAGGTGCTTAAGCCCGGAATCTGCTGCAGTTACGTTGGATCCCAACATGTTACTGGTAGCCCCTGCAATATCTAGGCCCCTCAACATGAAGTCATTTGCAGTAACCATGCTTGCATCTCTACACGGGAACCCGTTCACATTAACTGCAATCATGAAATTCAAATAAACATGATCAAATTATATTATTCAAAGTAGCTTGACCGACTTTATCAAAGTCCATGGGTGGCCTCGAAGCATAGATTTGTTCTACACCCTTGCAGATGTTGGCAATGCACCATCCCTTGATGAGCCCGCGCAGCGTGTGGTTGAGGATTAAGTCGAAATTCTCCAGCAATTACAAGGTAGCAGGGCATGCTTTCTTCTGGCATGAAAATATCTAGTGCTCTATACTTTTATAATCATAGTTCACGCCTGTGGAAACAGGGACCGGGTTCTCTTTAGCACTACTGGGATATGGAGCACCTGAAATATGAAGGAACCTTCCTCTTCAAAAATAACGAAGCTGAATCGATAGCAAATTCAAATGTCCAATCCCTGAGCGGGAAATCTGCCTCATTTCAAATTTTAAAATTTCAGCTAATTACTTCCACCATGCGATTTTTGTGTTTGAAACTGGGTGCGGAGTGGCATTGATTGCACACTCAGTCGACGTCTTATCACCTGGCAAACGTTGGTGGCCGGGGTCGTGGGGGTGGCGCGTGGAGGGAGGAGCGGCGCCGGGGGAGGGGTGGTGGAGGAAGCGCTCGCCGTCGAAAGCTGGAGAGGCGGGGTCCACCATCGTGCCGGAGAAGAGAGGGATCGCCGGAGGGGCGGATCGGGAGCTGTCACATCAGCTCCCGATTCGTCGAACGAAAGACTCCTCCATTATTAAATGCCTCGAATGAAGGTGTTATTAACGTGTAGCTAAAGTCCGTGTAGGTTCGTGAGGGTAATTAAGAGTACAAATTATTAAATTAAGTATTTTTCAATATTGTAAATTTATTTTTTTAATCGATATAATATTTTTTTGGATATGTGATTGGGAAAGTAATTAAGAGTACAGATTACTGAATTAAATAGTTTTGGAAAATAATTAAGTATTTTGTAAGATTTTTATTTTTTTTTTTATTTTTAATTTAAATATAATATAACTATTATTTTGAATAAAAATATGGAAATTTAATTCAAACTTGTTTTGTTTGATATTTTTTACGTTTATGTATTTAAAAAAAGTTTAGGTAATAGTTTTTATTATGATTAAAAATTTTAAGAAGGCTTTTCATATGAATAGATGATAGATTGTAGATTTATGTAGTGAAAAAAGATTTATGTAGTGTAAATTTAGATACAAAATTCGGAATCTCTATAGTGTTTATTTTTCTACTTCAGATTCGGGTCTAAAACATGATTTTCTATCCAATTTTATTTTTAATTTAGATATTTTTTACATTTATGTATTTAAAAAAGTTTATGTAATAGTTTTTCATATGAATAGATGATAGATTGTAGATTTCGTAGTGTAGAATTTTAGATACAAAACTCCGAATCTCCATAGTGTTCATTTTTCACCTACGCTTCGGGTCTAAAACAAGACTCATCTTTCAGGACAAATCCGCAAATAAGAGAAACAATTGTGTTAAATAAATAGAGGAAAAGATGACAGGAAAAAGAGAGCCCACCAGTTACCAACTTAATAATTTAATTTCTAAAAAATTTCAATTATTTTTATCCATATTTATTTAGTTTAGATTAATTATTTAGTTTTAAAAGTATCATATAATATGTTATAATGCTTTATGTTAATGATAATAATGTTTAATCTTTTTAATATTAATTATTTATCCTTGTTTATAACGTCCTATGTTTTTTATCCAATTTTATTTTAATTTAGATTAATTATTTTGTTTATAATTATTTTATAAAATTTTATAAAGCCATATTTTAATGATATTAAAGTTTAGTATTTTATTTATACTAATTTTATGTTATAAGGTCCTATGTAGATTATATTAATGATTTAATGATTTGATTATATTAATTTTATGTTTATAAGGCTTATTAATTATTTATCCTTGTTATAAAGTCCTATGTTTTTTATCCAATTATATTTTTAATTTAGATTACTTATTTTGTTTAATGATGATGGTATAGTTATTTAAATATATAATAAATTTATTATAAATTAATTGATTATAACCCATAGATATAATCAAAAGGATTGTAATCAATTAATCCTATAAACTAAGGTTTGGAGAGGGTTAGGATTTAATTAAGGTCTAATTTATTGTTAAGATATTTACAAGGGTGATTTTATATATATACTTTTTAATTTTTTAAGGTTAAATAAGGGTAGCACGGTATAGGAAAGGAGAAGGGTAAGGGTTTGATACAAACAGGCGGATAGAGGGAAGGTGAAAGGGTAAGAGGAAGAGTAAGTAAATGTCATTAAAGATTGCTTTGTAATCTTTTTTATTAATTTGTTTGGAAATCTAGTAGATTTTTGTTAGTATTATAATTGTTTGTAAAATTTAAGAAATTAAATTGTTTTCGAGGATTTTTAGGGTGTTGAATCTATCTATGTATTTCAAAACAATTTTACACAACAAAAACACACAATTTGACCAAAAATTATTATCACCAAACACTTAAAAAACTAAAATAGTTGAACAACACCTTTATTAAATGTTACTATGAACATTAGTGTAACTGTAATGTAAGAATGTGCATTTTTAAATGTTGAGAAAAATATATATAGGAAAAAATATATATATTTCAACTTCATATGTTTTAATTAATATTGAATTTAAAACATATATAAATAAAAAATAAAAAATCTAAACGAACATGTATGATTTAACCTAATAAGAAAAACTTCAAAACATAGAATAGTTGAACAAAACCTTTATTAAATGTTAGTATGAAGGTTAACGACTAAGCAATATAATAAATATAACCATCTTATATCCATCTTAACTCTCAAGATCTGCCAAAAGCAAAGAGGGATAACATTTCTTTTCACTTTAAAAGAAGTTTCTATAAATAGAATAGTTGAACAACACCTTTATTAAATGTTAGTATAAACATTAGCAACCAAGCAATACAAATCGGGACCACATATTTTTTCGTTTTAAAAGAAGTTTGCATCCAAAGGGATTTGATCCCTTTAGATGCTTCATAGATCAAAAGTTAAGATAGTTCTAGACTCCTTTTAAAAATAATGTAATTTATAGTTTATATTTCATGCTTTAAATATACTTAAGTATTAATGTTTTGTTTACCAAATAATATTTTTATGAATCAATTTAAATTATACTATATTAACAGTAATTTATGTTAATTTTTTTTCTAATAAATAGTTTTTTAATTGTTAATAAAAATTAATTATTATCTTAAACTTAATTTAAAGTAGTATAGACGAAATAGCTTTTTGGCAGGAATCTAGAAATACAATATGTAGCATGTTTTAGAATGTTTGTGACTTCTTGTTGTTTAAAATACACTTTTGAATGCATAAATGGATTCTGCATCCATGAGGCACTTGATCTTTGCCAATTAATCATATTCTTTTTTTAAAATTGTATTCAATTGTTGTTATCATTTTTTAATTTGAGATGAACATTTTTATATATATTATTTACTATAATGATCATTAAAAATGGGACAACAATATAAACATGAAAAACAAAAGGAAAAATAATGAAAGAATGTCAACTAAAAAATATTAAAGATTAATTTTTAACAAGAAAATAAGTCCATAAAAAAACCTAAAGATTAAAAAAAAAAAAATTAAATTATTAATTTAATCTATTAAATTATTAATGTAATCTATTATTACATTAAATTATTAAAGTAATTTATTATTTAAATTATTATTATATCTATTATATTATTACATTCTTATTAATATAATAGATATAATAAGTATAATAGTTTTAATATGTTATTGTTATTATATTATCATATAATGTTCTCTAAAATAATATAATATTAAAATATAAGTAAATAAATAATACAAAATAAAGAAAAAATAATAATGATAAAAAAATAATAAAAAATAAAGAAAATACAATGATGATGATCATTAATGTCCACTACGATCATAGTAAAAAAAATAATAAATAATACAAAATAATAGCAAATAAACAATAAATAGCGAAGATACTATAATAATAATAAATAAATAAAATAGTAAATAATAATAATAATAATAATTATTATTATTATTATTATTATCCAATTTTAAGGTCACGACCAACCGAGACACCAAATTGGTGTATGAGACTCTGTTGTTTGTGGGACAAGAGACCCACCTCCGCGGAACAATTTAACAATTCTAAATACATATATATGAAAGTAAACTATAAAATTTGTAAAAATAAGTAAAGTTAACAAAAAGTGAAAATGAATAAAATATGAAAGAGCTAAATTAAGAGAAATATTAAATTAAGTAACTTAAAATAAAGAAATAAAAGTTGCATGTTGACACATGGAATGCGTGCATGCAGACCCATTTCCATTTTTTAGTCTATTTCATGGACGATGAGGAAGATGAGATTCATAATCCCTTTATCTATTCTCTGGGGAGAAAAGTGTTGTGAGACAAAAGATTCCCTGGAAGTAGTACGTTGATTGAGGGCTCGGGGGTGTCCAACTATAGAAATATTATGTGTAGCTAAGCCTACGGTTAGGTGGAGAGTCGTCACCAAAAAAATTGTAGTGGTTAGCAGAATTCAAAGAGCATTCAACTCCAAAGGCACAAGTAAGGAATATCATCGATAATGGTAACTCGTCTCTACTCATATTTTTTCTTTTCAATATTATGTTAAATAATTGAATAATTGGATGTTGATTATTAATCATATAAATTGATGTAATTATTTATATATTTTAAATCGGATTGTTACATATGGTATTAGAGTGGGTTTCAACCCTATGTGACCTCTAGGTAGAAGTTTGAGAAAATTACTTGACTTTGATTGTGTTGATAAGTAATAATTTAATCAAGTAGATTGGAGAAATAAAATTAAGCTTTAATTTTTACAAATTATTAAATAAATAATATTTTTTTTAAGAAAGTAAATTAATTTTTTTTATTATTAAAAATAAATTTGAAGAACTTCTTATTTGCATATAGTTATATACATAATTTCTCTTGAATCTAATATTATAATTTTAATTTAAAGAAATTCTATAAACTTTGGATACTAGTTACATGCATGATATCTTAATATCATCACATCTATGTATATTCTAAATATATTATTATTTTTCTTATTTAAAGAAAAAAAACATGTTGTAATTAGCTAATAATGTAACTTTTTATTAGCTAATAATGTAACTTTTTATTAATTGGAATCTTAAAATTAATCTCATATATAAATGTTCAATACATCCAAAAACTTCTATATTCTTGATATTTCTTTTTATTTGTGTATATACTTAGAATTCTTAATATATATTTTTAAATAAAATAATAATTTTTTTCGCTTAAGCGAAATAACTATTATGCACGTACGAAAAACCTAAATTCACAACCCAAAAAATAAATAAATAAATAAATAAAATTGCCAACCAAAACTACCTCCTCCTTGTATCTCATCCACCTTTACCAATCACGAAGTACGAGATTTGGCTCCTAAACTTTGTGTTTAACGCTCCTAGAATTTTGTTCAAAATCATTAAACACTCAGATAACACATTGTTAAATCACCCCATCTTTGTTTTCCACGTGTTTGAAGGGTTTGTGGTTTTATTTTTAAATTAGACTTAATAATTAGCAAAGTGAGCATATGGCATCCTCATGATATAACCCTTGGATTGGGTGAGATTTGGGTTTTGTTTTTTAGATTTAAAGGATTTAGGAGGTAAGTATAATGTCGGCGCAAAGTGAGCCCTCTACCATGCCCCATGCAAAGGACTACGTAGTTTAGGTTTATTTTTTTTAATTCAATTTCCATGTAACTTTGTTAAATAAATACATAGATTAGGTTGAAATTTTTAATTTAATTTCCATATAACCTTGTTAAATAAATTAGCAGTTATAGTGGTCCTCGTACCACAGTCTTGAGCTTAGGGATCCAATTTTCTTATATTTTGTTAAATTTGATGACAATGATATTCAAACCAAGAGTCTCCCACTACGAAGGTGAGCACATTAACCATTAGGCCACACAATCACTTTTATACAGAGCTTCGAAATCCACCAACATCTTAGCTACTTGGTTTTTTTTGGGTGAGAAAAAAGTGAATGTTGCCAAATTATGTAAATATGTTTTGGAATTAAAATCAAGTAACTCGAGTTGGGCTCCGTAGACCACACAACCACCTTCATACCGTTAAATTTATATTATTATCTATATAAGTGTAAGTGTTTGTTATGCCACAATTTTATGCATAATGATAATAATATGATCTACGAGGTTCAAAAAAAAGGTTGCTTCAAATCTTTTGGACTTCACTTCGCTTTGAACGGATCCTCGGAGTTCATATTGAATATCAGGTAATACTATTTTAATTTACAAGTTTTTTTTAAGTACTAATGTCCATCTTTATGATAAGGGAGGTTATTGAAATTTGGAGCAAGTATAAATTTGAAGATTGTGAATCATATAATATAAAGCACATGTTAAGTAACATCAATAAAGTACATAGGTTGGGGAGATAACTACATAACAGTTCTGATAAAAAGCAAGTGTGAAACCTAAAGTTTTATTCTTAATTATTTGTTTTATTTTTGTGTAGTAATTTCGCTTTAATGTTTTGATTTTTTATATTTTAATATGAGAAGTGTTTTCATTTATTAAAAATAAACTATTAAAAGTTATTGATTTATGGTAAAAAGGATTAAAAGTTATTTTGGGATTGGGAATTTGATTTTACATAGTGATAATTTTAATTGAAAATTTGATGCAAGGATTGAGACCATAATAATTGGAAGAGGTATTTAATGAAATAACAATCTAATAATACTACTCTGAATCTAGTTATGGTTAGGCTGATGTGTTAATTCATAAATATAGTAACTTTTCGTGATTTTGGAAGCTAAGGTGGATTAAAAAAAAGTCTATTAGTCCATTCAAGATGAGCTCTTAGGATGAAAAATCTATATGTTAGCATGCTCATTGATATTAATTTGTGTTTCATATGCTAGAAAGAAAGGCAATAAATGAGGGATCCCCTTTTGTGATGATGGAATAACATAGTGTTGGTCATAATATTGGGAACCAAGAAAACACATATTGGAACAAGGACTTACGTTACATATTTCAATATTCGATAGTGGTATCATGGTTTAGTAAAGGTGTCGCATTGGATATAAGACATGATATTTTATTTTTTATTGGAAACTATCAATCTAATGATAATGGTGTTGTATGCTCATGGTGAATATGATACACATAGGGATTATGATGTTATGATTTGAGTTTATATTGACATGTGATTAATTTATTAAGTGATGTCATGACAAGTCTTTGATGCTGATATGTTGATGTTATAACTTATGGGGGTATTTTTTGTGGTAATCGCATACATATTTTGTGACATGCATAAACATGCATCTTTTTACTATTATGAATGTCATGATTAACAATGATATTATGTTATCATGATGAAATGCAAGCGTTGGCATGTGAATTATTTTCTATGATACCATGATGTTATCACTAATGCATTGGTTACAAGTTGAGATGGGGTGATTGATAGGAACTCCAAAGATGGGACGAGAGGGCCGAGTTATTTGATGATCTCGGGGGAGCCCATACCCGTGAGGAAGAATATGTAACACCATATGGGCTGGGGACATACTTAATCATCACTACATATGCTAGTGGTTTCTTTGTCTTGTATATCTCTTGATGGATAACTCTTGAGGGGCTATGGGGCCATATTGAGGAGGAAAAGTGCCTGATATTGGATTCGGATTCTGAAGTTTGGTGGGGGTGTAAGGAATTTGATGCCTAGGGTTGTGCACCTTATTGAGTATGGAGGGAGTGGGACAACCTTTCAAGATGCATGGAGTACCTCTGGATGGAGCACTAAGTTGAGTTACTACCTTGGGGTAGATGAGTTCCGAGTCGGGCGCAAGCCTTGGGGCCAACCTTGGCTATGTTACAGATTGATGAGGCTTATGCCTAGTTCGAAAACTGGAAAAAATGAAAAATATCCCTTGATATTTCCTCGTTTTTGTGGAAAATTTTGATGCCTGCTGGTTATGCTAGTTCCACATAGGTTGTAGGTAAATGTGAAGTAATAAATAGCTAAATAAATCAAATGTTAAATGATTGGACTTAACTTCGGGACACAGTTCCTTAAAGAGAAGGAGTATGTAATGTCACCTAATAATAATAAAAATTTAATAGTAATAAGAAATAAATAAATAAAATAATATAATATTAAAATATAAATAAATAAATAAGAGGGTGTTTACTCCAAAGATGTAATCTAATTTGAGTATGCATGTAACTTAACAAGAAGAATGATATTGAGAGCATTGGAAGGAATTTGATGCAGCATGAAACCCTAAGAATGGAGGGTTTCTGCAGACGCTGCAGGTCGTACACTGGTAGCAGGTTTGGCACGAGTGGAGGCCTTAGAGGTGACATTCGCCAGTATCTCTCAGAGTCCAGAGACCATCTATATGCACCATTGGAAGACATGAGGAGTACGGGATTCCTTGAAACCACATGTAGATAAGCTAGGTTAGAATGGAGTTACCTACACCAAACCCTAACCATTTCGCAAGACACTGCTTCGGGCATAGGGTTTCTGTGCATCTGCGGTTTCTACACTGTCGTGGTTTAGTTTTAAGTCTCAAAACTTGTTTTAGACATGGGATTCGAAAGGGATCACGTGGATGTTGAGCCGACGCTGGAGGATCTGCTCACCTGCTGGGGATACGAGGTGTCGGAGAAAAACTTGGACCTATTTTTTCCAGTCATCGCAGAAGAAGAGCCGAAGCCTTCAGATTTTGGAGGTATTCGGGGTCTATCGAATGGGGCTGCATTGTTAGAAGAAAGCTTGCAGAGTATGTTTAACTATGTTTGGAAGGAGAGAGGTGAAAGAGGACCTAACACAATAGAGGCCTTAAGGGGATGTGGAGGAGGCGATCGGCACAAGGGATGCCTGCAAACCCTTCCATCATCTACGGTGCCAGGTATTTCCTCTTTTCTGGTTTTTACAGGAGGGTTAGAAGATTTTTTAGCTATTTTTGGCTTTCCAGGTTCTATGGGTTTGAAAGCTTTGGGGGAGGAAAGGAGACTAGGTTTGGATTTGGGTTGAGGACGGTCTCGGGATGAGTCCTGTTTGTTTAGGAATCCTTCTGAGGGCCAGGGGTTTTCTTTTTTGGAGAATTTTCTCTTTTCGCAAGGAAGTGAAGCGGCCAGTATAGGCCCAATCTTGGCTGAAGGTGTGCAACGAACCTCAAGGAACCTGAGCCAGTCTAGCAGAAAATAGGAGGGGTCTTCCTCACCTTTGGAAAAAGAAGGTGGAGCAGGAGAAACTTAATATAGTTGTAAAGGAACCAGCCAAAAGGGGCTTCAAGCACCGGAAACTAGGGTTCTGAAATGGGAAGTCACTAATTCTGCTGGAGAAAGGTGACCTGTGTCGCCTTTAGCAGAAGTTGCAGATGCTCTCAAAACCTTGTGGAAGGAGAGGAAGGAGGAGGAAGTGGGATTGCTGGATCAAAAAGGAAAAAGAACACGGCCATCAGGAAGAAAGATAAATGCCCTTATTGTGTTCTTCAAGTAGATATCTATGTAGACGAAGTCATGGAATCCATTGAGACAATTATTGTGGGTAGGGTCCATGGAAGGAAATTTTTGGCAAACTATATCACTGAGTGGACCAATTCGGAATGGAAGGATGCCCTTGGAAAACCTATGGAAATTCAAGCTTTCGCCAAGGGCTGGTTTAGCCTGAAGTTTGAATAGAAAGAACAATTGGACTGGGTAGTTGCAAGAAAATGGCGTTTGGGGAAGAGGCCAGTATTGTTTCGAAGATGGAATTTTCTTTTCGACGCTCATAGGGAAAAGATGGAAGAGTCTCCAGTATGGGTAAAACTCTCGGGAATCCCTCTTCCTTTTCGGATGGACTCAGCCTTTCGGTCCATTGTAGATAATATGGGACAATTTTTAGAAGTTGATACATCCTTCAAACAATCAAGGGATCTGAGTGCGGCTAGGATTCTGGTAAATTTAAACCCTCGAGAAGGTCTAGCAGATGAAATGTCCTTGAAGTATAAGGATTATGAGTGCAATCAGATCTTGGATTATGAACATTTACCATTTTGATGACACAAGTGCCCCAAGTATGGGCACCTCGCAAAGGAATTCCCCCTTGGACACCATCGTAGAATAAAATAGAAGAAGGTGAATCGGGAGGCTTTTCCATCAGCTGAAGCTGAAGAGAATCGGGATCCTGAAAAGGATTTGATGGAAGAGGCAGAGGGTCAGGATACTGCAATGGAGGAATCCGTGCCATCAGAGCATATGGAAAACCTTCCAAGTCAATAGGCTTCGGATCCAGATCTGGAGTTTTCCCAGGCTTAGAATCCTCCAATAGAAGCAGACGCTGAAGTTTCACCTTTGGAGGGTATGCCTCGTGTCTCTAATCCTTCTTTTGTTTCTTTCATCTTGTCTTCTATTTTCTATATATCAAAGCATGGTCCCTCCAGACCTATAGAAATGGAACATATTCAAATGCATGAAATTATAGAGTCACTTTATAGCATTATCACATCCTTTCCTCCATCCTCCTTGCCCTCCCCTATTGAGTTCATTCTTGAACCAGACCCCTCCCTGTCGAGTCTCCCGAGAACCCTCCTCATAACCTAAGATCTCTTGTGAATAAGCCTTGGAGAAGAGAAGCCATTGGAGGGTTGGAGTCTAATCATGTCCCGGTTGGGCCTAAGAAGCTGAGAGGAAGTAAATCAAACCTCTCCAAGGCCCAAGTAAAACAAAAAATTGACATTGCGGATGGGAAGCACAGGTCTCTCTCTGGGGTGCTTAAAGCAGCGCAGCCACCCTCCCATGGTTATTGATGATAATTTTTTCCTACAATTGTAAGGGTTTGGCTAGTCAGCCTAAAAAGCTAGCGTTAAGGGAACTGATGAAGTCGCACAATCTAGATGTTTCTCCTCTCCAAGAAACAATGGGCCAGGGAGAGGAGGTAAAAGGTATTCTCTCAAGAATGTTTCTTGGTTGGGTGTTCCAAGCCTTGGATGCCTAAGGAAGATCTGGTGGACTAGCAATGGGTATTAACTCAACAAAAATGAAGGAGTTGTCTTCATGGGGATCTGAAAATTCCTTGGCCTTGGAAGTGTATTCAAATGAGCTCTGTCACCCTCTTCTGTTACTTAATGTTTATGGGTCTTGCATGGAGATAGTCCAGTTTTGGGACATTCTTTTTTCCAAATCTTTTCTGAAGAACCCAAATCTCATTTTGGGAGGGGATATAAATTTCTCTCTGGGGTTATCAGAATCCTAGGGACCTCTACGAGGGAAGATCAACTTACAAACTTCTTCACAAATAATATGGCTTCATCATAGTTGGTGGATGCTACTCTAATCAAGCCGAGACCCACATGGAGAAATCGAAGAGTGGGAGATGAGTGGGTGGCAAAACAACTGGATAGGTTCCTTCTTATTGAAGATCTGGTGGCTAGGTCCTTTGTCTTCAGACAATGGGTTGGGGAAGGGGGACTATCAGACCATCTTCCCATTTTTCTCGAGATTAAAGGCACACAAAGAAAACCGGGAACTCCATTCAAATTCAACTCCTCCTGGCTAAAAGAAGAGACATATAACACTTTGCAAGACACCTGGAGGAAGGATACATGTTGAGCTCCAAAAATGTTCTTTCTTCCACCACATTCCACTCCATTTCCCTTGTCCATTATTAATCACAGGCTCAATTGATCAATAGAATTAGTTAAAATTTCTTTAAGAATGAATATCATGACTAACTTGCTATGTTTTTATGATTTTGTCATTGTAGTACTTTTTGAACTAGATCTAGCTACAGAATGCAGACATTCTATAGCTAGTTGCCGATTCTGCAGCTGTCTTCATGTCTACGCAGGTTCCAGGTGTCATCTTGGAGAAAAACACATATGGGCGTATTCCACATCATTCCCTCATCATTTGTTGCTCTCCACGAAGCTTGAACGGAATTCTGCACGCGATTATGTACATGGGAACTCAAACTAGGAGAGAGACTCCTAATAGGACAAGGACAGTCCAGATGTCCTTAATTCTATTACGTGACCACCATCAGAGTCCTAGTTTGGTTTTTATTTGGAAAGAAAATTATCCCTAGGTTATCTCAAAACAGTTATGTAAATTTGTTACAAATATGGCTCGGGAAACCGAGGGACAAGGTTAGATTTTGTATTTTGACTGCTAGATTTCAGAAGTACGAAAACACTCTGTTTTGAAGTAATTTCTCTCTAATGCAAGAAGTATCACTTTATTGAAAGCACTGAGTCAATCTTGAAGTAGATTTTGCGTGCTACTCCGGTGGTAGAGGGCCCCTGCCTCCTGAGCAGCCTTGTTTATACGGTTTAGATAAGTATTTTAGTCTCATTTTTCATTTCTAGCTTAAGCACGTTTCTGAAGTTTATGTTTCATGCTTGTTTACATTGATCATCATAGCTAGACTTACTCTTATAAACTCTTCCAAAATATCATCACGATGAATAAGGCATAGTTGTGGTGTTGTAGGTTTTAGTTTCATTTCTTTTCGAATTTTATGATTTATGCTTGTTTACACTAAGTGTCACAGTCGGTCTTACTCCTACAAACTCTTCCAAAATATCATTAACAATGAATAAGAAACAGCTGTGGTATCTTATATTTTAATTGTATTTTCTTTCAAATCTTATGTTTATGTTCAATTGCATTGAATAATACAGCCAGAATTGTTTTTACAAACTCTTCCAAAATATCATTCACATTGAACAAGATGGGCTGTAGAATTCCAATAGACTAGTTGCATGTTAGTTTAGTCATAACACTCCGGAGGATGATTTCATTTAGTTCAGCTCTGTCACTACATTTCAAGTTTGATAATGGAATTTTAATTTAACTCTGTTCACTGTACTTCAAGTATATTAGTAGCATTCTAGTTTAGTCTTAGCTCACTGTATTAGCATTCCAGTTTAGTTGTTATCCATTGCATTTTAAATTGTATTAGTTGTTAAATTTAGATACCACGGTCTTCATTATTTACAAAAAATTATTTTGTTCCAACCTCATATTAGTACATAATCATCTGGACATAAGCTAGTATCAGTCTAAGGCCTGGAGTATTTTGCAACCTTTTTACCATTTCACAAATAAGCCTTTTCTCAAGGACTATTCTAAAAAGAAACCTATAACTTTTGAGTGAGGCCTAGTGGTGCTAAATTGAGTTGTAGAACAGAATTAGAAGTTAGTTCAGAGTAAAATCTTATTGTGCTACAAATGTTCTTTTCCAAATATGTTCTAATGAACCTTTAATCATGGATGAGATGTTGTAACATTGTAAGATGATTGTTTATTTAGGAGAACTTCATTCACACTTAACTTGTCCATTTCTCAAGCTCTTCCAACACATCTTTAATGAATGAATTGGATAAGTTCAAGCTCATGTTGTGATTTATTTCCTTGCAATGAAGTCATTATCAAGCTTTGCATTTGTTGTTTGCTAGCCATAGTTTAGGCTTTGTTCTGTTTTAGTATTTGCATTTGTTATTTGCCATCCATAGTTTAGGCCAATAGCTTCTTTTCACCAGCATTTAGTTCCTTCCCTTTTCAAACATAAAACCGTAAAACCAAAAACATCAGAAAACACTAAACACAACGTAGTGAGAAACAAATACCTAGGCACATATAGTGCACCACACTTCAGCAGTTTACCAACCCTGGTTGACAATTAATGAACTCAATTTAGGAACACTAGGTTGAGCACAAACATTTTGGCGCCTTTTCCGGGGAAGTGTAACTAGGTAGCCTTGTTTCTTAACTCCCAAAAACAATGATATGCGTATAGAGAGAGACTCAAGGGGTAGATTCATAAAAAGCAGAAGCAAAAGTTTGATTCCTAGAACACCACTTGTTTCATCAAGACCTAGAGCCAGCACACCTCCAACTCAGACCCACATTCAATCCTTTACTGATCCTAGACTTCCAGAAGACTTAAGATCAGATATTCCATTAGAAATACCTTCCACTTCATCCACTAAAACTGTCTTAGAAGAATATTCAAGGACTCCTGCTGGAGACACAAACTTTTCCACTTCCATAGAAGAATCAACTATGGCAGAAGAAGGGGGAGGAGGAGTCTTTAATGGAGAACACACATTATTTGGAGGGGGTAGAGGTAGAGGTAGAGGAGAAGGAGGTAGAGGTGCAGAAGGAGAAGGAAGTAGAGGAAGAGGTAGAAGAGAAATGGGAAACTCTTTTGGGTTTCCTATAGTAGGTGAAGAAACCAATACAACTATGAAAAACATTTCACCCTCTGTCCTTCCAAACTTCTATGGACTTAAAACTAAAGATCTTGAAACCTTCCTATTTGAATTTGAAGTCCTATGTAGAACTTATGACTACTTACAAGATGCTCAAAAACTTAAACTATTTCCTTCAACATTGAAAGGAGCAACATTGAAGTGGTTTATGAGTTTGATCAACAGTTCTATTAGGACATGGGAAGATATGAAACAAGCATTTCTAGAAAGGTATTTGGATTATTGTATGCCATTCAATCATAAGGAGGAAGTGTTCAAGATGATACAAAAAGAGGATGAAAACCTGGAAGATTTGTTGGAGAGATTTCATTACAACATCAAAAGAGAAAAAATGGAAAACTTAGACCAAGACACCTTAAAAGATCTCTTGTTGAAGACAATTAGGGATGAATGGTTGGATATCCTTAACATGATGGGAAAAGGGGATATATCTCAGCTCACATTACCTGAAATATCTGAGTTATGTATCAACCTTTCAAGAGGGAAATCCAAAACTGTAAAAGGTCCAAGAGACCTTGCTCTTGCAAGGGCAAGTAAGTCTGCTTCTGGGACAGTAAGTAGGGCAGAGATAGGGCATATGCTTGATGAATTCAAATCTAACATCTTATGGAGTCTTAGTGAACAAATAGCCACCCTTAAGTTACAAAACAAGCAAAAAGCTGAATCTGATGCATTAGCCATCTTTTGTCCCAAATGTAGAAAGAAGCATGCCTTGAGAGAATGTCCTTTGGATGCAAAAGTTGTAGAGACCTGTGTGATTTGTTCAGAAAAACATGAGACCAATATTTTTCCTTCACTTCCTAGTCTTAAAGCTGTCTTTCAAGAAGATACTCCTACAAGTTCCTCAAAATCTCTCAATTTTGTCTCTATAAGGCCTTGGCAAAGACCTCAAACACAAGGATTTCATGATCAATTGTATAATCAACCTCCACTAAATTGGAATTCTTGGCAGCAACCTTGGCCCCAATTTCAAAATCAATCTCAAGCTTGGGCACAAGGAGCACAAAATCCCTATGGAAGATACTCCCAGTACTATCAATATCCACCATCCTATCCACCATACCCACATTTTTCCCCTCAAAATCCTCAACAAAATCCTCAACAGAATCCTCAAAATCAACCACTCCCCTTACCATTTCCTTAGAAATCAAATCAATTACCTGCTCAACCCATACCAAACCCCAAAAATAAAAATCCTGAGAACACATACATGATAGAAGGCCAATAGTTTCCAACTTATTTAATTACTCCTCTAGACCTTAGTGATGTTCAACTTAGGTCTAGAAGAATACTTGAAAAGAGGAAACCTTCTGTGATCATACAAGAACAAGATAAATTTGAGGAAGATTCTCTACGGGAAAATAAAAGTCTTGAAGAAGACACATCTTTTCAAGACCAAAACATTGAAAAATCAAAACAAAAAGAACCAATAATTTCAACTCCTGTATTAGAGCAGCCATCAACATCCACTCCTACACCTCCCTTTCCAGAAAGATTACAAATTGATAGAGGTGTAGAAAAAAAAATTATGGTGCCTAATTATGATTTCCTAGATGAGCTAAGAAATGTCTGTATTAAGATTCCATTATTACAAGCTATCAAGGAAATTCCAATTTTAGCAAAGACAATAAAGGAGTTGAGCATGAAGAAAACAAGAAAAAGAATAAGAGAGATAAAGAAAATTCAACTGGCAAGAAAAATAGCAGATATCATGATGGGTAAGATTGCTATTCCAAAGTATCTAGACCCAGGAAATCCAGTTGTTAAAATTCACATCAATGGAATTGAGATCCAAAACACACTCATTGATCTAGGAGCAGCGATCAATATCACGAGTAGACAAATCATGGATAAAATGAAACTTCCTAATCTTCTCTTTACACCCACATTATTAAAATTAGCAGAAAGATCTGTGATCAAACCTGATGGGGTAATAGAAGACATTCTAGTGTCCCTAGATTCTTGGGAGTACCATGTGGATTTCATGATCCTAACTCCTAAGAATAATCTAGGAGGGCGTCCAATTATATTAGGAAGACCTTGGTTAGCTATAGCTGATGCTTTCATTAGTTGTAGATCCGGTGATATGTACATCTCTGATGGTAGTTCAACTAAGAAATTCACTTTGTATCCTCCAGAAAGGACAATTATAGATTTAGATGATACTCAATGGATAGAGGATGAAGAAGACTTACAACCTCTCTTCACAATTTCAGAAATTAGTGAAGATAGTCAAATTCTGAATACTTTAGAAAACTTTGAATCCTCTTCGGAACATAAACATGAACAATTTCAAGAAGAATACAACATTGATTTTTTTTCATCAAGGCAGATGTCTCTCTATTCCATGGATAAATTTGGCAGCTCTACAATTGAGATATTTCCAGGCAAAACTTTAAACATAAATAAGAACCTAGAAAAATCTCAACAAGAAGAGCTAGTCAAAATTTTACAGAGACATTCTTCTGCATATGCATGGGAGTACACTGATATGAAAGGGATAAGCCCCAAGACTTGCACTCATCACATCTACATAGAGGAAAATTGTAAACCAATCAGACAACCTCAAAGACGGATGAATCCAAATCTTACGGAGATTGTTAAAGAAGAATTGCAGAAATTGTTGAATGTTAACTTTATCTATCCTATTTCAGATAGTCAGTGGGTTTCTCCTTTGGTAAATTTTCCAAATAAAAATGGTAAATGGAGGGTATGTATTTACTACCGAGAATTAAACAAAGCTACTCTTAAAGATCATTTTCCCCTACCTTTCATAGATCAGGTGCTAGATACCTTAGCTGGAAAAAATTACTTCTCATTTCTAGATGGGTTTAGTGGTTATAATCAAATTCATGTAGCACTTGAGGACCAAGACAAAACCACATTTACCTGTCCTTGGGGTACCTATGCTTACCGAGTATTGCCATTTGGATTATGAAATGCACCTGCAACATTTCAAAGGGCGGTATTAGCAATTGTTTCAGATCTAATACATGATTGTGTAGAGGTATATATGGATGATTTCACAGTTTATGGAAACACATTTGAAGAAGCCTTAGTAAACTTGGAAAAAGTCTTAAAGATATGTAAAGAAGAAAATCTTTCACTTAGTCATGAGAAGTGTTTTATGATGTTTACTGAAGGAATTGTTTTAGGAAATCACATTTCAAGGGATGGGATTAGAGTTGATGAGTCAAAAGTTGAAGTCAGCTCTAACTTATCTATTCCAAGTTGTAAAAAAGATGTTATGAGTTTTCTAGGATTTACAGGCTATTATCGAAGATTTATAGAAAACTCCACCAAGATAGCATCTCCACTCTTCAAATTACTTACCAAAGACTGTGAATTCAAATGGAATTCTGATTGCCAGTTAGCCTTTGAGACCCTGATTTTTTTTTTCTTCTGAAGCACCTATTTTAAGTGGACACCTAACTGGAAATTACCTTTTCGTATTTCAACAGATGCCTCAGATACAACTTTAGGAGCAGTATTGAGACAAAAAGACCCGATTCCTTATGCCATCTACTATACCAGTAAAAATTTGACTCCTGCAGATTTAAACTATACTGTAACTAAAAAAGAGTTTTTAGTTGTTGTTCATGGCATAAACAAATTCATACACGATATAACAGGCTATGAAACTTTTGTTCACACAGATCATTCTGCAATTATATACTTAATGAACAAATCAATTACTAATGGAAGATTCATAAGATGGTTATTGCTTTTACAAGAATTCAACATTACCATTCTAGATAGGCCTGGAAAACAAAACACAGTAGTTGATTTCCTATCGAGACTCCAAAACATCAAACATGACACTCCAGTTGAAGATCAATTTCCTGATGAATATCTTTTTGAAATTTCTACCCAAACTCCTTGGTTTGCTGACATTGCTAATTATTTAGTTTCAGGAAAATTTCCTTCAACAATGAATTCAAGAGATAAAAGAAAAATCATTTATGACGGTTCAAAATATTCATGGGTTGCTAATGAGTTGTACAAGACAGGTCCAAATTTTATCACTAGGATATGTGTTCGGGAAGATGAGATGCCTGAGATTCTCAAAGCATGTCATGATAAACCTTGTGGCAGACACTTTGCTGATAAGAGGTCAGCCTATAAGATCCTTCATTTAGGATATTATTGTCCATCCTTGTTTAAAGATGTTAAAGAGTATGTCAAAAGGTGTGACAGTTGCCAAAGGGTAGGAAAACCTTCTCCTTCAGGTGAGATGCCATTACAACCTCAGGTACATATTGAACCTTTTGAAAAATGGGCTTTGGATTTTGTAGGACCTATTAGTCCTCCATCAAGACAAAAGAGATATATATTAGTTTGCACTGATTATGTTACCAAATGGGTAGAGGCCAAGCCATTAATTTTTGCTACTGAAGCATTTGTAGTTAATTTTCTTTTTGAGGATATTTTTACTCGTTTTGGTGTCCCAAGGGAAATTGTTACAAATCAAGGAGCTCAATTCACATCAAGGCTAGTGGAACAAATGATGGAGAGGTACAAAATCAGACACAAAAAATCTACTCCCTATCATCCACAAGCAAATGGTCAAGTGGAATCTACTAATAAGGTTATTGAAGGGATCCTAACAAAGATTGTCCATTTACATAGAAAATATTGGGTAGATAGGCTTCCTGAAGCCTTGTGGGCCTATAGAACTACATGGAGAAGCACAACAGACCATACTCCTTATGAACTTGTTTATGGAAAGAAATTTTTGTTTCCCATAGAGTTCCAGATTCAAACTTTCAAAATGGCAGTTCAGCTAGGACTTGATCTATCAGAGGCACAAAAGCACAGATTGGAGCAGATTAATGAATTGGATGAGATCAGAAAAGATGCAGTTCAGAAAACAAGTCTAGTCCAACAACAAAGGACTAGATGGCATGACAAGTACATCAAGGAAAAGAAGTTCAAGGAAGGTGACTGGGCTCTCTTGTTTGATTCAAAGTTCAAGGATTTTCAAGGTAAATTCCAAACACATTGGCTTGGGCCATATGAAATTATAAGAATTTTTGACAATGGAGCAATAAAAATCAGGACAATAGATGAAGAGAAGGTCACTTTTCTTGTGAATGGTCATAGTTTTAAGCTATATCATAAGCCACTCTCAAGAGAAGAATTTGTCAAGAAATTCTAGGAAAGCAGTGATATGAAGTTAATGAAGAAGAATTTTTCTTCTTCATCAACTTAAGTGAATTTTCTGAAGTCAGATATTGAAAATAAAAATAAAAATAAATTAATAAATAAATAAATAAGGTATAAACATGAAAACCAATCATTGATTGGCATGTTTATACAGAAAAGGTGTAGTGAAAATCAGAATCTTTCTAACACTCTAGCTTTTCAAATCTGTTCTTTCTGCAAGTAGTTATTACAAAATCATAAGTGCAAATCCATTTCACTTATGGTCCATCTCATTTTCCATTTCATTCATTCATCCATACTCCATTTCATTCACTCATCCACACTTCATTCACTTCACTCCATGGTCCACCTCATTTTCATTCCAGATTTTTAAAGTTTGATGTTTTTCAGCAATTAAATAATACATATCATGAATTGCAGGCCACTTCTCATACTTCACTCCATTTCATAAGATGTGATCCATTCCACTCCATTACTCACTTCATTCATATTCCATTACACCATATTTTATTATCCATCTTCACTAATTCCATAAAACATTCCATTCATGCTCCAAACCATTCCATTTCATGTTTCAAGTCTTCTACAGGTACATTTTGCAGCCAGTTAGACATTCTACAGCCAGTCAGACATTCTGCAGCCAGAGATCCTGAAGGCACTGTCTAGTAATCACCTGATTTGCAATAAAATTTTCCTGCATATCCATGACAAAAAGAAAAATCAAGAAGGTTATGAAGACTCAAAAATTAATTATTTTTAGGAGAGAACAAAGCATATGAAGAACACAAAAAAAAAAAAATCAAAGGAAAGGCAAAGGTAAAAGTTCTGATTATAATGACATATCATGAAATATTTTAGTATAGTTAAGTTATGAATAATTCAAAAAGTTGTTTTAATTAATTTTGTTGATCATGCCTAACCAACCTCCCGCAAAAAATTTGGATAAAACTCCTTCTATTCCACCATTTCAAATCCCATATTCGATCATCATTTAAAAATTTAAACGGTTAAAGTGTTGAAGTGATTGGATTATTCACGTCACTAGGCCAAAGCATTTAATGATGATTTCGAATTCGTTACAAAATATATCCGCGGTCTTTTCTTCTATGATATCCTTCAACTCATATACATCATCCTCACCTCATTATATTCATTCCGCAATCACTCCATACCATTCTTTCCCGTAGCCAATTTTTAACCATTCTAGTTTGTGAAACAGAGGCATCTCTGTAACAACCATTGTCACCATGAACAAAGGAGCAACAATTTGAAGGTTGGAAAGAGGAGTTATGGGTCTTATAGTGAGGACTGAACCGGTTGGCACTAAGTACTTGGAAGGTTATCCTCAAGCCAGAGAAATGTTACAACAAGCAGGGTGGTTGCAATTCGTTGAAAAATTCAGTGGGTTTCACAAAGAGGTGACCAAAACGTTTGCAAGATCCTTCAAAGGAGCTGAGTTCAAGATAGGAGATATTAAATTCACCATTACAGAAGCTTCCATTGCAGAAGCAACTGAATTTCCCAGACAAGGAGAAAGGTGGTTCAAGAATAGAGAATTTCATAACGAAGCATGGAAGCAGATACTCAAGTCACCAGGTATGGATGTTACCATTTTCAAAAATGGTATCCCTAGCTCTGCACTAAAGAACAAATGGAGGAACATGTTGCTTATCTTGCAAAAATTCATCACTTGTGAAGGAAGATATGGTACTTTCTATGTCTATCATAGTCAGTTGATAATGCATTTCCTAGAAGAAGAACTTAATTTTCCCTTTTTCTTGCTTCATAGTTTAAAGAAAATGGCCTCAAGTGTTCAAAAGAGAATTCAATTTCTGGAAACCACCTTATACCACCATGGTTTAGTCAAAATTTTGATTGAACATCATTTGAGCAAAATGGGAGATAATTGGGAAGAGTTCTTAGTGAGAAATCACTTTGAGGAACCCAAGGAACCTCCACCTGAAGACAAACCTACAAAAAGAAGTAGAAGATGGAAAACCTCCAAAAATGAAA
The DNA here is from genome assembly GCA_034641835.2 of Pinus albicaulis. NCBI lineage: Eukaryota > Viridiplantae > Streptophyta > Pinopsida > Pinales > Pinaceae > Pinus > Pinus albicaulis. Next base: position 45,201 of record JAXQQM020060693.1, read on the forward strand.
CTGGTAAAACAATACAAGAAAGCAGTGAAGAAATGATTTCTGAGAAATTGACTCAGATTAAGAAGCAGCTTAAGAAAGAGAGGATAATAAGAAAATTTTCCAGAGAGAAAGGAGAAGGGCCATCTCAACTGAGAAGGAGCCACAGACTTAGAGGGATACTAAAGAAAAAAAAGGTTAAACAAACTGGAGTCATAAACATAGAGGACAAAGAAACACCTACTGAGGAGGATTTTGATGAAGAAGTTCCAGAAATTGACCCAGCACAGCAAGAAATTTACAACTATGTTGAAACATTAGAGAGGAGAGCTTCAAAATCTAGAGACAGAACTCCTAGCCCACCAAAGTCTGAAATTGATATGCTAAGAAGAGATAGGTATGAGTTAGAAGTACTCAATAGGCATATCAAGAATGAGAATGAAATTCTGAGAGAGCAGGTTAAACTGAAAACTGATATGAATTCAACTCTGTCTCTACAAATGCAAAAGTTGTATAAGGCCAGTGAAAAATTGAAGAAGAGAAATAAAAAGTTAACCAGGGCACTCACAAATTTGAGATTCAAGTTAGTCATAAGAAAGCCCAGAAGGCCTTTGACTACCAGGCAAAGTAGAAGAAGAGGGTTGGATGTCCTTGCAAAGGTCTCAGAGTTCATGGAATAGTTGCATGGAGACATGCAAGAATCTAGCAGTGGGGGTATGTTGAGCTCCAAAGATGTTCTTTCTTCCACCACATTCCACTCCATTTCCTTTGTCCATTATTAATCACAGGCTCAAATGATCAGTAGAATTAGTTAAAATTTCTTTAAGAATGAATATCATGACTAACTTGCTATGTTTTTATGATTTTGTCATTGTAGTACTGTTTGAACTAGATCTAGCTACAGAATGCAGACATTCTGTAGCTAGTTGCCGATTCTGCAGCTGTCTTTATGTCTACGCAGGTTCCAGGTGTCATCTTGGAGAAAAACACATATGGGCATATTCCACATAATTCCCTCATCATTTTTTGCTCTCCATGAAGTTTGAACGGAATTCTGTAGGCAGTTATGTACGTGGGAACTCAAACTAGGAGAGAGACTCCTAATGGGACAAGGACAGTCCAGATGTCCTTAATTCTATTACGTGACCACCATCAGAGTCCTAGTTTGGTTTTTATTTGGAAAGACAAATATCCCTAGGTTATCTCAAGACAGTTATTTAATTTTGATTATAAATATGGCTCGGCAAACCGAGGGACAAGGTTAGATTTTGTGTTTTATTGCTAGATTTCAGAAGTACGAAAACACTCTGTTTTGAAGTAATTTCTCTCTAATGCAAAACGTGTCACTTTATTGAAAGCACTGAGTCAATATTGAAGTAGATTTTGCTTGCTACTCCGGTGGTAGAGGGCCCCTGCCTCCTGAGTAGCCTTGTTTATATGATTTAGATAAGTATTTTAGTCTCGTTTTTCATTTCTAGCTTAAGCACGTTTCTGAAGTTTATGTTTTATGCTTGTTTACATTGATCATCACAGCTAGAATTACTCTTATAAACTCTTCCAAAATATCATCACGATGAATAAGGCATAGCTGTGGTGTTGTAGGTTTTAGTTGTATTTCCTTTCGAATTTTATGATTTATGCTTGTTTACACTAAGTGTCACAACCGGTCTTACTCCTACAAACTCTTCCAAAACATCATTAACAATGAATAAGAAACAGCTGTGGTATCTTAGATTTTAATTGTATTTGCTTTCAAATCTTATGTTTATGTTCAATTGCATTGAATAATACAGCCATAATTGTTTTTACAAACTCTTCCAAAATATCATTCACATTGAACAAGATGGGTTGTAGAATTCCAATAGACTAGCTGCATGTTAGTTTAGTCATAACACTCCGGAGGATGATTTCATTTAGTTCAGCTCTGTCACTACATTTCAAGTTTGATAATGGCATTTTAATTTAACTTTGTTCACTGTACTTCAAGTAGATTAGTAGCATTCTAGTTTAGTTGTTATCCATTGCATTTTAAATTGTATTAGTTGTTAAATTTAGATACCACGGTCTTCATTATTTACAAAAAATTCTTTTGTTCCAACCTCATATTAATACATAATCATCTGGACAGAAGCTAGTATCAGTCTAAGGCCTGGATTATTTTGCAACCTTTTTACCATTTCACAAATAAGCCTTTTCTCAAGGACTATTCTAAAAAGAAACCTATAACTTTTGAGTGAGGCCTAGTGGTGCTAAATTGAGTTGTAAAACAGAATTAGAAGTTAGTTTAGAGTAAAATCTTATTGTGCTACAAATGTTCTTTTCCAAATATGTTCCAATGAACCTTTAATCATGGATGAGATGTTGTAACATTGTAAGATGATTGTTTATTTAGGAGAACTTCACTCACACTTAACTTGTCCATTTCTCAAGCTCTTCCAACACATCTTTAAAGAATTAATTGCATAAGTTCAAGCTCATGTTGTGATTTATTTCCTTGCAATGAAGTCATTATCAAGCTTTGCATTTGTTATTTTCCAGCCATAGGCTAGGCTTTGTTCTGTTTTAGTATTTTCATTTGTTATTTTCCATCCATAGTTTAGGCCTTGTTCTGCTTCAATATAACCAATAGCTTCTTTTCACCAACATTTAGTTCTTTCCCTTTTCAAACATAAAACCATAAAACCAAAAACATCATAAAACACTAAACACAACGTAGTAAGAAACAAATACCTAGACACATATAGTGCACCACACTTCAGCAGTTTACCAACCCTGGTTGAAAATTAATGAACTCAATTTAGGAACACTAGGTTGAGCACAAACATTTTGGCGCCGTTGCCAGGGAAGTGTAACTAGGTAGCCTTGTTTCTTAACTCCCAAAAAAAACAATGATATGTGTAGAGAGAGAGACTCAAGGGGTAGATTCATAAGAAGCAGAAGCAGAAGTTTGATACCTAGAACACCACTTGTTTCATCAAGACCTAGAGCCAACACACCTCCAACTTAGACCCACATTCGATCCTTTACTGATCCTAGACTTCCAGAAGACTTAACATCAGATATTCCATTCGAAATACCTTCCACTTCATCCGTTGAACCTGTCTTAGAAGAAGATTCAAGGACCCCTACTAGAGACATAAACTTTTCCACTTCCACAGAAGAATCAACTATGGCAGAAGAAGGGGGAGGAGGAGTCTTTAATGGAGAACACACATTATTTGGAGGGGGTAGAGGTAGAGGTAGAGGAGAAGGAGGTAGAGGAATAGGTAGAAGAGAAATGGGAAGCTCTTTTGGGTTTGCTATAGTAGAT